>CAWUFW010015023.1:0-382877 GCA_963921515.1 Calotriton arnoldi
GTAATATGCTGTACATTGTACTTTAAGCTATTGTGAGTCTTTATGTGGAATGCTGTACTCATGATATTCTAAGTGACATAGTGTTGTTCTGAAGACTGCTTCTTGAGAATGTTAGCATTCAAAAGAAAGCAGTTGGACGGACTACAGCTGAGTTGGCAGGCTGAGGTGAAAAGGATCTACTTGAATAAATGTTTTTTGGATTAATTCACAACTGTATTGGAGTAATCTTTACAATGGCGATGAGTTAAAAGAACCCATGGACCTCATCTCAACGCAACCAGCATTTTCCAAACGCTTACTAATCTAAACCCACAAAGAGTCTTATTACCAGCCACTCTAAAACTCAACTGGACCTGCTCCTCAACTGAATCTGGTGTTGAAGTAACTTCATGTGGTATCGTATAACTTTGCGCTTATTTGACTTCCTCTAGAGCACCAAAAGAAGTGAACTTTAACTTTGCGCGACGTTGCTTGTTTACCGTTTGAAGGGATGTGTCTGCTATCTTTACTGTCCTCGCTTTCTTTAATCCTAAGGCATTAGTATCAAAGACGCAGCGCTTTACTCAAATCGTGACATTTTTACCCCACTCGCGCTACTCAATATAAGCGTTTGTTTCTTTTCTTGACTTTATTACCTTTGAAACGTTGAACCAACCACCCTCTCAACATTGTTATTCTTCAAGAGATCCCGGGTTCAATGTTCTGTGCGCGCACCTCAATTATACACGCACGACGTTCCTTTTCTCCTCTGCGGTTTACGTCACATCTTGTAAAACCAACGTTAGACTGCTAAGCTTACTTCCTGTTTGGCCACACGTCTCAACCTTGAAGGAAACCTTCCTCTAATGAACACTAGACTGCTAACTATGCTTCCTGTTCCTTTCAATCTGGAATCCTCATTGTCCTTCATTACAAAGGAATGTTCTTTCAATCCTGGGAAGTTATCTCTGAAGCTTCTCCTCTGTCTTTCTATTGTTAGAGAAAAGGAACATTCTACTACAACAGTGCTTTACTAGAAATTCCACCAAAACATTCCAACAGCGTGGGAAACATTCTTCTTTGATCAGTGATAGGCACAACAGCGTGGGAAACATTCTACTTTGATCAGTGATAGGCACACTTCTTACATTGCCTGTCGTCTCATCACAGTTTTAAACAATTTAAAAAAAAATTATGTTTTGTTTAACACTAACTCTTTCATTACAGGTGTTCTTATTAAGTCAGTATTAAGCTATCTTTTGAAAATTGTTGAAAGTTCATTCAAAACCTTATTTTACAGGTATTCTTCTTACGACAACTCCACTTTCTTGGGCAAGTTTTTTTTTTTTTTAATTATTTTCTTTTCTCTGAAACATGCAAAACGTACCTCCTTTTTCTTGTCTTCTCCTGGAGAGCCACCCATCACATGGAAGAAATGGAAAAATGTGTTTTCACATTATTTGCGAGTATGTGGTGTCTCGCTCAGTGCAGAAAGAAAAATGTCGCTTCTTTTGCACTGTCTGGGTTCAGAAGGACAAGAAATATTTCAACATCTTCCAGAGTTAACTTCTCAAGATGCTGACAATCTAAATCATTATGAGATTTGCCTTAAAAAACGAGATCTTCATTTCTTGCCAAAGGTTTCAACTGTTTTAGAAAGACACCATTTTGGCAAGCGAATGCAAAGATCAGGTGAGAATGCAGAAGAATATATCACAGAATTGAGAAAACTAGCCTCTACATGTAATTTTGGGACTAATTATGAGGAGAGTTTAAGAGACCAATTTATGTTAGGCTGTACCTTAGACAAAGTAAAAGAGCAATGTTGGGCCAAAGACAATCCATCTCTTTCTGATGTGATCTCTATAGCTAAATCGTGTGAACACACTAAAGCATGTGTAGAAGAATTAAAAAAGAAAGATGAGGAAACACAGAAAGAAGGTAATATTCAAGTTGTTAACAAGTTTAAGAATAAGCAAGGTAATGTCATGTCTTCCCAATAGAACAAAGGAGAGTGTAGTTACAACAAAACAAAGGGGCTAATAATTACAAAGATGAACACAAAAGTAGTGATAGTTACAAAAATGAACCGTTCTCAAGAAAATTCCAAGGTACTTGTTATAGGTGTGGCGAGTATGGTCATACAGCAAATTTTAGAGATTGCATTGGCTGGAGAGCCACATGTAAAAAGTGTAGGAAAAGAGGTCATATCTCAAAATGTTGTCGCAGTGGGACTTTTAAAAAGAAAGTTCAAGAAATCTCTTGTGATGATGAGTGTGAAGTAGAAGAGATTATTATGAGAATTAGTGAAGGAGAAAAAGATGGTCCTTTTGATATTGTATTTATTGAGAATGTTCCAGTACAAATGTTGTTCGACTCAGGTGCTAAAATAACTCTAATCCCCAAAGTGGTCAATGATGAGTACTTGTTCAACAAAGTAGTATTGCATAAAGCAGACATCAAAGCAAAAGGTTACGGTGGTGAACTTATTAAGCTTTCTGGATTTTTTAATAGTAATATTACTTTCAAATCCAGCTCAGCCACAGGGAAGGTTTACGTCTCTGAAAGAGGTGATTCGTTAGTAAGTTGGGCTCTTCAAAAAGACCTCAGAGTAATCCTTGATCCCAACGAAACTCCATCCATAAAACTTAAACAAAATGAACCAACCCATACACAATCTAGTCAAGATTTAACTCTCAGTGGTGAACAAAATAAATTATTGCAAACTGCCATTTCCTCGTTTGAGAGTGAATTTCCAGAAGTGTTTAACGAACAACTAGGTTGTTTGAAAGGATATTCCCATAAGATAGTGTTGAAGGAAAATTCCATACCAATTGTTAGCAAAGTTAGAGGTGTTCCCATTAAAGTTAAAGAGAAAATGAAGATTGAACTTGACAAACTCTTAAAGAGCGGTGTCATTACTGAAGTGGAGGCCACGGAGTGGTTAGCTCCAGTAGTTATGGCACTCAAAGCCAATGGAGAGTCCAGACTCTGTATAGATCTAAGAGAGCTCAATACAGTGTGTTGTCGTAGACCATTATCCCTTGCCGAACATCTCAGAAATGTTATCACTGTTGGGAGTGGCCAAGTTTTTCTCCTCTATAGATCTGGCATCAGCATGCCATCAAGTAAAGATGCATGTTACCTCTCAACATCTGACAGCGTTTATAACGCCGTTTGGCACCTATACATTTCTGAGGGTGCCGTTTGGGCTAATTTCAGCTGCAGCAGTCTTCCAGAGGATGATGGAACATGTCTTTAAAAATTGTGATGGAATAAAAATCTATTAAGACGACATACTTCTTTTTGGAAGCACTGTACAAGAACATGATAACAGAGTCAGAATGGTATTAAATAAACTCAAAGAAAATGGTTTAACACTCAAAGCGAAGAAGTGCAAATTCAATATCTCCAGCATCGATTACCTAGATCATACCATCTCCGGGTCTGGCATCAAACCTAAAAAAGATCTAGTGGACACTATCAACAACTTGGCCAGCCACGGCAATAAAGACGAAGTTGTAAAATTTCTTGGTATGTCGGAGTATTACACCAAATTCATTCCCAACTTTGCCAGCAAAACACATAATATACGACTCTTGCTAAAAAAGGGTGTTAGCTTTACTTGGAATACTGAGTGTGAAAAAGAGTTCAAACTCATTAAGAGACAGTTGTCTGAGCTTCCTCTTTGAAGAGCTTTGATCCCAGCCGGGATATCGTTATCATGACTGACGCAAGTGCTACAGGTCTGGGTGCAGTCATGATGCAAGAACTTGATGGAGTGGAAGTAACCATTTTATTTTTGTCCAGATGTTTGAGAGGGGCAGAATCTAATTATTCCATTGTGGAAAAGGAAGCCTTGGGAGTATTCTGGGCTATGTGGAAACTTCGCAAGTTCTTGTGGGCAAACAATTTTACAATCAAGACTGACCATAAGCCACTGAAAGAGATATTTGAGAAGAAAGGCTTAGACAACATGTCCTCCAGGATACGCAAATGGGTCATCGCACTTCAATAATTTGACTTTCGTGTAGAATACGTCCCAGGTGCTAAAAACAATATAGCCGACTGTTGCTCCCGCTTAATCCCAAAAGAGAATGCTAAAGATGACATTTTTGAGGACGGTTTTAGTGAATTTGATGAATATGCAGTCTGCAGTGTCACGGACAGCATAATAAAAGAAGATGTTTGGATCAGTGAACTATCAAAAGATGAAACGCTACAGTCTGTCTTAAGTAGTATCAAAAACAGTTGGAGGACACATGACAAAGTAAATGATTCTTTATCTGGATTTTATCGAGTAAAAGATAAACTATCGTGCCAGAATGACATCTTGCTGAGGGGAACCAGGTTGATTCCTCCAACCAGCTTAAGGAATCTGTTGATTGAATTTGCTCATGAGAGCCACCCGGGTATTTCTAAAACGAAGGAAATACTAAGGCAAACGTACTGGTGGCCAGGGATGGACATCTGTATCGAGAGGTCGGTGAGGGAATGTGTTGAATGCAACAAATGTGACAAGATTCTCAAACCGAAAGTTCAACCCATGACCTTAAGAGAACTGCCCAAACTGGCTTGAGAAGAAGTTGCCATAGACACTCTGAGTCCCATCAAGCATACCAGCACAGACAAATACATCATAGTACTTATTGATGTTTACTCTAGGTGGCCGGAAGCCAAGGTTATCAATTCTGTGGAGACAAGAGACGTAATAAAGTTCCTAGAGGACATCTTTGTGAGAGAAGGCTTCCCAAACACCTTGTTATCAGATAATGGGGTCCAATTCACGTCAAGAGAAATGGACAAGTACTTGTCTGATAGAGGTATCAATCACAAAAGGTCTGCTTTATACCACCCTGAAACGAATGGTGTTGTTGAAAGGTTCAACAGGGTACTCAAAGAAACCATCCAACGTGCCGTGTCTTACCACGAGTGTTGACAAACTGAAGTTTTGAACAAAGTTAAAACCTACAGGCTTTCTCCACATTCCATGACTGGCAGAACTCCTTTTGAACTGTTCCACAAAAGGAAGGCGCATACAATGTTAAGTCCCTCGTGGATCCTGAACAAATCACCCGACTTGAAGCACGTTGAAAATGACCGACAGAAATTTAAAAAGGAGATGAAAAGAATGCGTGATAACAAAGGTATTTTGATGTTAGGAAAGAAGTAAAAGGGACAATGATTAGAGTAGGTGACTTAGTTAGGATAAAAAATCCTCGTAAAGGAACAACCACTCAGGGATCCAAGTACCTGTTGCCTATGAGAGTAATTAAGGTTTTTAAAAATGCTGTCAGAACTGAAGACCACAGGGTATGGAATTTAAACAGAGTTGCCAAGCTCTCTCATCATATCTCTGTTAATTGTAAAGAGAGTAATGGTGAAGAACCTTTACCTGTAAAGTATCATGGCGAGGCAAGTAGAATGAGGCAACGTGCCAAGCCAAAGTACTTACAAGACTATGTTTTACAATAAGTGTTACTCTTGCAAAGTTTGCATTTTTTTTTCTGTGGTTTATTAATTTCACCTGTAGTTGTTTTTATTTCATTTTTCTGTTATTGGGAGGGAGATGTGTAATATGCTGTACATTGTACTTTAAGCTATTGTGAGTCTTTATCTGGAATGCTGTACTCATGATATTCTAAGTGACATAGTGTTGTTCTGAAGACTGCTTCTTGAGAATGTTAGCATTCAAGGGAAAGCAGTTGGACGGACTACAGCTGAGTTGGCAGGCTGAGGTGTAAAGGATCTACTTGAATAAATGTTTCTTGGATTAATTCACAACTGGATTGGAGTAATCTTTACAAAACCCCACTTTACATTGTTGCCCCGTGGAGGGCCAGCCAGAGTCCTTTAGGGATTGACAAGTTCATCAGAAGAGAAAGAGTGCAGTCCGCAGTCTGATTGCTGTGCCATTGGTAACCAAACCAAATATGGCAGTCCATGTCGAGGGCCAAGGTGAGTGTCGCAGAGTGTATCGGGGACAGTGGAAGGTGTTATTCCAGGGCATGATGCAGAGGGCAGAACCAAGCTGAAACAGGCCATATGGTGGAGATGAATGCTACCGCTTCCTTCTTACCACAAAGGCAGAATCATCCACATCCTCGTCCTCTGATGTGTGATTTGCCTCACATGTGGGTGGTGGTGTTTTGTCTGCAGCACTGTGTGGCACTGACACATAAGGGGCCAGAAGTGGAATGTTTGCCGCACTGTGTGGCAGTGACACATCAGGGGCCGGAGGTGGATTGTCTGCCGCACTGTGAGGCACTGACATGTCAGGGGGCGGAGATGTGGATGGAGTAGTAGCAGCAGCATTCTTCTGTACCAGGCCTTGTGGCAGCAATGCCATGATGAGGATCTGCAGGGCATGGAAGATCCCAGCTACATCTCGCTGGTGTGCAGCTGTGGCAGCCATTCTTTCCGCCTGCATCCGCTCCATGTTCTCCATGATCCTCCGCATGTGTCCCAACTCCCGGCAGTCATCGCTGGAGCCACTCTGACTAGACAGTTGTTCTTGTCTCAGAGTCATGACTCCAGCGATGTCAGCCATGGCTTGTTGGAGAGCATGGAGCGGACTGTGGGTGTCCATTAGGGACTGTTAGCAGTCCCTGATGGGGACTTAGACACCCACATATGGCATCTAGTTTGGCTGCCATGAGGTCGAACCCCACCCGCACCTGATCAGCAATCTCCTTCTGGCCCTCTAACACACGGCGTTGGAATGCCATGTGTTGGTTGTGGGGGTCCTGGGAGACAACCGTGGTGGTGGGTGCTTCCTGCTGTGTGGTCTGTGCAGGGGGTGGGGTCTCCTTGATGCAGCTGGGCTGCCCTGCTCCTGGGGGTGGGGTGCTGAGGGTGTCCATGAGCTGTTGGAGGGTGTCGGTGGTGTGGAGGTCCTCTTCATCATCAGCGAAGAGATGTACGGTCTGCTCTGCAGGAGGTGTTGATTCTCGCTCTGCAATGTGAAGGGGAGATGCAGTTTAACAGTGTGTTCCATGTATGTTCACGCATTGGACAAGTTTACAAACAGACTACATGACAATGTACATTGTGACTGTTTGGGAGGAGATGCCTATTTGATGCGGGACAGTGGACATTTCTACACCATCAGGGATGTGGGGTTGTATTTGTACATTTTCATCTCACAGTTGCCTGCTATGCCAAATGTGATTGGCCAGTTTCTACACACAAGCGGCAGCGAGTTGTGTCCTCTGTTCTGTTGTGAAAGTGTTGCAGTTTGTACCACATTGTTGTCAATGTTGATGTGCTCTGATTCTTATGTGTGTGTGCTGCATTGTGGGAGAGTCACCCCTGCAGCTCTGATTTTGCTGGCCCTTATCCCTTTCAGGTGGTGTGCCTTTCACTTCTGTGCTTACACAGTGCTGAGATGTTGCAGACTTGGGTAAATTGGGCTCTTGGTGGGAGTTGGGACTCTTGGGCATGGTTTGTCCGCAGATGTCTTGTTGACGTCAGGGGTTGTTTGTGCACGTGAATGTGTCAGAGTGTAACCTGCACCTTTACGGATGTGGTCCACACTCAGCCACCTCAGTGTAGTGGCGTGCACCATGTCATGATGGCTGGACTGCAGCCATGCTAATCGTCATGCAGTGTCACTTGCATTGTCAGTGTGGCTCACGGACCCGCAGCTTTGCGGGGTTCAGCACATGTGCATGGGTTTGTTGTGAGATTAGTGATGTGTGGGGAGGACCCCCTCTGGGCACATTGTCGACGGGGGCCTACTTGCAGTATGCCAAGGAGATCAGGGACATGATCCAGAGTCATTGTGGGTGTGCACTGTGCTATACTTAATTGTGCATGTGTGCCATGGTGCCCATCTCCCCCTGTCCTCCCAGTCCCTGGTCGTTACTCACCCTGTTGCTTTTGGGTCAGGTCATGTTGAGCAGTGTCCGGTCCCCTAACTCCTGCCACCGTCTCCCCACTGATGACTGTGGACACCATTTCCTCCATCTCATCCAGCTCCTGCTGTGGCGCTGGACACCCACCTCCAGTCTGGATTGCGGCTTTCCGGTTGTTAGCGAGATTCAGCTTGGTTTTGTGCTTCACATCATTCCAGCGCTTCTTGCAGTCGTCCACTTCCCTTCTCTTCACTCCGACTGCATTCACCTTGGCCAAGATGGACTGCCATATTGTATTTTTAGTTGCCAATGACACAGTGGAGGTGATGAACAGTTGTTGGTGATGTTCTATCTCCTCCGTAATCAGGATCTTGTTTTCCTGCGGACTGAATCGCGGGTTCCTCTTCTTCTTCTCCTTGCCCTTCTCCTTCCCCGAGGTCCCTGGCTGGTCCTCCGGGGGGCTTGTGGGGTTCTGGTTGGCCTCTGTAGTTGCTCCAGCTTCCTCCATAGTGCTACTCAGTAGTTTGTGTTTTTTTTATTTTTTATTTTTTGCAGCTTTTATCGTGATTTTTCCCGCCTGACGTGGGAATAGCAAGCCTGGCGCTGCTTATCACTGATATTTTTATCGCTGTTGGGCCCATCGCCACTTTTTTCACGTTCGGGTTTCCTTTTTTATCGGCGTCCCGGTAATTTTAACGCGGACATTTGACGCGTTATCGGGATACTATTGCCTGTTGCCGGCGTGTTGAGAATACGCCGTTAACACGGCATTAGTTTCCCGCGTTAGTTAGACGGCGTTATGTAAAATTGCGTTAACTTAGGTTGGCAATAATTATCGCCCGTTCTTGAGAATATCCCCCAATGTGTCTTTCAGCATAGCACTGGCTCTAGGTCTGGTTAGTCATAGTCAGTTACCACCAGTACCTGTCAGCAAAAAGTTGGGGGCACAGGATGACTTTGCAACAAGGCCTCTTTCTGCTCCTCTGTTGGTTCTTTGTGCACATCTCTTGCTTCTTTCTGTACCTTTCTTCGTCTTTCTGGACTTCTGTTGCCTCTTTCTGCATTTCTCTTCGTTCTTTCTGCACCTTTCTTTCTCTTTCTGCACATGTCCTACCTCTGTAGGCATAGTAAGAAATTAGCATTTAAAAAACCTTTGAAATTCACTGAAAAAACCACAGGTTTTCAGGGACGTTATAGTTAGAAATCATCATTTAAGAAACATTTGAAATTCACTGAAAAAACAATAGGTTTCAGGGACGTTATAGTTGGAAATTAGGATTTAAAAAACCTTATAAATTCACTGAAAAAACCACAGGTTTCAGGGACGTTATAGTTAGTTGGACATTTCACTCGTACAAAACCAGAGAAATTCGGTCGTCATAGTTAGTTGAGCTAACTATAACTTGCGCCCCCGCAATGCACTGCTGATGACGTCACATATTAATTCATTCATGACATGGTCAGTGACATCACTGATGACATCACTGATGACATCTCAAATGACGTGACGTCATCAGCAGTGCATTGCGGGGGAGCGAGTTATAGTTAGATGAACTAACTATAACAGCCGAATTTCTCTGGTTTTCTACGAGTGAAATGTCCAACTAACTTTAACGTCCCTGAAACCTGTGGTTTTTTCAGTGAATATATATATACATATATATATATATATTCACAACAGCCCCTCCATTTAGGAAGAAGAAGAGGCCACTAGGGGAATCCTTATGGTAACACTTTAATGGACAGCGAGGCATAATGCATTTCGGCAATTACTGCCTTCTTCAGATGCCGCTGCTTCCTAGATATTGTCCCAACCATGCCTTAAGAATTGTCCTGCAACTCTCCCATTGGTGGCGGCACTCTCCACCCAAGATCATATACTCGCACACCAGTTGCAGCGTGATGGAAACTACAGCTCCCAGAGTTCTCCATTGCTGGGTAAGTGTTGCGTGGGGAAAGTAATAATGCCAAAATAGGCTGGTGCTGTGCAGGGCAAGGCGCGGAGTTCCCAATTATGACAAGTCCCGGTTTTTGTAATGTCCTGGTGCCTCCTCGGGTCCCCTTTACGTTCCAGCCCCCAATTCAAGTGTCCGCCAGGCCGCAGGCTGTGATTACAGTGAATCTTACCTCTCGTGAAGTCACAAGCTGCCCCTGGCAGCAGCCCTGGCTTGGCTTGCACTGTGAGGCAGGCCGGAGCAATTCCGATACCTCGGACAACAAAAACTGCAGATGCAGACTCCAGATACGCTCCAGCCAAAATGCAGAATGGGGCCTCTTTTCGCGTCTCTGGCTGACACACTCAATATTCACAACAGCCCCTCCATTTAGGAAGAAGAAGAGGCCACTCGGGGAATCCTTATGGAAACACTTTAATGGACAGCGAGGCATAATGCATTTCGGCAATTACTGCCTTCTTCAGATGCCGCTGCTTCATGGATATTGTCCCAAACACGCCTTAAGAATTGTCCTGCAACTCTCCGATTGGTGGGGGCACTCTCCACCCAAGATCATATACTCGCACACCAGTTGCAGCGTGATGGAAACTACAGCTCCCAGAGTTCTCCATTGCTGGGTAAGTGTTGCGTGGTGAAAGTAATAACGCCAAACTAGGCTGGTGCTGTGCAGGGCAAGGCGCGGTATATATATATATATATATCCTGTAATACAAACATCATTTATCAGAGAATTGATATTTTGTAACTAACATGAGCCACTTTTGAAACATTTATATATTTATACATTTGTCATTTGTCTCTATGTATGGACCTTATACTTCGTTTTAATGTAGTGTCACTTTATGCATTGGAAAAAAAGCTCTCAAAAAAATGGTTTAAAATGCACCTCCTCCTTGATGTGCGCATCATGTGATCAAGACTCCAGGGAGTGTCGAAACGCGTCATGGCTGCTGTGGTTGCTGCGAGAGCCGAATAAACATTGAAACTGCACTACTTGGGTCCGTGCTTCACTTTCTGGGCAAGGGAAGTTCAAAGTGAAGTGTGCCGCATATATATATATATATATGTATATCTAAGCTCCAAAGTACCCAACATACCCAACGTAGGAGAAGTGGGGACATTTCGAAACGCGTCAGGCATCCATGGCAAATTGAACTGCTTAAAGTTATCGTTGTGCCGGCAGATTGTATACCATAAAGGCTCCTTATACGTTGGGTACTTTGGAGCTTGGATATATATGTATATATATATATATATATATATATATATATTCAAAACAACTTGATCTCCACACGAGGGAACACTTTGACAGCCGGTGCTCACGGCGGAGAGAAGACCATTCTCCGCAATAATATGATCCAACAAAACAACGAAACGTGGCACACACCTTAGCAGTTTAAAGGTTTTAATTCAACAAAAGCTCTCCTCCTCCCTACGCGTTTCGAACTTCACGTTCTTGGTCACGGTAGTATCACAAAAGTCCCTTTACTATTTCCTCTTTTATACTCGGTCTCCATCTTAGCCCATTATGAGGCATTGTGGTCCCAGTAGTTTACATTAATTCAATCTAACTTTATTGCTTACAGTCCATGCAACAACTGGAGATAAATGACACATTTACAAATTCCTGATGTATCTATTTACATTCTAGGCATGGTTGTGGATTATCGTAATTCATACTACCAGTGTCTGTCACTAAATTCATGGCTAAGTGCCCCTGAAATCTGGTAGCTCTGAGACAAATTGTTTATTAGTGTATCTACACTTATTAATGCATCATGCTATCCTCAGATTTGATATCCATATTAATATATAGCTTAGTGCACATGCTTTATTTGGTCATTCTTAAATTCAATCACCCTAGTTGCATGAAAAGAAAAAAACTACTACTGATGCCATTCTAATAATTATATTTACAGTTTACGCAGTCTCATGGAATTTTATGGAATTTCACTTGTTTCATCAAGGACAATGTCTCATCTTTAATGTCCAAATTGAACACATTTTTTTAAAAGGTGGATATTTTTCTATAAGTGCACATGCATCTCTTCATCCATGTTGAGGCCTCCCGGGACCTTTGTCTTAAACCGGATAATAAGTTTGGATTCCAAGCGTCTTAATTTAAGCATTCGATTGCCTCCTCTTTCATTTTGTCGAACTGTTGCCAAGCCTGAATACTTAAAATCTAACCATGTCTTTCCTGGATGAGTGCTCATATGTTTAGCTGTAGCATATGAAGTGTCATGATTGACTGTGGCTCGTACATGCTCTAATATTCTTTTCTTAAGTGGGCAGATAGTACTGCCAATGTACCGCTTTCCACAAAAACACTCAATTAGATAGACAACATAAGATGTTTCACACGTGATTGTTTCTTTGATTTCTAGCGTGCCTCCTTTAGGATCTTTAATGGATTTGAGGTTCTGTCCAATTTTGCACGCTTTGCAATTCATGCATTTCACAAATCCCCTTTGTTTGATTTGTAACCAAGATTCTTGTTTATGCGTCCGAAAGTGACTATTTACAAGTGAGTCGGATAAGGACGGCGCTTTTCTGAATGTCACCAGAGGATATTCCCCTGCCAAATGGCCAATGGCAGGATCTTTTTTTAATACGCTCCAATACTTGGTCAGGATTTGTCTGATTTGAAAACTCTCCCGACTATATGTCAAAATCAGGCGTGGTGTTTCTTCTCCTGTTCCTGCTTGTTTTTTGTTCTTTTCTTCTCTGTTATCAATTAATGTCTCCGCCCTAGTTTTTGACCTTGCTTTATATTCACCTTTGTACACATCTCCATATTTGTATCCTCTTTGGAGGAAACGTTTTTTGTTTCAACAAACTTGGTTTCCATTTCCTCCAATTCAGAGCAATTTCTCTTCATTCGAATAAATTCTCCATATGGGATGCTTTTCTTGAGAGACGATGGATGAAAGCTCATACCATGCAGTATGCTGTTGGTTGCTGTCTTTTTCCTATGTACAGTTGTGTGAATTTCATTGGATTTAATATACACTTTTGTATCTAAAAAGTCAATCTCTTGACTATTTATATTATGTGTGAATTTTAATCCAACTTCATTGTCATTGAGGACTTTTAGATATTCCAGAAATTCAAGTTCGGTGCCCCTCCATAACAAGAAGAGGTCATCAATGAAGCGAAGCCATAGGGCTATCTTGGACGTATGATGGTCGATTCTCCTCTCTCCAAGCTATACTCCTCTCCCACCATCCCATCATGAGATTAGCATAGCTTGGAGAAGGAAACTCCCATCGCAGTCCCACACTTTTGACCATAGAGCTTTTTATTGAACAGGAAAATGTTATTATTAAGACATAGCTCAATCATATTCATTAGCATCATTGTGTGATTATATTCCGCTATTGGTCTCTGTTGCAAAAAGTAACGTATGGCTTTCATTCCAATATCATGGTTTATTGACGTATATAGCGAAACTACGTCTATCGTTACTAGGAGATAATTGGGTTGCCAACTCGTCCCCATCAGTATCCTCAAAAAGTCCCCTGTGTCTTTAATATAGGAGTTTAGGGTCGGGACAATTGGTGCTAGAAAATAATCTACATAGGAGGCAACATTTTCATAAAGAGAACCGCAACTGGAGATTATAGAACGGCCAGGTGGTTTCTTCAGAGTTTTGTGTACTTTGGGCAAGAAATAAATTGTTGGTAGGACAGGGTTTTCCACCATCAAGAACTTCTTTTCTTCATCATTGATCAATCCCTCATTATGCCAGTCTTGCAATTTGTTTGCTAGATCTATACATAGATCATTGATTGGATTCTTCGTGAGCTCTTGATAATTGTCGGTATTGTTTAGTTGTAGAAGAGCTTCATCAATGTATTCTTGCTTGTCCATAATAACTGTATTTCCGCCCTTGTCAGCTGGTTTGATTTCAATCATATGATTGGTTTGTAGCGATGTTAATGCTTGACGCTCTTTAATGGACAGATTTTCGAGTCGTTTCCCATGTTTGATGTTTTCCATAGACTCTAGCTCTGCCACCACTAGCTCATGGAATGTATCAAGTTTATTCCCTGGATGAAGTATGGGACAAAATTTTGATTGACTTCTAAAATTGGTTCGTGGATGTCTGTTAGTATTAATTCCCATTTCTTCTAGTATTGTTTCATCCGTTTCACTAGCATGCTCTATATCATGGGCTAGTTCATATGCCGTTCTTAAACTTTGAATCTCTTCTATGGTGTATTCATTTTCCAATTCGGATGATACTGATTCTGATTAATTGATTTGCGGATTGATAGTAAATGCCTGTTTTATGAAGAATGTTTTCAATTTTAGTTTTCGGATGTATTTATATACATCTATCTTAGTTTCCACCGGATTTTGATGTCTTTCCGGACAGAATGTCAGTCCTTTGTTAAGAAGGCTTTCTTCCGCTTTCGTCAGATTATATTGAGATAGATTAATTATCAGGTTGGAATTAGTTTCTTTTGCATGAGTATGGACATCTTTCATTACTTCTTTGTCACAGTTCGGTTGCGCAGATGGTATTCTCTTGTTTTTCCTGATACTTCTTCTTGTCTTTCGCCATTTTCTCTTTGGAATTGCGTCTTCCTCCCCCTGGCCCTTGATCTTGCATTCCCACGACCTCTCCCTCTTCCACTTGGGTTTTGTTGGTCCTGGTATAGTATCTTCATTTCCTCTAAAAAAGAAAACTGTCGGGGTGGTGCTCGTGTGGTTTCCCCCTCACTCAGGTCTGATTCTGACTCACTCTGGGTCGTATTGGGAGATTCTCGTACCACATGCTTTTTAGTATCAAATTGTTGTCTTAATGTATCAAATCGTCTGGCAAACGTCAAGATAGTCCCCTGTTCGTAATTGCATTCGTTCCTGCGAAATTTCCGTTGTTTGCGTTCTTGGACTTCCCTTTCATGCTTGTCTAAATTTTTGTCCATCTCTATTCTCATTTTCTTTAGATCATCCTCATCGTGATTCAGTTCTGCTATTTGCACCTCTATTTCCTTTATTTATTTATATAGATCTTCTACATCCTTCATAGCGTATTTAATTATTATGAGCATCATTGTTCTTGAACAGTCCATATTGTTTTACCCCACTCCTCCAGCATTTCTGGCCGGGTATCAGGATGATTGGGCAATGTAAAAATACGTAGCCCTCTGGGAACTCGACCACATTCCACATACTTTTCCAGGGTTATTATCTCCCAGCTCCGTGATGTTTCTTTTCGCTGGAATCTCTCAAGCTGAAAGAATAGCTTCTTGATTGTTTGTGCACCAATTGTGCCAGATTTCTCAGTGGCACTAGTATCTTTAGCAGTTGTGTGTCCTTGTTGAAACATAGATTCTGCCATTTGGCGGCGTTTTGCCGCTCTCGCTTCCATGAGTGCAATTCCTCTTTTAATTATTGTTTTAACACTCAACACTCTTTGTTATTAGACCAGTTGGCCAGACACTTCAAACTCTTATATTATTGATTTACGAGTGACATTCAGGGACAGGTTCAGTGTTAGGAGTTTGAGAGCTTGAACAATTATGTTTGAAATCTGCTAAGGTAGTCAATATATTTTGAATTGTTTATCTGCTCACTCCTCGTTGGAATAATACAGTCACAGTACTCGCTGCGGCGCGCTGGAGTTATAGGGTTTACTACATGCCTCATAGCTTGCTAGCTCTTACCTGGGAGTCTCCCGGTCATCACGGCGTCCTCCGACTCCGTGCGACGACGCTCGACCAGCTGGCAATCCCGTAATCCCAAGTTTCCTCTCTGCTTGTATCTACACCCAGAGCTCGATACGTGCTGGAAGGCTTGTTCGTATCCACAGAATGTCTGGTGGGCGGTTGAAAGGAAAGTCCACCGTCCTTAGGCAAACACACGTGATTTCGAGTTGGTCTCTGTATCGGTGATAAGTGCGCCGGGTTCTCCTCCGTCTTTATTTATTCAAAACAACTTGATCTCCACACGAGGGAACACTTTGACAGCCGGTGCTCATGGCGGAGAGAAGACCATTCTCCGCAATAATATGATCCAACAAAACAACGAAACGTGGCACACACCTTAGCAGTTTAAAGGTTTTAATTCAACAAAAGCTCTCCTCCTCCCTACGCGTTTCGAACTTCACGTTCTTGGTCACGGTAGTATCACAAAAGTCCCTTTACTATTTCCTCTTTTATACTCGGTCTCCACCTTAGCCCATTATGAGGCATTGTGGTCCCAGTAGTTTACATTAATTCAATCTAACTTTATTGCTTACAGTCCATGCAACAACTGGAGATAAATGACACATTTACAAATTCCTGATGTCACTGACCATGTCATGAGTGATGTAATATGTGACGTCATCAGCAGTGCATTGTGGGGGCGCGAGTTATAGTTAGCTGAACTAACTATAACGGGGAATTTCACGGGTTTTGTACGAGTGCAATGTCCAACTAACTATAACTGTCCCTAAAACCTATGGTTTTTCAGTGAATTTGTAAGGTTTTTAAATGCAAATTTCTAACTATAACGTGTCTGAAACCTATGGTTTTTTCAGTGAATTTCAAAGGTTTTTAAATGCTAATTTCTAACTATAACGTGCCTGAAACCTATGGTTTTTTCAGTGAATTTCAAAGGTTTTTTAAATGCTAATTCCTAACTATAACATGTCTGAAACCTATGGTTTTTCAGTGAATTTCAAAGGTTTTGTAAATGACAATTTTTAAATGTATTAATTGTTATATTTATTTTTTGATACTGATTTACTACATTTTTGTAAACTATTTATTTTTAGATATTTTATTTTTTAATTACATTGTAATTACATTATACATTACATTACAAAATATACTTTCTCAGAATGAATTACTTTAGTTTAAATACTTTGCAAGTAGGCAATAGACTTTTAAGTACAGTAGTTACAGTTGTTGCAATGGGCAACACAATTTCAAACACAATACAACATTGAGATCAATGTGAATTTCTAGTTAAATGCAATTAGTTACTTTATGGATTACTTTTCTAACCACAGGACTGGATCCTAGATTCAGTCATGGGACATCTCCTGTAAACAGTTGAGTAAAAGCGTTTTGGTTACAGTAGTGATTTTTAAGGAATATTATTGTATTTTAAAAGTTGACACTTGAAACTTTTTCACATAGAATCACCAATGTTATCCTATGGGAGGAAATTCACTTAGCAGGTAAGTAGTGTTATCGTTACTTTTTCTTACTCAGTGGTGGATCCTGGATCCAGCACTGGTGCTTCTCCTGTAAACAGTTGAAAGAATGCGTTTAAGTCACACAGGCGATTTTTAAGGAATATTTGTAGTTTGTGAAAATCGACACTTTGAAACTTTTCTGCTGAAAACCAGACAATGGATTCCTATGGAAGGAAATTCAAGTTACTGGTAAGTACGGTTAGAATTACTTTTCAGGGTCAGTGCTGGACTAAAGATGCAGCACTGGGTTCTCTCCTGATAACAGGTGAGTAAATCGGAATTCATAGTTCGGCTGATTTTAGAGAAATATTATAAAGTTCAAAAACTCCACACTTAGAAGAATTTCCAAGTGAAACCAGTCAATGTTAACCTATGGAAGGAAATACAAGTTACTGGTAAGTACGGTTAGAATTACTTTTCAGGATCGGTACTGGGCGCAAAGATGCAGCACTGAGGTCTCTCCTGATAACAGGTGAGTAAATCGGAATTCGTAGTTCTGCTGCTTTTAGAGGAATATTTGTAAGTTTCAAAAATCGACACGTAGAAACTTTTTCAGCAAAAAGCAGGCAATGATATCCTATGGAAGGAAATTCAAGTTACTGGTAAGTACGGTTAAAATTACTTTTCAGGATCAGTACTGGGTTCAAAGATGCAGCACTGAGGTCTCTCATGATAACAGGTGAGTAAATCGGAATTCGTAGTTCGGCTGATTTTAGAGGAATATTTGCACAATGTTGAATAAAGGGGGTGGGGCCTGAGGATACATGTCTGCAAACACGCCCTGTGGCGCGTTTTAAGTTGGAGAATTAATTCCTCCTCAATCCCGAGGGTCCCTAGGGGCCAACTAGCCCACCAGGTACCTCCAGTATGCGACAGAGAGCTGCATTGCAGAGAGGTGTTCAGAGGCCACGCCCCTTTTTACAACACTCTGCAACGCAGCTCCGTGGCGCTTACTGGAGGTACCTTGTGGGCTAGTTGGCCCCCAAGGACCCTCAGGATTGAAGAGGATTTAATTTCCCATCTTAAAACACGCCACGGGGCCTGTTTGCACACATGTCACCTGAAGCCCCGCCCCCTCCCTTCACCACTGTGCAAACGCGCCCCGTGGCGCGTTTTAAGTTGGGTGATTAAGTCCCCTTGAATCCTGAGGGTCCCTGGAGTCCAAGTAACCCACCATGTACCTCCAAAAAGCGCCACAGAGCTGCGTTGCAGAGAGGTGTAAAGGGGCGTGGCCTCTGTACACCTCTCTGCAACGCAGCCCCTGGCGCATACTGGAGGTTCCTGGTGGGCTAGTTGACCCCAGGACCCCCAGTATTTAAGGGGAATTCGTTCCCCATCTGCAAACGCGCCAGGGCGCGTTTGCAGAGTGGTAAGGAAGGGGCGGGGCCTGCGGCCCAATCTTTTTTTTTTTTCGAAGGGGGCTGTGTGGCCCCCTTCCTTTCCTATTTTTGGGCCCTGGGGACCCCATCCCCCAGGGCCTTACCCCTTTTTTTTTTTTTTTTATTAAACGGGAAGGGGGCCGCGTGGCCTCCCTCCCGTGGCCGAATCCGGCCCCGGGGACCCCATCCCCCGGGGCATGGCCACACTTTTAAATACATTTTTATGGAGGGGGGCTGTATGGCCCCCCTCCTCAGGCCTCCTTTTGCCTCGGGGACCCCATCCCCCGGGGCAGGCCTTTATTTTTAATTTTTTTGGGGGAGGGGGGCTGCGTGGGCCCCCTCCCGGGCCCGTACTTGACCCGGGGACCCCATCCCCCGGGCTGGCCCTATCCTTTGGGGTCCGTGGGGGGGACCCCAACTCCCCCACGGACCCTGCCGGCTCCCCGCCTCCTGCGGGAGCCGGCATTGCTTTCCACATGGGGAGCTGCTAACATGCAGCTCCCCATGTGGAAAAGCTAACTTGCTTGGATATTGGAAGTGAGAGCAGGTTTCCTGCTCTCAGCTTCCAATATCCAAAGCAGTTTGCTATGACAGGACGGGAGCCGCGAGGCTCCCGTCCTGTCATAGAAAACTACAGTGTCCCGGGGGTAGGTACCCCGGGACACTGCAGGAGCCGGCCCTGGGGGTGGCGGTCCCCAGGGCCATTACAGGCTCCAGGAGGGGGGCTGCACGGCCCCCTCCCTCCATCGACAAAGCCCCGGGGAGGTGGTGGTCCCCGGGGCTCTGGGGTCCGTAATGGACCCCCATATTGAATTTTTAGTGCCCCGGGGAGGTGGCGGTCCCGGGGCATGTGGGGGCTCGAGCCCCCCACACAGGTAATTTTTTTTAAAAATAAAAAGAAGCCCCGGGGGGTGGCGGTCCCCGTGGCTGCGGGAGGGCCAAGAGCCCTCCCGCACCATTATTTTTTAAAGCCCCAGGGGGTGGTGGTCCCTGGGGCTTCGGGGGCCTTCGAGGCCCCCCAAAATTAAATATAAACCCACCCCCCGCATGCCCCCACGACTTGGCCCACCCGGGGGCAAATAAGCATCGAGCGCGGGAGACCGCGCTTTCATTTTTTTTTTAGGCGGGATTCGCACACCTAAGCGCATCCCGCTGATTTTTCTTAAAAAATGCTTTTTCTGCCCAGGGGTCCTTGTGGGACCCCCTGAGCAGACCTAGGAGGTCAGGGTGTTTCTACCCTGCCCCCTTTGTGCATTTTGCGCACTTGTTTCTTTTTTTCTCGGCGGGATCCGCGCACCTAAGCGCATCCCGCCGATTTAAAAAAAAAATGCTTTTTCTGCCCAGGGGTCCTTGTGGGACCCCTGAGCAGACCTAGGGGTCAGGGTGTTTCTACCCTGCCCCCTTTTACACTATGCGCACTTGTTTCTGTCCCTCGGTTCTACCGAGGGACAAAATAGCTGCCAACACTTCCTGATTTGGAGTGTTGATAGCCAATTAGCATGCAGCTCGTGATCGGGAGGGTACGCGGACCCTACTCGGCCATAGATATATATTTGAATTTACTTTTGATTTTCTCAGGAACTACTGAACGGATTTACACCATTTAAGCAAAAGGCACGACACTGAAACAAGGGCTACCTCTTTGCCAAATTTGGTGTAATTCCGTTCAGCAGTTCGAGCTGTAGCTGCGACTAAAGGTTCCTATGGAAAAATGAATGGGGAAAACGCGTTTTGGGAGTCCCCTTTTTCTCGGCCCCCGCTTGACGAATCACCCGAGACTTTCAGGATAGGAGCGGACCGGAGCGCCCCAACAAGTTGGAAGCTTTCGCGAAGATTCGTCAACCGGCGCCAACGTTATTTCAAATAGAATGTTGCGGATTTCCTATGGAAAATAGGTCCTAACTATAACTATCTACTGGCGACCGCCAGTAGATATATATATATATATATATATATATATATATATATATATATATATATATATATATATATATATATATATATATTTTCTGCAATGTGACCCTGGGTCGTTCGGTGCGCTCAACAGCGGGTGCCATGCGAAGGGGCCAGATCCTGGCCCTAAATTTCAATTTTACATACAAAAGACGCAGCACTCTGGAGTTTAGGTTCAAGGATTTAATCCAGCAACACTCCACCAACGCGTTTCAGCCTTACCACGGCTTTGATCACGGTTAGTGAGTCCTTTCTCTATTGCACTATATGTACCCACTCTACCTTAATGTGGTATTGTGGGAATTGTGGTGCTATCAAATGAAACTTTATTTACACATTATTTACAAAAAGGAATTTGCTCTATTGTCATTCCTCTGGCATAAATATACATTTACATGTAATTATATAGTACATTATATGTTATTTGTGAAGCTTTTTTATTTTCCTTTTCGAATATATTGGGATAGTCCCACAGTTTATTTAGGATCATATCATCTTAGTGTCTCATTTTATTAGTTTGTAGTACCCTTTTACAGTCATTATTTTAGCGTCTAATACCCAGGCATATTGCAATGTAGCTCAGTGTCACGGTATAGTATTCAATTTTCAAGCCATTTTCCTGATTTAATCTATACTAAATGTACAAAAAGTTCCTCACTGTTATTAATCCCTTTCGGTGTCTTTGTTCTGAGCCTTATGATATATCGGGATTCCAATTGCCGTAGTTTTTTAATTCTATTGCCTTCGCGTTCGTCAGGTGGTATTGTGTCAATGCCAAAGTAGCACATTGATTTCCAATCTCCATTTTGGCATTGTGCCATATGTTTAGCAGTGGCGTATGCCATATCCTTGTTTTTTACAGCTCTTATGTGCTCCAGGATGCGTTTCTTCAACATGCAGATTGTGCTTCCGATATATCTCAATCCACAGTTACATTCAGTGATATAGATGACTTATTGAGTGGTACAGGTGATCTTTTTATTAATGTTTATCTGTTTCCATTATATTCTGTTATTGTTCCCGTGTTTTTACCAATTTTACATGCTTTGCATGAATTGCATTTTTTGAAGCCTTTTTGTTGTTCACTTAGCCAGTTTGTCTTTAGTGATTCTTGAAAGTGGCTTTTTACTAGTAGGTCTTTCAAGTATTTTGTTTTCTTAAATGTTACCACTGGGTTTGGTCCCAGAAGCGGTCCTATATCTGCGTCACTTGCAATTAAGTGCCAGTACTTCTTGATTTTATTAATGATTTTCCCACTTTCCTTACTGTAAGTTGTCACAAATCTGGGTGCCTCTTGTTGATCAAATTGTTTTGCTTTATTTTTTGGGATCAAGGTCTCTTCTCTCAATTTTTTATCAATTCTCCTTTTGCATTTTTTTAATCCGTGTCTCTGTACCATCTCGTTTTAAGTCTATTCATCGTTTCCAGAATTTTTTCTTCAGCATCTTGTGGTTTGGAACAATTTCGTTTCATTCGCACAAACTCTCCGTAAGGAATGCTTCTAATTAATGGTTTGGGATGAAAACTTGTCCCATGTAGAATGCTATTTGTAGCAGTCTTTTTCCTGAAGAGAGGTGAATGTATTTGATCATTCTCAAAGTAAATTAAAGTGTCTAGAAAGGTGATTTCTTTTTGGCTTGTTGCAAATGTGAATGACAACCCTACATGATTTGTGTTTAATTTTAGATAGTATTCATTAAACTCCTGTTCAGTGCCATTCCAAATTATAAAAAGGTCATCAATATAACGGACCCATAAAATAATTTTTCCAACTCAGTTTGATGTTCCGTGCTTCAAGCTATTGTTTTTTCCCACCAGCCCATTGTGATGTTAGCGTAGTTTTGGGAGAAGGAAATGCCCATGGCAGTTCTGCACTTTTGCTTAAACAATTCCTTGTTAAAGATGAAAACATTATTCATTAGACACATTTCAATCATTGAAAGCAACATGCGTGTGTGTTTCAGCTCAGTTACCCTTCTTTGGGGCCGATTCCGATCTCGGCGGTAGGGCACCGAATCGGATTCGGCTTAACTGGATCTGATTCGGAGCCCTATTTCCCGACCGAGTCGTACGTGCGTCCGGGCGAGCGAGTACGATGCGTGCGCTCGCGAAATCTCCGACCGACTCGTTCGCAGGACCCGACCGCTCCAACTGACTCGCACGGGGACGACGCGCACCTCGCAATGGAGACGTTCCCCGGCCGGGTAAGTACGATGCGCACCTCGACCGCTCTGACCGACTCGCGCAGCCCGGCTCCAAGGAGCTGTCAGAGCCGCACTTTGGGGGTCCGTGTCGGACCCCCCTGGAAGCGTAGGCGTGCGAGTCGCACCCATGGGTCCCCCCTACACGTGCATGTACGGTGCGACCCGCATCAACGCGAACACGCTGTAGGGGGCGCCCTTGTCCGCGTCGTGCCCATTGAGTCAATGGGAGCCCGTGTACGCGTCGTACGACTGGCTCCCATTGACTTCAATGGGAGTCTGACCGAATCGAGTCCGATAGCATACGTGCGCATCGTACTCATTCGGTCGGACTGCTAGGGTCCGCTTCGGTCGGAAATCTCTCCGGGTCCGGCTCGGTCGTGGAGATTTCCGGCCGGAATCGGAATCGGCTCCTTTGTTTTAGGAAGTAGTTGCATGCCTCCAATCCGATTTCATGTTTTATAGACGTATAGAGTGAAACTACGTCGATGGTTACCAATAGGTATTGATTATTCCAGCTGATGCCTGTTAGTATCCTCAGGAAGTCTCCTGTATCCCTGATATAGGAACTAAGGCTTTGGGCTATTGGTGCAAGAAACTGGTCCACATATTCCGGTTTTCATAGAGTGAGTGACATGAGGAGACAATTGGTCTTCCTGGCGGATGATGGAGTATTTTATGGACTTGGGTTAAAAGTATATTGTAGGGATTACCGGAAAATCCTTCATTAGAAATTTGCATTCTTCATCGCTGATAAGGTTTGCCATGTGCCATTCCTGTAACTTTTTGTTTAAGTCCAGTGTCATTTTGTTAATTGGATTTGTTTGGATCTTGCAATAATTGGTGGTATTATTTAGCTGTCTCAGTGCTTCTTTCATGTAATCTTCCTTATCCATCAGCACAATATTGCCCCCTTGTCAGCGGGTTTTATTATAATCGTTTCGTTTTCCGCTAGTTTTTTGATGGCTTCTTTTTCTTTTTGGCTTATGTTTTCTCTTTGCTTTTGATTACTTTCCTTTGGTATTTTGTCCAGTTCTCCAATTATAGCCTTCGCGAATAGGTCAAATTTATTACCTGGAGATAGAGTTGGGCAATATCTTGATTTTCTCTTTAACCCACTTTCTAGCCGTTTATCAGTCTCTATAGATAGATTTTCCAGTACTTGTTCTTCCGTCATTTCGTCATCACTTAAATTGAACATAAGATTAAACATATTTTTAAAATCTGGTATTTGATCAATGCTTATTTCTGTTGCTCCTTGGTTAACTTGGTTTATTACCTCCGTTAAGCCTTTATTATTTTTATTTGCATGAAGTTTAGCCAATTTCAGTTTACGTATGTATTTGTAAAAGTCAATCCTGACTTGGGTGTAATTGTAATGATTCTCAGGGCAGAACGAAAGTCCTTTGTTAAGTAAAGCCGTTTCCTCTTTTGTAAGTGTGTATTTTGACAGGTTCACAATAAGGTTGGAGTTATCTATTTTCGATTGTGCAGTGGATATTGTTTTCTTGCGCTTGGCACGTCTGGTTTTTCTTGTGCTTGCGAGGTGTTTCCTACTTCTTTTCCTCGGCCTCGGTTTATATTCCTTCCGCGTCCTCTGCCTCTTGTTAATGTTTGATCCATATGCATCAGCCTCATCTCCTCTAAAAAAGTGACTTTTGTTGGTGCATTCATTCCACTCGCTCCTTCCCCTTCGCTGAAATCAGATTCACTGGTCGTTTCCGCTATTGTGCGGGGAGATTTTGCAGAATAGTTTCTTTTTAATGTCTCAAAACGTTTCGCAAATGTTAAAATTCTGCCATATTTATAGTCCTGTTCGTCTCTTTGAAATTTCCTCTGTTTTTGTTCTTGTATCTCAATTTCATACTTTTCAAGTCTTATTTCCATTTCTTTCCTTAATTTAGAGATTTCTTCTTTGTTGGTTTGGGTATTCACTGTTTATTCCATTCCCTCTAGTTTGTTAGTTAACTCTGTAACTTAAATTTTTGCATGCTTTACGAGTATCCGCATCATGTTCAATGAACATTGAGATTATTTTCAGCCCATTCTTCCAGAAGTTCTATTTTAATATAAGGGTGTGTAGGCATAGTAAAAATACGTAAACCTCTCGGAATCCTCCTTACATCTAAGTACTTTTCTAATGCGATTACTACCCATCATTTGTTGATTTCCTTTTTATACATTCTTTCCATTTGGTTGAACTGTTGTTTGAATGACATTTCTGTGTTGCTCTGTCTACTCGATACAGACACTAGGATGTCATGATCCTAAACAAACTGTGGGACTATCCCAATATATTGGAAAAGGAAAATAAAAAGCTGCACAAATAGCATATAATGTAATATATAATTATATGTAAATGTATATTTATGCCAGAGGAATGACAATAGAGCAAATTCCTTTTTGTAAATAATGTGTAAATAAAGTTTCATTCGATAGCACTACAATTCCCACAATACCACATTAAGGTAGAGTGGGTACATATAGTGCAATAGAGAAAGGACCTACTAACCATGATCAAAGCCGTGGTAAGGCTGAAACGCGTTGGTGGAGTGTTGCTGGATTAAATCATTGAACCTAAACTCCAGAGTGCTGCGTCTTTTGTATGTAAAAATAATTAAAAAAATTATATATATATATACGGTGGAGTAATCTCTCGGCCCCTCCTCTGCCTTAAAGATGTACTTCACCTCTCGCTCACACTTCAGTCCGCTGCATGCTGGTATGTGTAGTCCTGCGTGGAAACCCATTCAGTAAGTGGGGGTTTCCAAACACCCAGTGGTGTCCCAATCATGTTGGCAGCGGACCGCACTCTGCCACAGCTGCCTGTCTCCGTGAATAAAGATGCCAAAGCTGGAACTACTTGTGACTCCCTTCATGCAGTGAATACTGCTTCCTCTCTCCCCGTGCAGAAATAATTACACTGTGGTGATGGGTCTGCCTGGGGGGCGGCGCGTCGCATTTCAATGCAATGTCCAATCTTGCTGGCATCAGTGCCGGTTTCAAAGGCAGGTCCTTTCACCTGGGGGTCATTTTGATGTAAAGATGTTGCTGTGACCACTCCCAGTGGAGTAATCTCTCGGCCCCTCCTCTGCCTTAAAGGTATACTTCACCTCACGCTCACACTTCAGGCCGCTGCATGCTGGTATGTGTAGTCCTGCGTAGAAACCCATTCAGTAAGTCAGGGATTCCAAACACCCAGTGGTGTTCCAATCATGTTGGCAACGGACCGCACTCCACCGCTGCTGCCTGTCTCCGTGTATAAAGATGCCAAAGCTGGAACCACTTGTGACTTTCTTCATGCAGTGAATACTGAATCCTCTCTCCCCGTGCAGAAATAATTACACTGTGGTGATGGGTCTGCCAGGGGGAGCGACACGTCGCATTTCAGTGCAATGTCCAATCTTACTGGCTCACGCATTGCACCAGACCGAGAGGGCGTACCGGTTGCAGTGCCTGCAATACAGGCCAAACATAGAGTCCAATACTCACTCCCAGGTAAGAATGAGTCCGACACTGCTCATGGGTTGAAAACAAGTGGATTTATTCAGCATATCACAGCTCGTGGTTCCTAAGTCCATGAAACGATATGGCAGACGAGTTTCAGCCGTGTGGCTTACATCAGTGCCGGTTTCAAAGGCAGGTCCTTTCACCTGGGGGTCATTTTGATGTAAAGATGTTGCGGTGACCACTCCCGGTGGAATAATCTCTCGGCCCCTCCTCTGCCTTAAAGGTGTACTTCACCTCGTGCTCACACTTCAGGCCGCTGCATGCTGGTATGTGTAGTCCTGCGTGGAATATATATATTACAAAAAATCCCTTTTGCCGCTCCTGGCAAAAAAACGGGCACGCACTCCAACATAACGTGCTGCAGTGCTTTTATTCAAACATGCTTGTGTGATGCGTTTCGACCACAAGCTGTGGCCTTGTTCACATACAATATATATATATATAGTTATAGTTAAAACCTATTATCCATAGGAAATCCGCGACATTCTATTTGAAATAACGTTGGCGCTGGTTGACGAATCTTCGCGAAAGTTTCCAACTTGTTGGGGCGCTCCGGTCCGCTCCTATCCTGAAAGTCTCGGGGTGATACGTCAAGCGGGGGCCGAGAAAAAAGGGGGGTCCCAAAACGCGTTTTCCCCATTCATTTTTCCATAGTAACCTTTAGTCGCAGCTACAGCCCGAACTGCTGAACGGAATTACACCAAATTTGGCAAAGAGGTAGCCCTTGGTTCAGTGTTGTGCCTTTTGCTTAAATGGTGTAAATCCGTTCAGTAGTTCCTGAGAAAATCAAAAGTAAAGTCACATATATATCTGGGCGGAGCCTAACCACACATGTCATCGTGAGATCTGATTGGCTGTCAGCACTTCATCCTGGAATTGCTGGCAGCCATCTTGGGACCAATATAAATGATAGTACCTCATTGAAATGCATTGTAGTGAATAGAAGATTTTGAGGGTCACCAAAAGGAGAACTATAAAGGGTGATAACAGGCTTTAGTTACATTAGAATTTATTTGTTGATGGTACCATACTAATTTTAGGAATTGTGGTGTATTCTAAGGTGATTTTACCATGTGAAAATCCTTCTGCTGGGATATCATGAATCATGTTTGAGAGAACACTATTTTCTCATGCTTGTCCCATGGAGGTTTGGAAGGTGCTCCAGAAGCTAAAATTAGAGCATATTTTCTGTAAATTCACATTATCTTTCTCACTCATGTGAGAATGAAGTCTGACATTCTCAGTAAAACATGTACATCCAACAAGGGCAGAGACTGTCAGTTGATTCCTTTGTGTTCTACTGCAGCTTCCCAGAGTGTTCTAAAGAACAACTAGAGTGCTAACAGCCTTACTTATGACAAAAGTATGGCACACCTGAAGCCATCTTGATTGGAATAAACTGGTAACACTTAAACAATTTAATTTAAAAAGGAACAAAATGATGGGGTTCATTTTGTCATAGAAATTATGGTTAGTGCTGTAGAAAGAAAAATTAGGACATGTTTCAAGTGTGATCTCAAATATCTTCCTATTATATTTCAACAGGAGCAGCCTGCCAGTTGATGCCTTTGTGTTTTACTGCAGCTTCCCAGAGTGTTCTAAAGAACAACTAGAGCGCTAACAGCCTTACTTATGACAAAAGTATGGCACACCTGAAGCCATCTTGATTGGAATAAACCAGTAACACTTAAAACATTTAATTTAAAAAGGAACAAAATGAGGGGTTCTTTTTGAAATAGAAATTATGGTTAGTGCTGCAGAAAGAAAAATTAGGGCATGTTTTAAGTGAGATCTCAAATCCTCTTCTATTTCATTAGAAAATTCTGACATGCAGACTGAAACAATCACTTTCAATACCAGCAGCAGACTACCAGTTAACTCCCTGGTGAGCAGTAGCTTTACTCCAGTGATCTAATGAGCAACTAGAGTGCTAACATTCTGAATTTATGGCAGATGTGAGACATCTGAATGCCTTCTTGATGGAATCAAAGTAAAAAACTGAAAGCATTTCCTATTGAGGAGACTGCAGTAAATGAAGAAATTAGGAAACTTCATAACAAAGAAGTCTTCCAAGATGGCCACCAGTGAAAAAAGAGCCCAAATGTAGCACAAATATTACCCAGATGTAGCCCACATATAGCCCAATGACAAAAGTGTGCAAAACACTTTTTATTTTTAGTTTTTTGCAGTTTTATGTAGTGCAGACTGGTCAGGTATTGGAGCATTGCATCTTAAAACATGACCCCCTACACTACAAAAACACCACTGCACTACCTTAAACCCTAAAACACTACCCCCAGCACGACCCCCTACACTACACAAGCACCACTGCACTATCCTAAACCCTAAAACACTACCCCCAGCACGACCCCCTACACTACCCAAACACCACTGCACTAACCTAAATCCTAAAACACTACCACCAGCACGACCCCCTACACTACCCAAACACCACTGCACTACCCTAAAACATGACCCCCTACACTACACAAACACCACTGCACTACCCTAAACCCTAAAACACTACCCCAGCACGACCTCCTAGACTACACAAGCACCACTGCACTACCCTAAACCCTAAAACACTACCCCCAGCACGACCCCTACACTACACAAACACCACTGCACTACCTAAACCCTAAAACACTACCCCCAGCACAACCCCTACACTACCCAAACACCACTGCACTAACCTAAATCCTAAAACACTACCCCCAGCACGACCCCCTACACTACCCAAACACCACTGCACTATCCTAAAACATGACCCCCTACACTACACAAACACCACTGCACTACCCTAAACCCTAAAACACTACCCCCAGCACGACCCCTACACTACACAAGCACCACTGCACTACCCTAAACCCTAAAACACTACCCCCAGCACGACCCCCTACACTGCCCGAACACCACTGCACTGCCCTAAACCCTGAAACACCAGCCCCTGCATGACCCCCTACACTGCCCGAACATTACTGCACTGCCCTAAACCCTGAAACACCACCCCTAGCACGACCCCTACACTGCCCGAACACCACTGCACTGCCCTAAACCCTGAAACACAACCCCCTTCACGACCCCCTACACTGCCCGAACACCACTGCACTACCCTAAACCCTGAAACACCACCCCCAGCATGACCCCCTACACTGCCCGAACACCACTGCACTGCCCTAAACCCTGAAACACTACCCCCAGCAAAACCCCCTACACTGCCCAAACACCACTGCACTGCCCTAAACCCTGAAACATCACCCCCAGCAAGACCCCCTACACTGCCCGAACACCACTGACCTAAACCCTGAAACACCACCCCCAGCACGACCCCCTACACTGCCCGAACACCACTGCACTGCCCTAAACCCTGAAACACTACCCCCAGCATGACCCCCTACACTGCCCGAACACCACTGCTCTGCGCAAAACCCTGAAACACCAGCCCCAGCACGACCCCCTACACTGCCCGAACACCACTGCACTGCCCTAAACCTTGAAACGCCAGCCCCTGCACGACCCCCTACACTGCCCGAATACCACTGCACTACCCTAAACCCTGAAACATCACCCCCAGCACGACCCCTACACTGCCCGAGCACCACTGCACTGCCCTAAACCCTGAAACACCAGCCCCAGCATGACCCCCTACACTGCCCAAACACCACTGCACTGCCCTAAAACCTGAAACACCAGCCCCAGCACGACCGCCTAACCTGCTCGAACACCACTGCACTGCCCTAAACCCTGAAACACCAGCCCCAGCACGACCCCCTACACAGCCCGAACACCACTGCACTGCCCTAAACCGTGAAACACCAGCCTCAGCACGACCCCCTACACTGCCTGAACACCACTGCACTGCCCTGAACCCTGAAACACCAGCCCCAGCACAACACCCTACACTGCCCGAACACCACTGCACTGCCCTAAACCCTGAAACACCACCCCGTGCATGACCCCCTACACTGCCCGAACACCCCTGCACTGCCCTAAACCCTGAAACACCACCCCCAGCGCGACCCCCTACACTGCCCGAACACCACTGCACTAAACCCTGAAACACCACCCCTGCACAACCCCCTACACTGCTCGAAAACTACTGCACTGCCCTAAACCCAGAAACACCATCCCCAGCACGACCCCCTATACTGCACGAACACCACTGCACTGCCCTAAACCCTGAAACACTACCCCCAGCAAGACCTCCTACACTCCCCGAACACCACTGCACTGCCCTAAACCCTGAAACATCACCCCAAGCAAGACCCCCTACACTGCCCGAACACCACTGCCCTAAACCCTGAAACACCACCCCCAGCAAGACCCCCTACACTGCCCGAACACCACTGCACTGCCCTAAACCCTGAAACACCAGCCCCAGCACGACCCCCTACACTGCCCGAACACCACTGCACTGCCCTAAACCCTGAAACACCACCCCCTGCACGACCCCCTACACTGCCCGAACACCACTGTACTGCCCTAAACCCTGAAACCCCACCCCCAGCATGACCCCTTACACTGCCAGAACACCACTGCACTGCCCTAAACCCTGAAACACCATCCCCTGCATGACCCCCTACACTGCCCGAACACCACTGCACTGCCCTAAACCCTGAAACACCACCCCCAGCACGACCCCCTACACTGCACGAACACCACTGCACTGCCCTAAACCCTGAAACACTACCCCCAGCAAGACCCCCTACACTGCCCGAACACCACTGCTCTGCCCTAAACCCTGAAACATCACCCCCAGCAAAACCCCCTACACTGCCCGAACACCACTGCCCTAAACCCTGAAACACCACCCCCAGCAAGACCCCTACACTGCCCGAACACCACTGCACTGCCCTAAACCCTGAAACACCACCCCCAGCAAGACCCCCTACACTGCCCGAACACCACTGCACTGCCCTAAACCCTGAAACACCACCCCCAGCACAACCCCCTACACTGCCCGAACACCACTGCTCTGCCCAAATCCCTGAAACACCAGCCCCAGCACGACCCCCTACACTGCCCGAACACCACTGCACTGCCCTAAACCATGAAACACCAGCCCCAGCACGACCCCCTACACTGCCCGAACACCACTGCACTGCCCTAAACCCTGAAACACCACCCTCAGCATGACCCCCTACACTGCCCGAACACCACTGCACTGCCCTAAACCCTGAAACACCAGCCCCAGCACGACCCCGTACACTGCCCGCACACCACTGCACAGCCCTAAACCCTGAAACACCAGCCCCAGCACAACCCCGTACACTGCCCGAACACCACTGCACTGCCCTAAACCCTAAAACACCAGCCCCAGCACGACCGCCTACACTGCCCGAAAACTACTGCACTGCCCTAAACCCTGAAACACCACCCCCAGCAAGACTATCTACACTGGCCGAACACCACTGCACTGCCCTAAACCCTGAAACACCACCCCCTGCACGACCCCCTACACTGCCCAAACACTACTGCACTGCCCTAAACCCTGAAACACCACCCCTCAGCACGACACCCTACACTGCCCGAACACCACTGCACTGCCCTAAACCCTGAAACACCACCCCAGCACGACCCCCTACACTGCCCGAACACCACTGCACTAAACCCTGAAACACCACCCCCTGCACGACCCCCTACACTGCCGGAACACCACTGCACTGCCCTAAACCCTGAAACACCACCCCCAGCACGACCCCCTATACTGCCCTAACACCACTGCACTGCCCTAAACCCTGAAACATTACCCCCAGCACAACCCCCTACACTGCCTGAGCACCATTGCTCTGCCCTAAACCCTGAAACACTAGCCCCAGCACGACCCCCTACACTGCCCGAACACCACTGCACTGCCCTAAAACCTGAAACACCACTCCCAGCACGACCCCCTACACTGCCCGAACACGACTGCACTGCCCTAAACCTTGAAACACCAGCCCCAGCAAGACCACCTACACTGCCCGATTACCACTGCATTGCCCTAGACTCTGAAACACCAGCCCCAGCAAGACCCCTACACTGCCCGAACACCACTGCACTGCCCTAAACCCTGAAACACCAGCCCCAGCATGACCCCCTACACTGCCCGAACACCACTGCACTGCCCTAAACCCTGAAACACCAGCCCCAGCATGACCCCCTACACTGCCCGAACACCACTGCACTGCCCTAAACCCTGAAACACCAGCCCCAGCACGACCCCCTACACTGCCCGAACACCACTGCACTGCCCTAAACCCTGAAACACCAGCCCCAGCACCACCCCCTACAATGCCTGAACACCACTGTACTGCCCTAAACCCTGAAACACCACCCCCTGCACCACCCCCTACACTGCCCGAACACCACTGCACTGCCCTAAACCCTGAAACACCACCCCCTGCACCACCCCCTACACTGCCCGAACACCACTGCACTGCCCTAAACCCTGAAACACCACCCCCTGCACCGCCCCCTACACTGCCCGAACACCACTGCACTGCCCTAAACCCTGAAACACCACTCCCAGCACGACCCCCTACACTGCCCGAACACCACTGCACTGCCCTAAACCCTGAAACACCAGCCCCAGCAAGACCACCTACACTGCCCGAACACCACTGCATTGCCCTAGACTCTGAAACACCAGCCCCAGCAAGACCCCCTACACTGCCCGAACACCACTGCACTGCCCTAAACCCTGAAACACCACCCTCTGCACAACCCCCTACACTGCCCGAACACCACTGCACTGCCCTAAACCCTGAAACACCACCCCTGCACCACCCCCTACACTGCCCGAACACCACTGCACTGCCCTAAACCCTGAAACACCACCCCCTGCACCGCCCCCTACACTGCCCGAACACCACTGCTCTGCCCTAAACCCTGAAACACCACCCCCAGCATGACCCCCTTTACTGCTCGAACACCACTGCACTGCCCCAAACCCTGAAACACCACCCCCAGCATGACCCCATACACTGCCCGAACACCACTGCCCTAAACCCTGAAACACCACCCCTGCATGACCCCCTACACTGCCCGAACACCACTGCACTGCCCTAAACCCTGAAACACCACCCCCTGCACGACCCCCTACACTGCCCGAACATCACTGCACTGCCCTAAACCCTGAAACACCACCCCCAGCACGACCCCTACACTGCCCGAACACCACTGCACTGCCCTAAACCCTAGAACACTACCCCCAGCATGACCCCCTACACTACCCGAACACCACTGCACTACCCTAAACCCTAAAATACTCCCCCAGCACGACCCCCTACACTACCCGAACACGACTGCACTGCCCTAAACCCTAAAACACTCCCCCAGCACGACCCCCTACACTACCCGAACACCACTGCACTGCCCTAAACCCTAAAACACTCCCCCCAGCATGACCCCCTACACTACCTAAACACCACTGCACTGCCCTAAACCCTAAAACACTACCCCCGCATGACCCCCTACACTACCCAAATACCAATGCACTACCCTAATCCCTAAAACACTACCCCCGCACAACCCCTACACTACCCAAAGACCACTGCACTACCCTAAACTCTAAAACAATACCCCCGCACGACTCCCTACACTACCCAAAGACCACTGCACTACCCTAAACCCTAAAATACGACCTCCTACACTACACAAACACCACTGCACTACCCTAAACCCTAAAAAACTACCCCCAGCACGAACCCCTACACTACCCAAACACCACTGCACTACCCTAAACCATAAAACACTACCCCCAGCAGTACCCCTACGCTACCCAAACACCACTGCACTACCCTAAACCCTAAAACACTACCCCCAGCAGTACCCCCTACACTACCCAAACACCATTGCACTACCCTAAACCCTAAAACACTACCCCCAGCAGTATCCCCTACACTACCCAAAGACCACTGCACTACCCTAAACCCTAAAACCCTAAAACACTAACCCCAGCACGACCCCCTACACTACCCAAACACCACTGTACTACCCTAAACCCTAAAACACTCCCCCCAGCACGACCCCCTACACTACACAAACACCACTGCACTACCCTAAACCCTAAAACACTACCCCCAGCACGACCCTCTTCACTACCTAAACACAACTGCACAATTTGTTACAGGCATTGCAACGCAGGCCTGTGGTGCTTACTGGAAGTACCTGGTTGGGCCCCAGGGACTCTCAGGATTCAAGGTGACCTAATCCCCCAACTTAAAATGCGCCACGGGGCACGTTTGCACAGTGGTGAAGGGAGGGGGCGGGGCCTCAGGTGACATGTGCGCAAACACGCCCTGTGGTGCATTTTAAGTTGGGGAGTTAATTCCCTTTGAATCCTGGGGGCCAACTAGCCCACCAGGTACCTTCAGTAAGCACAACAGAGGTGCGTTGCAGAGAGGTGAAAAAAGGTGTGTGGCCTCGGAACGCCTCTCTGCAACTCAGCTCTGTGGTCCTAACTGTAGGTACCTGGGGGGCTAGTTGGGCCCCAGGGACCCTCAGGATTCAAGGGGACTTAATCCCACGCAACTTAAAGCGCGCCACAGGGCGCGTTTGCACACATGTCACCTCAGGCCCCCTCCCTTCACCACTGTGCAAGCTGCGCACCGGCTTCTGGTTAGTCAGAGACAGTTACCACCAGTACCCGTCTGAAAAAGTTGTGGGCACAGGATGATTTTGCAACAAGGCCTCTTTCTGCTCCTCTGTTGGTTCTTTCTGCACATCTTTTGCTTCTTTCTGTGCGTTTTTTCTTCTTTCTTCACATGTCCTACCTCTGTTGGCATAGTTAGAAACTAGCATTTAAAAAACCTTTGAAATTCACTTAAAAAATCATAGTTTTCAGGCACGTTATAGTTAGAAATTAGCATTTAAAAAACCTTTGAAATTCACTGAAAAAACCATAGGTTTCAGGCACGTTATAGTTAGAAATTAGCATTTAAAAACCTTTGAAATTCACTGAAAAAACCATAGGTTTCAGGCACGTTATAGTTAGAAATTAGCATTTAAAAAACCTTTGAAATTCACTGAAAAAACCATAGGTTTCAGACACGTTATAGTTAGAAATTAGCATTTAAAAAACCTTTGAAATTCACTGAAAAACCATAGGTTTTAGGGACAGTTATAGTTAGTTGGACATTGCACTCGTACAAAACCCATGAAATTCCCCTGTTATAGTTAGTTCAGCTAACTATAACTCGCGCCCCCGCAATGCACTGCTGATGACGTCACATATTACATCACTGATTACATGGTCAGTGACATCACTGATGACATCACTGATGACATCTCTGATGACATCACTGATGACATCATCCATGTGATAATTTCATGCATCTTCTCACACCCTAATATAACTTTTGATACACCCACTCTAAATTACAGACTGCCATTCTCAAAACCATAGACACTCCAACACCAAAAACTACATACCCACTCACTGATTCTTAGGTCTACACACACATCCACTCACTCACCTGTACAGTCACTCATACTTACAGTCACTCAGTACAGGACTATCATATGCACTCATACACCTATATAAACACTCACACACCGCCACTCATCCATAGAGGTACTCACACACCTAGTCAGTCATGCAAAAAATTAATCACACACCCATTTACTCACCTATACAGTTATACACACACCAGCTCACTTACTCATACAAATACTACCACATTCTTACGCTCTTATACAATAACTGATACAAGCACACACGCATCCATACAGCCACTCTCACAATAACACACTCTCACTTATAGCCATTTAAATACTCTAACACACATATATACTGCCTTTTACATATGTAGTTACTCGCACATGTACCACTGAGATATACATTCACTCACTAACACACCCATACACACACTCACCCACCCAAGCAGTCCATCACAGATGCACTCTTGAAATCATGCACCCAGTGAATCACCCACTCACACATCTATGTATAGAGTCACACACACCCCACCCACACAAACACTCAGGCAGCCATACAGATACTCAGAGAACCAATCAATAACCCATATAGACACTCATGTAGCTATTCGCAAATCCATGCATCCACTTACACACCAACAAACAGACGGATACAGACATTCACACAGTTTAGTCACTAACCCATGCATTCAGTAAGATACGTTTAATCACTCACTTGTAGAGTCAGTCACTCACGTACTAAATCATCCATTCAGACACTTATACACCCACTCATTCTTCAATACGCCTTTCCCTATATATATTAAACATATTTAAACTTTACAGAAACACACAGTCACTGGATGATGTCATCAGTGATGTCATCAGTGATGTCACTGACCATGTCATGAGTGATGTAATATGTGACGTCATCAGCAGTGCATTGCGGGGCGCGAGTTATAGTTAGCTGAACTAACTATAACAGGGAATTTCACGGGTTTTGTACGAGTGCAATGTCCAACTAACTATAACTGTCCCTAAAACCTATGGTTTTTTCAGTGAATTTCAAAGGTTTTTTAAATGCTAATTTCTAACTATAACGTGTCTGAAACCTATGGTTTTTCAGTGAATTTCAAAGGTTTTTAAATGCTAATTTCTAACTATAACGTGCCTGAAACCTATGGTTTTTCAGTGAATTTCAAAGGTTTTTAAATGCTAATTTCTAACTATAACGTGCCTGAAACCTATGGTTTTTTCAGTGAATATATATATGTATGTATGTATGTATGTAAGTATATATATATCACTGAAAAAACCATAGGTTTCAGGGACGTTATAGTTAGAACTTAGCATTTAAAAAACCTTAGAAATTCACTGAAAAAACCACAGGTATCAGGGACGTTATAGTTAGCTGGACATTTCACTCATACAAAACCAGAGAAATTTGGCCGTTATAGTTAGTAGAGATAACTATAACTCGCGCCCCCGCAATGCACTGCTGATGACATCACATATTACATCACTCATGACATGGTCAGTGACATCACTGATGACATCACTCATGACATCTCAAATGACATCACTGATGACATCACTGATGACATCATCCAGTGAATGTGTGTTTCTGTAAAGTTTAAATATGTTTTATATAGATATATGCGGTGAATAGACATAATATCGAATCCTAAATATCGAATTGCAGTAATATCGAAGTTGTAATATCGAATGTCTCATAATATCGTATTAATGAATATCGTAGTCAAACATATCGTTTTTTTTTTATTTAAAAAATATCGAAGTATAAAATATCGAACAAGTAATATCGTCAATAGATAATATCGAATAGTTAGTTTTGTAAAAAATATCGACAAAAAAATATAGAAAGTGTAAAATATCATTTGTTTGTTAATATTTAAATATTCTGTATTGTTATTAATTTTGTATTATTTTAATTGTTTGAATATTTGTTTGAAATTGTATAAAACATTTTTTTGTAACATATGTTTTAGGAGCGGGATGTTTGGTTATTAGGGGATAAGGGTGGGGAGAATATTAGTGTAAATTTACATATTAATTTAATTTTTTTTAAATTGGAAATTAATTTCAAAAACGAAATTTATATTAAAAATATAAAATATATGGGTTTTTTATGAGTGGGATGTTGGTTTATTAGGGGATAAGGGTGGGGAGTATTTTAAAAATATTAGTTTAAATTTAGATATTCATTTAAATTTTTTTAAATTAGAAATTAATTTCAAGAACAGAAATTTATATTAAAAATATAAAATATATGTTTTGTTTTAGGAGCGGGATGTTGGGTTATTAGGGGATAAGGGTGGGTAGTGTTTTAAAAATACTAGGATAACATTTACATATTAATAAAATTTATTTAAAATTAGAAATTATTTACAAAAACGAAATTTAGAAAAAAAATACAAAAAATATGTTTTCTTTTAGGAGTGGGATGTTGGGTTAATAGGGGATAAGGGTGGGTAGTGTTTTTAAAATATTAGTATAAAATTTATATATGAAATTAAAATTTCGAATTTTGGAAATAATTTAAAATATGAAATTTAAATATAAAATTCGAAAAAAAAATTGGTTTTTATAGTGGGATATTGTGTTATTAGGGGAGAAGGTTGGGGAGTGTTTTAAAATTAGTTATATGAATTGATATATTTAAATAAAAAAGTTTAAATAGCAAATTTTTAAAAATTAGAAAGTGAAATTATAAAAAGGAAATATATTTTGTTTTTTTAGAAGTGTGATGTTGTGTTATTAGGGGATAAGGGTGGGGAGTGTTATTTAAATATTATTCTAAAATTAATTATTAAATTTAAAATTTAAAATTTGGAATTAATTTGAAGAAATAAAGTTAATTAAAAATAGAAATTATAGTTTTTTTTTAGTACTGGGATGTTGGGTTATTAGGGGAAAATGGTGAGGTTGTTCAAATAGTAAAATATATATATTTTGGGGTCGATTCCGATCCCGGTCGGAGGCGCACCTAATACCATTCGGCCGGGAAAAAAGCCAGGCGAATGCCTTTTTCCTGACCGATTCGCACATACGTCCGAACGAGCAAGTACGATGCGCACAACTGCCCAAATCCCGACCCAGTCGTACTCACCCAATACAGGTCCTGTTCTACGACCGAGGCGGATCCAGAAACGCAAAATCGAGTCGCACGGAAGCCAAAATGCAGCCCCGTCCGGCCGGACAAGTACGATGCGCTTTCCGTACGCGCCGAACCCGTCGCTACGCACAGCACGTCAAAGCATCCGGGAGAGGCGCACATAAGCTCCGATTCGCGCCACAAGACGATCCACGGCTACGAGACGAACACGCCAGCGATGAGGCGAAGCAAAGAGAAAGACGAACGAGACGAACCAACCATGAATCCCATTGTGCCGATCCTACCAATATTCTACATCTATTACCGAAACAGGCACGGACGCGTACGGCGCAGAAGGTAAGTCAGACACCAACAACAAAAACAAACTACACGTAACCGACATATCACACACACACAGAGGGATGCAGAAATTACTTACACCAGCAACAGCAGCACCATAGGGGCGGGATGGCCATCACCAATGCCACATATACACATAGGGGCCTGGATGCCCACCACCACTACCACCCCTACTCAGGGGGTGCCAGATGCCTACCACTACTACCACCTCTACCCATGGGGGGCTGGATGCCTACCACCACTACCACCCCTACTGAGGGGGTGCCAGATGCCTACCACTACTACCACCTCTACCCATGGGGGGCTGGATGCCTACTACCACTACCACCCCTACTCAGGGGGTGCCAGATGCCTACCACTACCACCACCCCTACCCATGGGGGCTGGATGCCTGTCACTACTACCACCTCTACCCATGGGGGCCTGGATGCCCACCACCACTACCACCCCTACTCAGGGGGTGCTAGATGCCTACCACTACTACCACCTCTACCCATGGGGGCTGGATGCCTGCCACTACCACCACCCCTACCCATGGGGGGCTGGATGCCTGTCACTACTACCACCTCTACCCATGGGGGCCTGGATGCCCACTACCACCCCTACTCAGGGGGTGCCAGATGCCTACCACTACTACCACCTCTACCCATTGGGGGCTGGATGCCTACCACCACTACCACCCCTACTCAGGGGGTGCCAGATGCCTACCACTACTACCACCTCTACCCATGGGGGGCTGGATGCCTACCACCACTACCACCCCTACTCAGGGGGTGCCAGATGCCTACCACTACTACCACCTCTACCCATGGGGGGCTGGATGCCAGTCACTACTACCACCTCTACCCATGGGGGGCTGGATGCCTGTCACTACTACCACCCCTACCCATGGGGGGCTGGATGCCTGTCACTACTACCACCTCTACCCATGGGGGCCTGGATGCCCACCACCACTACCACCCCTACTCAGGGGGTGCCAGATGCCTACCACTACTACCACCTCTACCCATGGGGGGCTGGATGCCTACCACCACTACCACCCCTACTCAGGGGGTGCCAGATGCCTACCACTACTACCACCTCTACCCATGGGGGGCTGGATGCCTACCACCACTACCACCTCTCCCCATGTGGGGGCTGGATGCCTGTCACTACTACCACCTCTACCCATGGGGGCCTGGATGCCTGTCACTACTACCACCCCTACCCATGGGGGGCTGGATGCCTGTCACTACTACCACCTCTACCCATGGGGGGCTGGATGCCTACCACCACTACCACCCCTACTCAGGGGGTGCCAGATGCCTACCACTACTACCACCTGTACCCATGGGGGGCTGGATGCCTACCACCACTACCACCTCTCCCCATGGGGGGCTGGATGCCTGTCACTACTACCACCTCTACCCATGGGGGCCTGGATGCCCACCACCACTACCACCCCTACTCAGGGGGTGCCAGATGCCTACCACTACTACCACCTCTACCCATGGGGGGTTGGATGCCTACCATCACTACCACCCCTACTCAGGGGGTGCCAGATGCCTACCACTACTACCACCTCTACCCATGGGGGGCTGGATGCCTACCACCACTACAACCTCTACCCATGGGGGGCTGGATGCCTGTCACTACTACCACCTCTACCCATGGGGGCCTGGATGCCCACCACCACTACCACCCCTACTCAGGGGTTGCCAGATGCCTACCACTACTACCACCTCTACCCATGGGGGGCTGGATGCCTACCACCACTATCACCCCTACTCAGGGGGTGCCAGATGCATACCACTACTACCACATCTACCCATGGGGGGCTGGATGCCTACCACCACTACCACCCCTACTCAGGGGTGCCAGATGCCTACCACTACCACCACCCCTACCCAGGGGGGCTGGATGCCTGTCACTACTACCACCTCTACCCATGGGGGCCTGGATGCCCACCACCACTACCACCCCTACTCAGGGGTGCCAGATGCCTACCACTACTACCACCTCTACCCATGGGGGGCTGGATGCCTACCACCACTACCACCCCTACTCAGGGGGTGCCCGATGCCTACCACTACTACCACCTCTACCCATGGGGGGCTGGATGCCTGCCACTACCACCACCCCTACCCATGGGGGGCTGGATGCCTGTCACTACTACCACCTCTACCCATGGGGGCCTGGATGCCCACCACCACTACCACCCCTACTCAGGGGGTGCCAGATGCCTACCACTACTACCACCTCTACCCATGGGGGTCTGGATGCCTACCACCACTACCACCCCTACTCAGGGGGTACCAGATGCCTACCACTACTTCCACCTCTACCCATGGGGGGCTGGATGCCTACCACCACTACCACCCCTACTCAGGGGGTGCCAGAAGCCTACCACTACTACCACCTCTACCCATGGGGGCTGGATGCCAGTCACTACTACCACCTCTACCCATGGGGGGCTGGATGCCTGTCACTACTACCACCCCTACCCATGGGGGCTGGATGCCTGTCACTACTACCACCTCTACCCATGGGGGCCTGGATGCCCACCACCACTACCACCCCTACTCAGGGGTGCCAGATGCCTACCACTACTACCACCTCTACCCATGGGGGGCTGGATGCCTACCACCACTACCACCCCTACTCAGGGGGTGCCAGATGCCTACCACTACTACCACCTCTACCCATGGGGGCTGGATGCCTACCACCACTACCACCTCTACCCATGGGGGGCTGGATGCCTGTCACTACTACCACCTCTACCCATGGGGGCCTGGATGCCCACCACCACTACCACCCCTACTCAGGGGGTGCCAGATGCCTACCACTACTACCACCTCAACCCATGGGGGGCTGGATGCCTACCACCACTACCACCCCTACTCAGGTGGTGCCAGATGCATACCACTACTACCACCTCTACCCATGGGGGGCTGGATGCCTGTCACTACTACCACCTCTACCCATGGGGGGCTGGATGCCTACCACCACTACCACCTCTACCCATGGGGGGCTGGATGCCTGTCACTACTACCACCTCTACCCATGGGGGCCTGGATGACCACCACCACTACCACCCCTACTCAGGGGGTGCCAGATGCCTACCACTACTACCACCTCTACCCATGGGGGGCTGGATGCCTGCCACTACCACCACCCCTACTCATAGGACGGGTAAGGCATGACACAACCAGCATACTCCCACATATGGAATCACAGAAAATTACATCCACCCAAACAACATGACAAGCGTTTGTAGTCCATGTCAAATGCCAACAACACAAAACATGACAATGAACATACAATGTGACCCACTATCACATGTGTGACACATAAAAGTGTGTGGCCTCCACAATACAAGCCGACCATGGCCACTGTGGCAATGGGGCCCAAAGCCCCATCACCACAGTCACCAAAAGGTAAGTGTGGGGTCCATGGCTGATGCACCTTTTGATCAGTGTGGCAATGGGGCCTAAAGCACCATCACCACAGTCACCAAAGGTAAGTGTGAGGTCCATGGCTGATGCACCTTTTGATCAGTGTGGCAATGGGGCCTAAAGCACCATCACAACAGTCACCAAAAGGTAAGTGTGGGGTCCATGGCTGATGCACCTTTTGATCAGTGTGGCAATGGGGCCCAAAGCCCCATCACCACAGTCACCAAAATGTAAGTGTGGGGTCCAAGGCTGATGCACCTTTTGATCAGTGTGGCAATGGGGCCTAAAGCACCATCACCACAGTCACCAAAAGGTAAGTGTGGGGTCCAAGGCTGATGCACCTCTTGATCAGTGTGGCAATGGGGCCTAAAGCACCATCACCACAGTCCCCAAAAGGTAAGTGTGGGGTCCAAGGCTGATGCACCTTTTGATCGGTGTGGCAATGGGGCCCAAAGCACCATCACCACGGTGATCATAAGGTAAGTGTAGGCATGGTAAAAGCTGCCAAAGACAAACTGTATGGATGAATCCTGGTCACACAACAACAAAAACATCTGTGGCATAGTAGTGCTTGTGTCCCATTGCAACATAGATTGGGCGAGGCTAACAGTGCAGTGACACAGAAACATCGTTTTGGCCATGTGCATACAAACATCACACATGGGGGACCACATTGCCAACAATCAGCCAATTACACAATGACAGAAGTGACCATCATGATGCTGACCCACATATCTGCACCTATGGACACACAAATGTATATAACCTGTGGAGACTGTCGATGTCAGGTGAACAAATACCATACCATGGCAGCAATGGGACATACTAACCATGATCATTGTGCTGACTGATGACCCAGGAGTCCCAGGGAGAGCAGGGGAAAATCACCAAACAACATACAGCCAATGGCACACTACAGAAATGCCAATGCAGTGATGCAAATGCACTAACACAAACAGGCAGACTCACACTGCATATCAAACACAACAGGTGATGGGGGTGTGTGCCAGTGTCCCCAGGCAACCACACAACACATGAGGAGGCCTGAATCCCAATTACACAGATGTGTATACAGTGCCACACACAAGTAACTCATGGATTGGATTCCCCTATGTGGGCAATCTGGCATTGTTAGATGAGAGGGAGCCCAAATTACACATGTCACACAAGCTTGTAGGAACAGCAACTAACACAGCAAGAGACACACCCACCACAGCACTACCCCCAGGGACCCCACATTGTGCAGACACTAGCCTGCATGACAATTCCACTGTGATGACAAAGGTAGATGTTGATCACACTGTGAACCACAGCCATGTGTCCTCAGCTACAAACTACCATCACACCTACACAAGCTCCAATCAATCAGCAGGGCCTGCCAGCCAAGGCCAATATGGAGGTAGTGGTCTAGCCATGCAACAACTCACATTTGCACACTCAACACCACACACCCTGATCTCCACCAATGTGCAGCAGTGAAGCTCACATGGACTGGTGACATTGCACATGCACCCATGACAATCCCAGGGGTGGTGGGGGAACTAAGGTGCAGAAACCCATCACACATGCCCACTCAACATGACTCGTCTATGTATGACACACAGCACAGTACGCCGTACATGCGCATGATGTGAAATCCACCACAAACAATGGGATCCTGGCCATAGTCACACACCAACGAAGAAGCCAAGGTGAGACACAAAGAACACACGTACACAACTTCCAACATTGCAGCTCTGACCCTGAGGAGTGGCAGCAGTCACACACACAACGCGTCACAATCACTGAAAGCTACCACAAACTCAAAATCACATTACTTGTGTAAACAACAAGTGCTAAGGGGAATCCTGAATGTGTCCCATCAGCGTTTGCCCACATCCCCAGCCCTGACAACAAAGACAACCTGGGATGACAACCTCATGAACATCAGTTTGCCATGCACCCACATCACGGAGAAACCAGGTCCAAGATGCTGGATGAACACATACCAACTCTGCAAGCATCACAAACAGGAACATCCCTAGGGACACAGCCTGTGTATGAAAAGGGAAGGGAACATGCACAGACATGCTCACACAACACACAACACGGGCACACGCAATGTCACCAGATTACACACAGCCATGAGGGCACTCCACTCCTGTGGAAGGTCCACTGTGCCAAACCTTGTCTGTGCACGACTCAAACATATCAGCAGGACACTCCGTCAGTGAGTCAACAACTACAACACACAGAAGCCTCTGCTCACATCAGCCTGGGTACGGGAGTGTCACGTCAGTCATCTGCATACACCCAAAACACGTGGCAATCCAGTTGTACTGTATACACAGATGAGTCCTCCAAAATTGATGTGCAAAACTGCATGTCCAGTGGAGACGGGCACACAGTCAGGGTACTAGGAACATTGGACAGTGGTAAGCCCAACAGATGTGCAACAGTGTAGGACAAAGATGGTAATCTACAAATGCTAAACGTACATCCCTGTGTCAAATGCTGAACATCACACCCTCAGACTGCAGCAAGGGATGCTATAGATCCAGACTAGATTAGGACACATATCCCATGGATCACATGGAGCCCATCACAGCAAAACTTCATTTACCTGATCTGAACACAATTACAACAGCAAATGCATGATTCTACACATCTACATCATGTACCACCAAAGATTAACCACAAGTAAACAAAAAGAGGCTTTAATCAGCAAGTGTGCAACTGAAATCAAAAGTCCAAAATTAACTACGGCCAATGTCCAGTCCAAATACACAGTCCCAACAGGGTGATGTGTGACAACTTGTCACCAATTGCTTGCCTGCACAGGTACCGACAGGGGACATCCCCCTTGGAGGGGCATACGAGGGGCAGGCCAGGCACCGCAGGGACAGGATCAGGGGATGCCAGAAGGAGGCAGGGAAGGTGAGGTGGGTGCAGGAGTGTCACCGGCAACTGTAGTGGAGGTGTCTGACTCAGGGGGGCCGGCACCACCGCAGGGCCCAAGTCCGATGGTGTTGGTGTTGGTGCTGCAACCACTGCAGTGGGCTGGTCAAATGGAGTGGACTGGGTCCCCAATGCAGTGCCCGAGTCAGACGGGGTTGTTGTGGACTCCACCGCAGTGCATGACTCCAAGGGAGTGGAAGGGGGGCAGAAGAGCTGGGCAGGACAGAGGGGGGACACGGTCTCCACACCAGTGGCACATACAGGCAGAGCGTCTGGTTTGGGGATGGAAGAGCAAGTGGCAGGGGGAGGGCCTGAGCAGTTTGGGGATGCGGTATCGGTGTGTGGGGGAACCTGGGGCAGGGTGTGGCGGTGGAACCTGTGGAGTGGTGGCCTGGGGGATGGAGGTGAGAGACTGGGTGGGTGACTTGCAGGGCGGTGGCGGGGTCTTGCTCTTCCGGGTCCGGGGGACTTGCGGGTGGGGGCTCACTCTGCCTGCGCCTGGGGGAGGGTGTCCGGGGGCGAGGGGCACTCCCTCTCTGTGTGTGGACTTCCTCTTCCCCCGGTATGCTGGATCAGCGGGATTGGAGGGGAAGAGGCCGAGGTCAGAGAGGAAGAGCTGCTGTGTATGTGGGGTTGCAGGTGAGGCAAGGGAAGGGGTCTTGGAGGGAGAGGATCTTGAGGATTGCAGAGTGACTGTGGTTGCCTGTGTGTGTGTCAGTTCCCCATCCCCTGTGTGTGTGGAATCAGTCCCCTGAGGATGCTTGTGTGCACGTCTTGCCTTGGTTTTGGGGGGTGTGTGCTGCTCGTGTCTGTGTGTTTGGGTGATTGTGCAGGTGTGCATGTGCTTTGGACAGGTAGGGTGGTAGGAAGTGTGGATGGGGCAGAGGTGGGAGGGGTGAGGGACTGTTGGAGGAGGGACACTGCTGCCGTCAGGGAGGAGTCCATGGACCTATTGCTCCTCTGTAGGGCAGACATACCCGTTGAGATGCCCTCCATGAACGACACCAGCTGTGTCAACAGAGTGGTGTGTGCATGGAGGACAGTCAGCATTGCTGTCTGCCCTACATGGAGCTGCCGAAGGAGGTACACAGACTCCTCACTCAGGGCAGCAGGGGACACAGGGGCAGGGGCTGCGGTGCCTGGCTTGAAGGAGACACGCTCCCGAGCACGGGAGCCTCCACGGACCTCAGGAATGGGAGCCAATGGGAGGGCGGTGGTGGTGGTGGTGGTGGCGGGGTCAGACAGACTAGCTGGGGTGTTGTGGCTGCTGACACCCGCATCCACAATCGAGTCATCCTCCGAGCTGCTGTGGTCCCCAGCTGAGGTGGATGGTGCTGAGGACTCCTCGGTGTGGCTCCCCTTGCCCTCCGTGCCACTGGGTCCCTCTGACCACTCGTCGGACGCTGACCCAGTCTGGCTCCGCTGCTCCTCCTGGTCCGTGGAGCTGTCCCCTCCTGTGGCTGTGGATGTATCTGCAAACAATTAGGGAAACAGACAAACATCAGTCACCTGCACTGACCGCACACACCACAGTAAGTACAGCACATCACAGAGCAAGCCCTGGCATCTCTAGTAGAACATTGCCAAAAGTCATCACACAGATTAGGAGAAGCCAATTGTCAGTCTGATGGTCAACCATGGAACTCACACCCCTCCTGCCCTTGCACCCATCGGTCTGGTGCCTGTCTGATGGTAATACCCCAGTGTGGACACATGCACCACCTACACAGTAGTTGGACATTGCTGAGAACACGGTGAAGTATGTGAACATGCCCACGTCACATCTCTTGCCACTGAGTCAGTGCAGGTGTCTGTATAAATGGACGGCCAGTCTAAATAGAAATGCATGTGATGCATACCAGCACCAGACCCCATGAAGCACCCATGTCCGGATAGTCAATGCCACAATGGGGTGCATGTTGCACATGTCACTCCCCTGCAGGATCACTCTTAGGAAGTTTAATGCCATGACACAGGCATGCCTGCAAGGTCATACATCACTGTCTCCAGTCACATGGCCATGGCAGCCAGCCAACAACAGTCTGCACTGTGTCACAATCCTAGGACATGGGGAAGGCAAGTAATGTAACTGACAAGTGCACATGTCCATCCCCTAAAAACCACATCATCTGAACTACTATTTGTCCACGTCATACCAATTGGACATATGGGGGACATGAAACACAACTCTCTGAACATGAGCACCTCACAGTGTGCTGAGAGTGAAAAACAGCTGCCTGAAAGTCACAGTGGCATACACCTGTCTGCACAGTCATGTGATCAAACACCTATAAGTCACAGACGTCTTGTCTCACATGGTCCAATAGCAGATGGCATGCTGACCCCTAACCGATAAACATCACAGGAGTCCCGACTACGTAGTCACAGCACAATGACACAGAGGCAGACACCTGAGGGAACATTTCACTGAGCACAGCATGTCAGCTGACACACGGGAGTGGGAGTACAGAGTGTATTGTATGCCCTGGAGTAGGCATGACTGTCCGGCTCCACCTGCAAGATGGATGAGCCCTGGTCAGTAGGCAGGTGGCTAGGCATGTGTGACACACTTGACATACATACTCCTGAGGCCCAAACATTTTACCCACCCGCAGCATGGGGGTGTGGCAAATACCCCAGGGACATGTGGTGATTCTGATCTGCAAGTGGATCACATATCAAAGTTACACCCAGACTACATTGCACGACTCAGGCATTGTGTGAGCAATTGGCCCACCCATGAAGGCTAACACAATATCACAGGAACAAAAGCTGTCACCCACCTTGAGCAAAGCAAAATGCAAGGACCCTGTACCCGAGTGACACAATTATCCATGAGCGTAAGGAGCACACCGGCCTATCAGATGGGTAGTGGCCATGTCACAATAGAGGGACATGGGTACTGGACAACAAGACTGATGTACTGGGGAAGTTTAACCACGCCACAGGAGGGCACATAGAATGTCAGACAGAGTTCACAGTGCAGTCTTTGACTCACCCCCTCCTTGCTGCTGTCTGCCCTTCAGCGGCCCATCCAGCTCCGGGAAGACCACCGGCAGGATCTGGAGCATGTGGGGGTCAGGGTCCGGTGTCCGCCCCTCCTGCGAGGAGGCGACAGCTTCAGCTGGACCCTTGCAATCCTCCGGGTCCAGCCCCGAAGGTCCTGCCACCTCTTCTGGCAGTTGCGGATCCGGCGCTTGTAGACCCCCATGGATCTGACTGCCCGGACGATGGCCAGCCAGATATCCTGCTTCTGATGGGCATCAACCTGTGAGGATGACAAAGTGAAAAGGCCATTACTACACATGCAACATATCCGTGCATCACACAGTTGGAAATACATGTCTCAATCACAGGGGCATATGATGTACACAGGCAGTGCAACGAGGGCTATGGACAGTTTGCCAGCAGTTACTACATGGTATCATTGCATGGGAAGTGAACCTTGTTTGAATGCACTGTTACTCCACTGTACCTGTTCAGTGCATGTGACTACACACTTTGGGGGGTGAGTACTACTCAGTGAGCATGCTAGCCAGTGGTGTGCACACTGTAAATCCTGCTAGTCAGACAACATGCACAATTAGTAAGGCAGTGGACAGCACACTCACCTGCTCCCCTGGTGTCCCATACAGCTTGCTGTACTGTGGAAGGAGGTTGTCCAGCAGGGCCTGGTTCTCCTCATGGGTGAAGGCTGGGGCTCTCTCCACAGTACGTGCCATTGCAGTAGCCAGAGGATGCAGAGACAGCAGCAGTGTAGTGGCAGATGTCATCCTGGAGCATGTAGTGCAGGCAAGTGAGCCCTCAGGGGAACAGCCAACATTATATGTGTGCTGCAGAGGCAGATACTGTGCCATGTGTCCAAAGTGATAGGTACAAGTCGTATGCATCTTATGAATCTGACCAATCCATGGAATTGCAGCACCAAGACACGCCCACAGCATCCTTCAAAAATTTCAACTTCATGACACCCATGAACTTGCAACATTGTTGTGGCTGGCCAACTGAATTCACTGCATCAGACTAGTTGAAGCTTCAAAAACGCATCCGTTGCCATGCCAGGCCCCAGCCAATGCGTGCGCACCGATCGGACCATTGCTGTACAACGCGTACCCGCTCACATTCAATGCAATGGTCCGTGCGGGCACACCGATCGGACCATTGCTGTACAACGCGTACCCGCTCACATTCAATGCAATGGTCCGTGCAGGCACACCGATCGGACCATTGCTGTGCAACGCGTACCAGGCATACAACGCATACCTGCTCACATTCAATGCAATGGTCCGTGCGGGCACACCGATCGGACCATTGCTGTGCAACGCGTACCAGGCATACAACGCGTACCCCCTCATATTCAATGCAATGGTCCGTGCGGGCACACCGATCGGACCATTGCTGTGCAACGCGTACCAGGCATACAACGCGTACCCGCTCACATTCAATGCAATGGTCCGTGCGGGCACACCGATTGGACCATTGCTGTACAACGCGTACTTGCTCACATTCAGTGCAATGGTCTGTGCGGGCACACCGATCGGACCATTGCTGTGCAACGCGTACCAGGCATACAACGCGTACCCGCTCACATTCAATGCAATGGTCCGTGCGGGCACACCGATCGGTCCATTGCTCTACAATGCGTACCAGGACAGGTCACACACATATGTCACCATGCTGGTCACTGGTGAACCTATGCCAGCCACATTTACTTTCCAGGGACTCAGGGGCACACCTACAACACACACCCAGTCCACACTGTCTATGAGGCATGTGTGGCAGCATAACCTTATCTGTGTATGGGGGTGAACATGTGGATTTTGGGGTGGCACTTGGGGGCAGACACACCCAGGCTGTGCACGTGTTAATGGGGACAGGGTCCTTTGTGTGTTGTGCACATGACCACTGTGGTGTGCAACTTTTCATTTCTGAGCATGTGTCATGGTCACATTTCCAGGTTGTGTATGTGTATGACATGTCACATACCCCCAGGCTCACATGTGGGAAGGCATGTACGTCACAGGGTGGCCCATTCCAACAATAGTGATGTCCCTCCACAGTCTGTGTGCATGTTGCGTATCACATGTCTCTGACTCCATGTGCACAATGGGAGACAGTCTCCACATCCACGTGGTTTGTGCATGAACTTTGATGGTGTGTGTGTGTGTGTCACAGACGTCCATGTCTGTCCTGCAGAGGCTACAGGGGCCACTACCTGTGGGTGTCATGTTTGTTTTTCTGACGTGTACATGATACGCCATGTCATGCCAGTGTCCATGTGGCAAGACAGGCTCCCTGGGAATCTACCTGTCAATGAGCTGTGATGCCTGTGGAGCATCTGTCCAGACATGTCACTGTGGTATGTGTGTGGAACGTGAGAGCAGTTAATGTGTACTGTGACACAGCCTTATGGTGTCCCATAGCACACCCTGGAACCAGTTGTCAACACTTGTTGAACAGAGAGATGTTAGATGATGTCCATGTAGGTGCCATATATGTCCAAACGGGAAGACACACACATCAAGTACTTGTGTATGTTGCTGATGTGTCATGTGAAATTGAGTTTGGTGAATGGCACATTGGTGGGGTGACTGACAATCTTGCTTTCTTCACCTATGCACTGCAGGGCTCCTGCTGTCCATCGACCATTCCCAGACCTGGCAACGATGGTGGAACGTGACAGCATCCGACGGTACCGCTTCACCAGGCAGCTGATTGAGGATTTGGCAGTGCGGTTGGCCCCACATTTGCAGCCTGGCCAGCCGTATCCTACAGCGCTGACCCCCAAGGTGAAGGTGATGGCAGCCCTACACTTCTTTGCCACCGGTACCTTTCAACACACTGTGGCAACTACTTGTGGGATGTCACAGACTATGTTCAGCCGTGTGCTACACGATGTTTTGGGTGCAATGTTGAGATACCTCAACCAGTACATCTATTTCCCAACACGTCAACGACTCACTGACGTCAAGAGTGACTTCTATGCCCTGGGGAGGATGCCACATGTAATTGGCTCCATTGATGGGACACATGTGTCTTTGATACCACCACAGGCACATGAGCAGGCATACCGCAACCGTAAACATTACCATTCGATCAATGCTCTGGTGGTATGTCTTGCAGATATGACCATCACACATGTGTGTGCCCGTTTCCCTGGTTCGGCACACGATGCCTACGTGATGAGGAGTAGTCGCATCCCGAGGATGATGTCACAGATGCCGAACCAGCGTGCCTGGCTGGTTGGTGTGTACTGACTTTGTACCATTGTGTGTGTTCTGTTATGTTGTTTTCCGCACACATTTTCAAATCGGCTAATGTGCAATTGTCTGTCTGTAGGTGACTCGGGATACCCCAACATGCCATGGTTGCTGACACCCCTCAGGAACCCTGTGACACCAGCCCAGATGCGCTACAATGAGGCACATGGTCGGACGAGAAGGGTGATTGAGCGGACCTTTGGTCTCCTGAAGAGCCGCTTCCGCTGCCTGGACAAGACAGGAGGGGCCCTCCCATATGCCCCAGCAAAGGTGTGCAAGATTGTCATCGTCTGCTGCATGCTACACAACCTGGCAGTGCGGAAGGAGTTGCCTCTCATCCTGGATGACGATGACCAACGTCCGCCACCTGTGGAAGATCCTGGCCTGGGTCACGATGCCAGTGAAGATGATGATGATGGTGATGTCCGCACACAGCTCATCACCAACTTCTTCAGCTGAATGTGAGTCTCCAGAGGGTTGTAATGTCAATGATTTGAGTTTGCATGATATGTGTGTGTGGTGCTCTGGTGCTGTTTGAGTGTGGCCATGTGCTACTTGACTGGATGCGTGCAGCGATGTGTCCTTGCAGGTGGTCTGTACTGCCCAACAGTGTTGACATGCTAACTTGGTTTTGTGTAGTTATCTTGTGACATGTATTAGACATGAGTATTGCCGTTCTGTGCTGTTCTTCAGTGGTTTTGACTGTGTGTCATGTCTGTCCTTCACAGGGTGCTGCTGGAGTTGTCTGATCAACTTGGATCCCCCGAATCCATGATTCAACTTCCAAGGTGGAAGCAGTCGTTTCCCTACAGGTGATGTGCCACACACCCCTGGACTTTCTATCTTCTGCACTTTTTGACTTTGTGGCCACAGCCAGGTTGGATTAGCTTGCATTTGTAGTGGAAACTACATGTTGGAAATGTGTAATAAACCTGTGCTTGACTTTGGGATGTGCGTTGTCTGTAGTCACACATCTGACTGACATTTGCTTACTGCACCTGTTGTCTAGTTGACAGTGACTGTGAATAGGTGGCGTGTCTGTACATTCCACTCTCCTTCGTTGCAACATCAGTATAGGTGATGAGTCTGATGGCCCTGGTGTGTATGTGTTTTGTGGCCCTAGTGGTGTGTCTCCCTCATATGTGTCACGTCGCCATGACTGACATGACAGTGTTGGACTTGCTGTAGCAGTTAGCATGCACAGTGTAATTTAGAAGATCAACATCTACATGACTAAAACCACATTGGAATCACAACAGAGGCAGATTTGGTGTATTGGTGAGTTTATTTACATACAGGTGTGAGGATGGTGCACAGGATGGTGGGTGCTGTACATAGAAATTTGGATCCAAAGTTCCCATGTGAATTGGAAGTGTTGGTAGCTGAAAAGTCCAGAGTAAAGTCCACAGTCATCTGATACATTTGGTCAACTAGAGCTCCCCATGTCATGTGGGAGAGTTGGCTTGGCTTCAACAGGGCGTGCAGTATGCACACAGAGGAAAAGTTCCAGAACAGGTGTTGGCTTCCTGGGGGATGTAGATGGCCATCGGCCTCTCAGTTTGGCCTCCTCGGACGGCCCCTCTTCTTGGGGGGGACCCTCAGGTGCAGGCTGCGGCGGTGCAGGGGACTCTCTGCCAGAGTCCTCCTCCCTCCCTGTGGCATTTGCAGTTGTTTCAGCAGCAGATGTTGTGGGCACACAGGGAGGTGAGGCCATGTTGGTGCTGATCTGGCGGAGGCATGTCAGTATGTCCCTATGCACCGCTGTCAGTTGTTCCAATGTGTCCCACTTGGACTCCATGCCACACATGTGTGTCTCGACACGTGACATGTGTGTCTCGACACGGGACATGTGGGAGTCCAAGCGGGCATGATGGGCAGCCTGCTGCTGTTGTATGTCCTTGAGGATCCCCACTACCTGGCTGACCTCTCCGGTGCTAGTCTGGTACGCATCCGCGATGCGTGCCAGTTGTGGGTCATCATACAGTCCAGACCCCTCTGCAAGGAGAGACCTATGTCTCCCACCCCTCACACCACCCCTGGCGACACGTGCAGGACCTGCAGTGGCACGCACAGGTGACCGTGGGTCCACTTGGGTGTTGTTCCTGGGCTCGTTGTCTGCAGCTCCAGTTTGGGCCTGGGTCCGTGCGCTGTTGTCATCTGTGGTCCTTGGTGTGTCCGTGTTGGCAGGGGTGGCCTGTGTGTTGGCAGTTGTTGGAGGAGTGGCTGCAGGGGGTGCAGATGTTGGTCCTGCTGGTGCTGCATGATGACTCACACCGGAGGGTCCAGCTGGTTCTTCGCCATCCGAGGAGTGCAGAGGCTGATCCACACCAGTGAGCTCAGTGTTCCCCGGAGCCTGGGACAGGGAGTCCTCCTGGTCTGCTGCTGTGTCCCCATCATCTTCTGTTTTGGGGAGAGACACAGATTGTATGTTATGTTTCTACTGGCATCAATTGTTCAAACACCTGACAGTTGTGACTGTACCTCTGGATGTGGGCCAGGACATTGCATTCTCCTAAATAGTGACAGTCAGTGAGTGATATTGGTGTAGCACATTGTCCTGCTAACCTGTGGCATGTCAATGTGAATGTTGAGGTGTGTGCATGACCAGCATTGGTGGTATTTGGTTACCATCCAGGCCTCCTTCTCCCCCCAGCCCAGTTATCCCACCATGCAATGTGCTTGCATTGCAGGGAGTGCAAGTTGGCTTTCAGGATGTGAGGCAGTGGTGTCCTGCTGTTTGTTGTTGCACAGTTCCCAGCAGGGCCTTGTGCTCCCCACAGCAGTACCCAGTGTCAGCCATCTTGTGAGTCCTTATCCACTCCCTGTGATGTGAGCATGGTTGAGAGTGGTGTTGATGGGCCAATTGTGAGGGTGAGCAATATCTGTGCCTACAACTCCCATCATGCTATTGCCTCCACCCCCCTTCCCAGCATGGCCATCCTTCCTTCCTTTTGACTCTGCTTCCCTATGGGGTGGGGTGCCTGTGCTGACAGGATGGCTGGGAGTGTTGTCCTGGCAGTTGTTTGGCTACAAGTCCCAAGAGTGTCCCTGTGCTTCACACAGCATAACCCAGGGTGGTGGTTCTTTGTGGGATCTTCAGTTAGGCTGTGAGGCATTGCATTCTCCCAGGTGGGTTATGTGGAGTTAGTGTTGAGGGGGTGTGTGAGGAGAGCTGCTTGTAACTATGGTCAGTGCTGTGAGTCCTCCTTCCCACCCAGCCAGATATCCCACCATGCAACGTGCTTGCATTGCAGGGAGTGCAAGTTGGCTTTCAGGATGTCAGGCAGTGGTGTTGTGCTGTTTGTTGGTGCACAGTTCCCAGCAGGGCCTTGTGCTCCCCACAGCAGTACCCAGTGTCAGCCATCTTGTCAGTCCTTAACCACTCCCTGTGATGTGAGCATGGTTGAGAGTGGTGTTGATGGGCCAATTGTGGGTGTGACCAATATCTGTGACTACCACTCCCATCATGCTATTGGCTACACTGACTTGACCAGCATACAGAGGATTCCTTCATTTGAGTGAGCTTCCCTGTGAGGTGGTGTTCTAGTGGTGGGTAAATATCTGTGAGTGTTTGTTGGTTCTATTTGTGCCACTGCCTTGCTGTATTTGTTGTTAGGTTTGTAGATGTCATGACACAGTTACATGTCACTATGAGATGGCAGGTATTGTGTTTGTCTGACTAGCATTCACATCTTGGGATGAATATCATTTGGTTGCTGTGTATTTGCTAAGTGTGCATGGTTTGCCTATCCCCTTGACTGTGATGTGTGTGTGTTGTCACACCATATTGTATATATTAGTTGTGTACTCACCAGGCTCTGGGATGTCTGTTAGTCCGTATACGCTCACTGATGGTAGGATGGCCCGCACCTTCTCCTCCCAGGGCCTGAGGTATACTGGTTTTGAAGGAGGGCCACTGCCGGTGTGCTGGCTGAGGAGGTAGTCCTTTTTGAGTAGGTCCCGGACCCTCCTGCGCACATCATACCACCTGTTCTGGATGTCTTCCTTTGTTCCCAAACATGGTGATTGTGCATTCACCCTGTCGACAATCCTCGCCCACATCTTGGTTTTCTGCGACATGGGGGTCTGTTGTACCAATGTGCCAAACAACTGTGGCTCTACCCTGAGTATCTCGTCTACCAGGACTTCCAATTCACTATCTAGGAACTTATGGTTCTTCTTTGGGGGCATGGTGATGGGTGGTGGTGGTGATTGATGTGTGTGTGTGTGCAAGTGGGGGGGTGTGAGTGTAGGTTTAGCTGGGTGTGTGTGAGGGTGCTATTTGTAGGTGTGGTAATGGTGTGTGGTTTGTGTGATGTATGAGATGTGAGTGTGTCTGTGGTTGCTGTGTGATGGTGTTGTGTGCTGGCAGGTCAGTGGAATTTGCAAAGGATCATGGTAGGGATTTGTGGCCTTTATGTAGGTGGAGTTGGAGGTGTGTCCTTGTTCCATTTTTTTCCCTCCCTGTATTTATTGGCTTAATGGTTGCTTGTTTGGCCCTTTTTTTCTAATTTTTCCTTGGTGTTTTTGGTGCATGTACGAGTCGTTCTTGTGTCCGAGTAGGACGCTGCAGTTGTGTGGTGCGATCTTGTCCGACTCGTTCCCGCTGTGTGTCAGCTAGGTTTCATATGCAGCATACGAGTCGGTCGCGTAGTATTGGGTTGCTTTGGCTGGGTTTTGTATGCGTGTCGGTCATACGGCTTGTGCTCCGGGCGAGTCGGTCGTGTTTTGCACGCACAGCATCGTACTACGCGGGTCGGAGTTCGCGGGTACGTTTCGTTTGGGTTCAATCCGAGTGCGTGTCGGTCGGTTCGTTTCGCGTGATTTCCCGGCCGGATGGCTTGTTTCCGTCCGGCTCGGTCGGTCGTTTTTTATTCCGTCCGAGTCTGTCGGATTTCACATTCATTTCATTGTACTACCCGGGTCGTGCGGCGCCGGTCCGAGTCGGTCGGACTAAATTCCCGTATTGAGTCGGTCGGTACGTTTTCCGGCCCGAATCGTAATCGGCCCCTTAGTGTCCTGAAGTTTCCCTGACTTAGGGGCCGATTCCGATCTCGGCCGGTAGGGCTCCGAATCGGATCCGGTAAAGCCGAATCCGATTCGGAGCCCTGTTACCCAACCGATTCGTACGCGGGTCCGGCCGAGCGAGTACGATGCAAGCGCCCACGATTCGCCGACCGACTCGTACGCGGCTTCAACACGCTCCGACCGACTCACACGGACCCGACTCGCACCACGCAATGGAGACGTTCCCCGGCCGGGTAAGTACGATGCGCACCGCGAGCAGTCCGACCGACTCGCGCCGTCAGGCTCGAAAGAGCTGTCGGAGCCGGACTTTGGGGGTCCGCGTCGGACCCCCTGTACGCGTGGCCGCGCGAGTCGCACACAGGGGGAGCCATGGGTCCCCCTACCTGTGCATGTACGGCACGATGCGCTTCGCCGCGTACATGCTGTAGGGGGCGCCCTTGTTCGCCTCGCACCCATTGAGTCAATGGAAGCCCGCGTACGCGTTGTACAACCGGCTCCCACTGACTTCAATGGGAGTCCGACCGAATCGAGTCCGATAGCCTACGAACGCATCGTACTCGTCCGGTCGGACTGCCAGAGTCCGATTCGGTCGGAATTCTCTCCGGGTCCGGCTCGGTCGGAGAGATTTCCGGCCCGAATCGGAATCGGCCCCTTAATAATTACTGTAGTGGGAATAGTAATTTTATATGTTCAGGGGTCGATTCCGATCTCGGCCGGTAGGGCACCGAATCGGATTCGGCTTAACCGGATCCGATTCGGAGCCCTATTTCCCGACCGATTCGTACGTGCGTCCGGGCGAGCGAGTAAGATGCATGTGCTCGCAAAATCTCCGACCGACTCGTTCGCAGGACCCGACCGCTCCGACCGACTCGCACGGGGATGACTCGCACCGCGCAATGGAGACGTTCCCCGGCCGGGTAAGTATGATGCGCACCTCGACCGCTCCGACCGACTCGCGCAGTCCGGCTCCAAGGAGCTGTCAGAGCTGCACTTTGGGGGTCCGTGTCGGACCCCCTGGAAGCGTAGGCGCGCGAGTCGCACACAGGGGGACCCATGGGTCCCCCTACACGTGCATGTATGGCGCGACCCGCATCGACGCGAACCCGCTGTAGGGGGCGCCCTTGTTCGCGTCGTGCCCATTGAGTCAATGGGAGCCCGTGTACGTGTCGTACGACTGGCTCCCATTGACTTCAATGGGAGTCCGACCGAATCGAGTCCGATAGCATCGTACTCGTTCGGTCGGGCTGCTAGGGTCCGATTCGGTCGGAAATCTCTCCTGGTCCGGCTCGGTCGGGGAGATTTCTGGCCTGCATCGGAATCGGCCCCTTAGTGTCCAGCATCTTCCCTGACTTAATACTGACTGGAGTGGGAATAGTAATTTTTATGTGTTTAATGTCCAGCACCTTCCCAGACTTAATACTGACTGCAGTGGGAATACTTATTTATATATGTTTAATGTCCAGCACCTTCCCAGACTTAATACTGACTGGAGTGGGAATAGTGATTTACATATGTTTAATGTCCAGCACCTTCCCTGACTTAATACTGACTGGAGTGGGAATAGTAATTTATATATGTTTAATGTCCAGCACCTTCCCTGACTTAATTTTGACTGGAGTGGGAATAGTAATTTTATATGTTTAGTGTCCAGCATCTTACCTGACTTAATACTGACTGGAGTGGGAATAGTAATTATTATGTGTTTAATGTCCAGCACCTTCTCAGACCTAATACTGACTGGAGTGGGAATAGTAATTTATATATGTTTAATGTCCAGCATCTTCCCTGACTTAATTTTGACTGGAGTGGGAATAGTAATTTTATATGTTTAGTGTCCAGCATCTTCCATGACTTAATACTGACTGGAGTGGGAATAGTAATTTTTATGTGTTTAATGTCCAGCACCTTCCCAGACTTAATACTGACTGGAGTGGGAATAGTAATTTATATATGTTTAATGTCCAGCAACTTCCCTGACTTAATACTGGCTGGAGTGGGAATATTAATTTATATATGTTTAATGTCCAGCACCTTCTCTGACTTAATTTTGACTGGAGTGGGAATAGTAATGTTATATGTTTAGTGTCCAGCATCTTCCCTGACATAATACTGACTGGAGTGGGAATAGTAATTTTTATGTGTTTAATGTGCAGCACCTTCCCAGACTTAATACTGACTGGAGTGGGAATAGTAATTTATATATGTTTAATGTCCAGCACCTTCCCTGACTTAATAATGACTGGAGTGGGAATAGTAATTTATATATGTTTAATGTCCAGCACCTTCCCTGATTTAATATTCACTGGAGTGAGAATAGTAATTGTTATATGTTTAGTGTCCAGCACCTTCCCTGACTTAATATTGACTGGAGTGGGAATAGTAATTTAAATTTGTTTAATGTACAGCAGTTTTTATTATTTAATGCATACTGTATTGGGAATAGTAAATTATATATGGTTAATGTTTAGGATTTTTTGTTACTTAATTCTAAGTGTAGTGGGAAGAGTAAATTATATATTGTTTATGTTTACCACCTTCAATGAATATTGTTTAATTGTATTGGGAATAGTAAGTGATATATGTTTATGTACAAATATATTTTTTAAATTATTTATAATTTATCTAAAATTTTTAGATTACATATATGTTTTTTGCTGTGTATTTATTAATTTTATATAAAGAGTTGTAGGAAAATTACAGTATGTGTTTTTATATGTGAAGAAATATAAATGTGTTTTATTATGTGCAGTGATAATGAATTTTTATTGTGTAATTGATGTATAGTTTATAATTTACTAGTAAAAAAACCAATCTGATTATTTATAGTAAATTAAAATGGTACATTTATCAAATTAATATATTTAAGTAAAATATTCAATAATAAGATATACATATAAAAAAAAATAGAATTTTTTTATTTTCAAACAGCTTTTATTTTTGTATAAGTAGGTAGAAAGAGAAAAAAAATATTTTATTTATAGTATAGAATAGAAATTAATAAAAATACACAAAATATGTCTATTTTTATTTAAGGAACATACATTATTTTACATACATTTATTATTAATTGAATTTTTTAAGGAAAAAAACATTTTATGATACAATTGTATTTTATAACAAAAGTATTCTTATTTTGATATACAAACAATATTTTGTTATTATTTTACAAGAGTTGTTGTAACATTGTAATATATTTATACAAATAATATAACCATTTTTGGCATATATATACACAAAATAAAGCATTGCATGGTTAATTATTATTTAATATTGTAACATTATAATGCTTTAGTGAATATTGTTTATCATTTTCAAATAATTATCACTTTATTACATGTTAATACATTTTTAATTAATATTATTAGTATATAACATATTAATAATATTAATTATTACATTGTTGTATTGCATGAAATAATTTTTTTTAAACAGGTAAGTTTTATTTAACATTTCTATATAATTAATATGTTTTTTTATAATTAATATAATTATAAAAAATACATATATAATTATAATAATAATAAATATATTTTTATAATAATTATTATTATAACTTTACAAAGTATAATACAATTTATAATAATTTTTAAATATAGAGAAAAAATTGTACAACATAAGAAAAATATATCTGACATTTATACTTTGATATAATGCATTTTTTTAACATTATTCCTTTTTTAAACATTTATTTAAGCAGCCATTTTTAGTTCACAGGGACTATTTTGTAACTGCGTACTGTTCTCTTGGGTCATTGAGGACCGGAGAAGCTCGCGGTTGGAAGCTGCATCGCGTCGAGCAAGGTAAGGGAAATTTTAATTATTTTTATAACTTATTACTTATGTTTTAGTCTAGTTAGGATATATATATAGTATTTATAGTTAGGTCGTTGCGTTTTTGGTGTGCTGTACTTGTTAGTTATATTTTAGTGAGATGTCGTGAGTTAGTGTTTGAGGCGTTGTGTAGACAGACGATAATATGACTAAATATGAGTTGTTTTGTTGATATAAATTAATGTTATTGTATTTAATGAATGTATTTTGGTGTATTTGTGTGGGTGGGTATGCTTTCAATCTTTTTTGCAGGTTACTTTTAATCGACTTTACGTTGGAGAGTTAGACGCATTTAAAAAAAAAAAAAAGAACTGTGTATTAGTTTGTTAAACTAATATTATTATCACAGTTTCTTTTATTTTTCGGAATTTCCTGGAGCAATTTTTATATTTTTATATCTTTTTCGGGTTTTTGAGGGTTTCCGTTATTTGAATTTCGCAAAGATGGATTTATATAGGACCTGTTGGATTTTTATTTTTTTATTTTTAAACTTTAACATGGATTAACAGACAGATGTAAGGATTATTACTTGTTGGAATACATCTTCAACAGCTACATAAACCGTAAGTCTATTTTTTTTAAATTAATTGGGTGGGAAATGTTGTTAAAATTAATTGTGATATATAGTATATTTTGATAAATATTATTTATTTGTAAATATATTTTTTTTTAGTTAAAAATATATATATCACAAATAAGTAATAATTGTGAAAATATAATATTAATATATGTGTGTAAAGTGTTTGTTTTGTGAACGAAAAAATTTATAATAGCTGTGGAACTGTAGTTTATAATATGCTTTTGGCTATTAGGGATAGGTAATCTAGGCCTCTTGTTGATGGGTATAGGGTAACCTGAATTTTCAGTAGCTCAAACATTTTTTTAGTTTGTTTAGTTAATTTGGGACATATTTGATTTACAGATTGTTCCATCCGTAATTCTTGATAGCTTTGTTCTTTTTGTATAGATTGTAGTAGTGTTTGTAGGGTAGGTTTACCTCTGCTTGTTGTTGCTTGGAAGGCATTATGCCATCCTTCAACACTATTATTTGTTTTGGCTTCTTTGTTTAAGGTACTTAGGTACACGTTCCACCAAGGAATGTGGAACTTAGGTTGCCTTCTATGCCCTGATCTATGCAGTCTTCCCACCCAGGTATCCTCAAAGTAGTCTAGTAGTGGGCTTATTTTGTCTTCGTTCCTTTTGTAATAGGGGCTCTCTATTAGAATATTGTAGTGCTCTGCTACATCAGTTACAGGTACATATGCTAGTGCTATTAGCTTTTTAATTTGGTAGGTGAAAGTACTGTCTGTAGCATATTGTACACTTAGGGGCCGATTCCGATCTCGGCCGGTAGGGCTCCGAATCGGATTCGGCTTAACCGGATCCGATTCGGAGTCCTATTTCCCAACCGATTCGTACGCGCGTCCGGGCGAGCGAGTACGATGTGAAATCGCCGACCGACTCGTCCGGGCGTCCCGACCGCTCCGACCGACTCGTTCCCGGGTCTAACCGCACCGACCGACTCGCTCGGACACGACTCGCACCGCGCAATGGAGATGTTCCCCGGCCGGGTAAGTACGATGCGCGCCGCGAGCAGTCCGACCGAGCCGCGCACTCTGGCTCGAAAGAGCAGTCGGAGCCGTACTTTGGGGGTCCGTGTCGGACCCCCATGTACGCGTAGCCGCGCGAGTCGCACACAGGGGGGACCCATGGGTCCCCCCTACCTGTGCGTTTACGGCGCGAGTCGCTTCGCCGCGTACACGCTGTAGGGGGCGCCCTTGTCCGCCTCGCACCCATTGAGTCAATGGGAGCCCGCGTACGTGTTGTACGACAGGCTCCCATTGACTTCAATGGGAGTCCGACCGAATCGAGTCCGATGGCATACGTGCGCATCGTACTCGTTCGGTCGGGCTGCACGGGTCCGATTCGGTCGGAATTCTCTCCGGGTCCGGCTTGGTCGGAGAGATTTCCGGCCCGAATCGGAATCGGCCCCTTAGGGTTGATTTTTGTAGATGTCTCCAGAGACTCTGGTTAAAATGATAATAGCAACCCTGGATTGCTGTGTGTGGATAATTTTTCAGTATAGCATTTATCATGGCTATTTCAAAATCAATAATTATTTTTGAAGGAAAATAATTATTGCTTTCTTCTTTTATTTTAGTGAGTATATCTATGTAGGTAGTTTGCTGTTTATTTGGTAATAGGGCATAGATGAATGGAGTATTTGAATGTTGGTACAATCCATGCACTGTGTACAGCTGGTAAAATGGTTTTGGACAGACTTTGAAAGTTCCATCCATCATCCAGGTGTCACATTGCTGTAATTTAACTAAATTGTTTGCAGTAGCAAACATAATTATTCTTTTATCTGGGCATTTGTTATAAAAAAATATAAATGGTTCTTTAGTGTGAGTAATGCTTAATTCTGGTGGAATAACTACTTCTGCAAACGTTTTAGGGGCAGGTATGGTACTTGTAGTTGCTTTTTTTGTCTGGCAATAGTTCTTTTTAAAGAAGCTATGGGCGGTAATTGTCCTGATGCATGTTGAGGTACTTTTAATAGTTGCTCTTTTAGTATTTGGGTAGTTGGTTTATCAGTACTAGTGCTTGCTTCTTTTATACTTTCAAGAGCATCTCTAACCGCAATCTCTGTTATGTTTGGGGGGTGATTATGGGGCATATTAGCAAGGGCACTATCGCCGCTTTAGTGGCACTTTTTGCCGCTAAAGCGGCGATATTCTTATCGCCCTATCAGCAAACTGTCTCTAACAGCAGTTAGAGACAGTTTTCGGGCATTAGCGCCCGTGTTTTTACCGCTTTACATGTCAGCGATATTTATCGCTAATGACATGCAAAGTGGGCGTTCCCGACGAACAAACCTGGGAAACAACCGCTAACAGGCCTATCGCCTATTAGCAAGGTGGCCATGGCCCCAGTTAGCGACGTGAAAAGTCGCGCTAACCGGGGACATCGCCATTTATTTAACACCTGCAATTAGCAGGTGTTAGCCATATCTAACATGGGGGGGTGGATTATGCTGATACGACCACAGGGTCGTATCAGCAAGGTTATCGCCGTTTTCCATGAAACATCGCTGGAAAACCAGCGATGTTTCATGGAAAACACCGCTATGGCTGGAATAATTATCGCCATTAGCGCTAAATGTCGCTAATACATCGTTAGCATGGCAAATTATTCCGACGATAGCCGGCGATAAAAAAGTGCTCGTCAAACACGCTTTGCGATGTTTAGCGCACTTTTTAGATAATATGCCCCTATGTTCTTTTACAGAAAGAACAGTAGTTTCATGAGTAGTAGCTCTTCCATAGCATTTGTTAGAGTAGTATTTGCTACACTTCCAAAACACTTTAAGGCCAGTTTGTTTCTCCTGTGTATAGACATACCCCATATAACATAATAACATTTTATTTTTTTGTGACATTACAAATTCTGCACCTTCAGTCATGTTGTTTTGTTTTATGCTAGAGAAAATTAAAAAACACAATTTTTAATATAATAAATACCACATATTTATTAAATACAGTTACATTTCAGTGAATATACTTACAATGTTTAGTTTGATGTAAATAAAATTGTCCAGGAAATGATTTCAAGCTTTATTTTCTATTTTTTGATGTAATTTCTGTTGGGAAGAGAAAACAAACTTTTTAATAATTTGATTATATTGTTTGTAGATGATAGGGATTTGAGGAGAAAAGGGTTATTTGGGTGGGTATTTAAGGGTGTTTAATAATTGAAAATTATATACTTACTTTTTAATTGTATTTAGTTTGTTAGTGGCTGTAGAATTGTTTTGGATGCTTTTGCTGTTGGCTGCAGAGGAGATAGATAAAAAAGAAAATATATATTAGTGAATAACGTTTGAAAAATAATTTTAGGTAGCTTTGGCAAAAATATAATATACTTACATTTATTGTTCTTTTATTGGTGAGAATTTTGAAAATATTTTTCTGGCTTTGTAAGATATCTGTAGAGCTGATATAAATGTAAGGAATGAAAGAATAGTAAATTAGGTCTCACAAATAATTATTGTTGAAAGGTAGTAGTATTGTTATATTTTAAATACAGTTTTACTTACTTAGTGCAGTTTTAAAGATTTCTTCAGTAATGAAAGTTTTCTTTTAGGAAACAGTTGGGCAGAGTTTCACCTTCTTCTTTATTGTAGGTTAGAAGTGTAAAGGAGATGTAAACATTTGATGTTTATATAGTGTTTATTTAATTGGTTGCTTTATGTTATTGGTGTATTTTAAAATGTGAGTATTTGATTCGTTAAAGTTAATTGTTTTTATTGTTTTGGCTGTTTGTTTCCATATAAGGGAAACGCTAATTAAGAAACTGTTAGTAGAAAGTAATTATTTTTTCGTTTTGCTTTTTTAAAATATTTTAAACATTGTTTTGAATGTGAAATGATGCAAGCATTATATATTTTATAGATTTTATTTTATTACTGTAATTGTTTGTTTAGAGAAAAAATGTATTTTTATATATTGATGTGTTTGCAAATTATTGTTTTATGTTGTTTAAGTGTTTTATATTGTTTTATAATGTGAATTTATATTTGGTGCTAAAGATATATTTAATTGAGCAGTTTTTCTATAGTCGATATTTTCAAAAAGTCGATAATATTGATGTCTATATTTTGGTATTCGATATTTTTGTTATTTTGTATGTTAATTAAATTTAAACGATATTTAATTTAACGATATTTTGTATTTCGATATTGTGGTGTACAATGTTTTTTATATACGATATTGTGTACTCGATATTTTTGTATTTTTAGAAATAAGTATTGGTAGTCGATATTATTGTAGTCGATATTATGACGCCGATATTTTGTAAATACGATATTTTTGTTGTCGATATTATGTCAGTGATCCGATATATGCTAAGGTGTATTGAAGAATGAGTGGGTGTATAAGTGTCTGAATGGATGATTTAGTAGGTGCATGACTGACTGTATAAGTGAGTGACTAAATGTTTCTTACTGAATGCATGGGTTAGTGAGTAAACTGTGTAAATGTCTGTATCAGTCTGTCAGTTGGTGTATTAGTGGCTATATGGGTTGGTGACTAGCTACATGACTGTCTATATTGGTTATTGATTGGTTGTCTGAGTATCTCTATGGGTGCCTGAGTGTCTGTGTGAGTGGGTGGGGGGTGGGTGACTCTGTGCAAAGATGTGTGAGTGGGTGATTCACTGGGTGTATGGGTTCAAGAGTGCATATGTGAAGGGCTGTATGGGTGGGTGAGTGTGTGTATGGGTGTGTTGGTGAGTGAATGGATGTCTCAGTGGAATATGTGTGAGTAACTTCATATGTGAAAGGCAGTATATGTGAGTGTTGGAGTATATAAATGACTATACGTGAGAGTGAGTGATTGTGAGAGTAGCTGTATGGATGAGTGTGTGCTTGTATCAGTGATTAAAAAAGACAGTACGTATGTGTTAGTATTTGTATAAATAAGTAAGATGGTCTGTATAAAACTGTATAGGTGAGTAAATGGGTGTGATTGATTCTTTGCATGACTGAGTAGGTGTGTGAGTAAGTCTATGGATGAGTGGCGGTGTGTGAGTGTATGTATAGGTGTATGAGTGCATATGATAGTGCTGTATTGATGAGTGACTGCATGTATGAGTTACTGTATGGGTGAATGAGTGAATGTGTGTGTGTAGACCTAGGAATCACTGAGCGGGTATGAAGTAACTTCTATTGGTCTGTCTATGGTTTCGATATTGGTATCCTGTAGTTTAGAGTGGGTGTATAAAAGGTTTTATTAGGGTGTGAGGAGGTGCATCAGATTATCACATGGATGATGTCATCAGTGATGTCATTTGAGATGTCATGAGTGATGTCATCAGTGATGTCACTGACCATGTCATGAGTGATGTAATATGTGACGTCATCAGCAGTGCATTGCGGGGCGCGAGCTATAGTTATCTCTTCAAACTATAACGGCCGAATTTCTCTGTTTTTGTACGAGTGAAATGTCCAACTAACTATAACGTCCCTGATACCTGTGGTTTTTTCAGTGAATTTCTAAGGTTTTTTAAATGCTAATTTCTAACTATAATGTCCCTGAAACCTATGGTTTTTTCAGTGAATTTCAAAGGTTTTTTAAATGCCCCCTCCAGAGGCCAATTATGGCCCCGGGGACCCCTTCCCCGGGGCCTGGCCAGCCTTTTATCTTAATTTTTGTTTTGGGAGGGGGCCGTGTGGCCCCCTCCTCAGGCCAATTATGGCCCATGGGACCCCACGGTTTAAAAAAAAATTATATATATTATAGGGGAGGGGGCCACTACTGGCCCCGGAGACCCCATCCCTGGCCTCTCCATTGGGGACCGTGGGGGGAGCCCCAATGCCCCCACGGTCCCGCCAGCTCCCTGCCAGCTCCCTGCCTCCTCTGGGAGCCGGCATTGCTTTTGAGCAAGGGGAGCTATTGACATGCAGCTCCCCTTGCTCAAAAGCAATTCTGCTTTGCTTCATAGAAGCGATGGCAGGTTTCAAGCTCTCGCTTCCATGAAGCGAAGCAGAGTTTGCTGTGACAGGGCAGGAGCCGCACGGCTCCCGCCCTGCCATAGCAAACAGCAGTGTCCCGGGGTGGGCACCCGGCACAATGCAGGAGCCGGCCCTGGGGGGTGGCAGTCTCCAGGGCTATCAAGGGCTCCAGGAGGGGGCCGCAGGGCCCCCTCCCAACGTTTAAGCCCCAGGGAGGTGGTGGTCCCCGGGGCCCGGGGTCCGTAACGGACCCCCACATTTCATTACAGAGTGTCCCAGGGAGGTAGTGGTCCCTGGGGCAGTGTGGGGGATGAAGCCCCCCACACTAATTATTGATTATAGCCCCGGGGAGGTGGCGGTCCCCGGGCCTTGGGACCCCCACACATTTATTTTTACAGCCCCGGGGAGGTGGCGGTCCCCGGGGCTGCGGGGGGCTGCAGTGCCACCCGCAGTTTATTAAATAAGCCCTGGGGAGGTAGCGGTCCCCGGGGCTGTGGGGGCCACTGTGGGCCCCCAAAAATTAATTTGCGAGTGCCCCCGGCACCTGGACCACCCGGGGGCTTTCAAAAACAAAGCGCGGAAGCCCGCGCTTCGTTTTTTTTTAATTTTTGCGGCAGGATTCGCAAACCCAACCCAAATTCTGCCATTTAAAAAAAATAAATCTTTTCTTGGCCCTGGGGGTCCTTGTGGGACCCCCTGAGCAGGCCTAGAGGCTAAGGGTGTTTCTACCCAGCCCCCTTTTCTTGTTTTTCTCCTTTTTTTTCCTCTTTCCTTGTGACTCGGTTACCGAGTCACAAGATGGCTGCCAACACAGAGTGTTGGCAGCCAATCAGAGTGAATCTCATGCCCGGCAGGGTTCGCGAACCCCCTCGGTGCTCAGATATTGAAACTTTTCTTTTTCTAATTTCTCAGGAACTACTGAACGGATTTACACCATTTAAAAAAAAGGTCTCTTTCTGAACCAAGGGCTACCTTTTTGCCAAATTTGGTGTAATTCCGTTCAGCAGTTTGGGCTGTAGCCTGTTCCAATTTTTCCTATGGTAATAAACATGGGGAAAACGCGTTTTGGGACCCCCCTTTTTTCTCGGCCCCCGCTTGACGAATCACCCCAAAACTTTCAAGACAGGAGCTGACCTGAGCGGGACATTAGTTTTGAAAATTTCGCGAAGATTCGTCAAACGACGCCAAAGATATTGGTAAAAGAAAAAACGCTTTTTGAATAGAAACGAGATCCTAACTATAACTACCTACTGGTGACCGCCAGTAGGTAATATATATATATATATATATATCTGTATATATTCAATCTCCTCTCACTCATACAAGGAAGGATCAGCGAAGGGAGCGGGGAAATTGTTTACACCGCTTATCCGGCTCGGCTTTTCCAGTTGACAATATTCACAACAAAGCTCAGAAGCAACACAATGTCAGCCGACGCGCTAAGAGAGAGAGAGGAAGCGGCGGCAGATATGTTTAATGACAGTAGAACGCCGACACAAGACTTCAATACCCATAATGCACCATTGAATTCACGGAATACCAGCCTCCGAGTCAAAGTAAAGCAATTAGAGAGGCTGATGAGAAGTGAACAAAGTAAATGGTGGGAGGGCAAATCCCTCCAGCGGTATCTTGATGTGGGGAGAGTCCCACAAGGACTACGCATCCTACTAGCCCCCAGTTATGAAAAACCGGATAAATCAATGACGAAAGAATGGGCAGAAACAAACTTAGAATCTTCCAAGAAACTTATGATTATTTTAGTCAAATATGCGGAAACAGATCGTGCCAAAATCCAAATTGAAATAGACGATCTTAATGCAGAATTGAACACAATGGGGCAGCTTGATGATCTGAAAAAACTGAAGGAAGAAATGATGAAAAGGTTAAAAAAAGCCGAAGATAAAATAAGAGAAAGAAAGGCTTACAAATTCCACCGTGACCGCATGGACTAAGAATGCGGCCGCGTATTCACATTTGCCAAGAAGTATGATAAATTAAAAATATCCAAGTATGGCGGAACATCCCAGGGGCTCTCCACTGGTCAGTTACAACCTGAAAGAGTATTAGAGCCAGCATCTAATTCAGACCTAAGCTCAGGTCGGGAAAGTGAAACTGAATCGGAGGCACAAATTCAGGCAATGAAGCAAGTACCAGCCAATATTCCTTTGGAAGATGAAGTGGATTTTTTATGCACCGAGCGCAGGGACACCCTGTGCCCAAGAAACAGGAACAGACAAGCAGGAATTCAACAACCAAACGAAGGGAGAGAAGGCAAGCCAAACAGCGACGTACAGCAGCAAAAACCGCAACAGAAGAGACAAACAAGGCGCAACTGGAGATGATGAATAAAACACCAATATCGAGCAGCCAGACCATCATTAACCTTACTGATGTCACTCTCAACGAGGCAGAGAAACAGCTTTTAGCTCTTGGCTTATCATATTGCCCCGAGAGTTCTTTTAATTATGCTGCTACAAGGATGGATTTATTTAAAAGTATCCGAAAGTTAAAACTTAAAAAATACTTTCTCCTAATGGAGCAGAACCAGGGTAGAAAACAAGTTTTGAATACTCAGCCAACTTGCTCCCCATCGTCAAATTTAACATCAACCGACATGCCAACCTTACAAATATTGTGTGACCTAGCTAATGAAAGTGATACCTCATTACATAATAGAAGACAGGAAAACAGTGATTCTGTACAACAGAGGATTACAACTCCATTCAAACCTTGTTCAACATTCAATCCAATCACCCTTAGGGACTCGATTGACATCTTTAACAAGCAAGTTACAAATAGTATCAAAAAATTGAACTATGCTGTAAACAACAAAACAAAAGCCAAGATTGACAAAAGCACTTTACAGTATCACCAATTGATGAGCAAACTAAACAAAAATAATGATATCATCATTCGGAACTCTGACAAAGGAGGTAATCTTGTACTATGGAGTAAAAAAGATTATATTGAGGAAGCATTGACACAACTAAAGGACAGAGAGTGCTATCTGCGTTGTGATCAACAAACCCTCAAAAATATGTACAATAGTTATGGAATGAAACTTATAGCTTGGAAAAACGCGGGACTCTTGACACAGGATGAACATAAATATATGAGAAATGAAAATCCCGCGACTCCAGTAATGTATTTCATACCTAAGGTGCACAAAAATCCCCTCAAGCCCCCAGGCCGGCTGATTATATCAGCCTGCAATAGCCTGTTAGAAAAGACCTCACGCTATGTGGACTTCTTTCTTCAAAGCCATGTACAAGGACTGCCCTCATATATACGTGATACAGGGGATTTCCTTTCTAAAATTCAAGAAATAGTCTGGCAAGAAGACTACCTGTTAATCACGCTGGATGTGACATCCTTATATACCTCCATCAAACATCAAGTTGGACTAAGGGCTTTAAGACATTACTTAGCACGTAGGGGTCCGGACTTTGATCAACACAGTGCAATGCTGGTCAATATGGTTGAATTCTGTTTAAACAACAATGTCTTTTTGTTTGAAAACTTTCTGTACCAACAACAACGTGGTGTTGCTAAGGGGGCCAGCTTCTCCACCAGCTATGCATGTATGCATATGGGATGGTGGGAGGAGCTGGTCCTCCATAAAGAATATAATATGCAAATGACCAACAATGTCATAAAATGGGTCAGATATATAGATGATCTATTTGTGATTTGGAGAGGGGCTAAAAATGAGGCTGAATCATTTATACAGAAACTAAATGATAATGATTTGAATCTTCATTTTACTGCAGATATTAGTCCAATATCAGTGAATTTTTTGGATGTGCAGGTTTACATAAAGGAAGGGCAGTTACACACTACACTACATAGGAAACCTACTGTAGGTAATTCGGTATTGCACACCAGCAGCGCACATCCAAGCCATCTTATCCAAAGTATACCTTTTGGTGAGATGTTGCGGCTGAAGCGTATATGCAGCAATAAGGAAGATTTGCAAGAGGCACAGATAGCCAGTAGGAGTAGATTCCTGGCAAGAGGATATTCACCAAGCTGCATTGACAATGCTATCAAAAAAAGCAATGGATTATGTAGAGAAACCCTCCTCAATAAGAAAGTTAGACCTAATCGATCTGATAGAGGAGAAGACGATACATTCAGGTTCATTTTTGGGTTCAGCAAACAGGGTCGAACTATCAAAAATGTGCTCCATAGGACTTGGCCCATCGTATTGGGAGATCCGGTCATTGGTCATCTCCTCCCCAAGAAAGCAGCCATAACGTTCAGTAGGGCACCTTCGATGAGGGATACATTGGTGAGAAATGATTTGGAGGGTCCAATTAAAGGTACTTGGCTTAGTCAACGCAAGGGGTTCTACAAATGTAAAACATGCAAGGCATGCCACCAGGGCATCAACACTACTACCTACAAGACACCATTTAATTCAATAGAAATCCCTATCACCAAGTCCTCGTCATGCAAAACAGATCATGCTATTTATGTGCTGGAGTGCCCCTGTGGGATCAGATATGTAGGTAGTACTATACTACAGGGCCACAAGAGGGTACTCCAGCACATGAGGGCAATTAAGAACCGTGATCAAGCGTATCCGGTAGCCCAGCATTTTGAAGACAGCCACAATGCAGACCCCACTTTTCTGAAATATTTCATAATTGATAGCATCCCTACCAGAAAGAGGGGAGGTGACCGAGTTAAGGCCCTTAGGCAATTGGAAACAAAATACATTCTTAATCTAGATACCAAGCATCCGGGGGCCTTAATCAAACAGAGGATTTATATACCTGTCTTTAGAACAAAACTAGACAGTCCATTAGCAGTAGGATGCAGATAAGAAAGAAAAAATTACAATAAAAACTACAACCAACCAGATCTAAAATCATAATGAACTACTAGTCATTACAAAGGAAAAAGTAGTACCAGACATTGCGTCTAGGGGTTTTTCTTTTTCACCGCTTCCAGTCTCCTTGTTTTTATAAGCACACATAGTTTTAGGTACTTGATGTTTAGGGTTACACATTAGAAGTGTTTGTTTTATTGCACTTAGCACTTTATTTCTTCTGTATTTTGCACTGATATTACATTCCCAGTTGAACTGTTTACCAATGGTTCTAGCGACTCCTCTAGTACTGTATGAGCACTAGCACTTTATTTTTCTGTGGAAACTAGTAAAGTAAAGGTATTTAAACCTAGACAGGTTTCAACAGTTTGTACAAAGCAATGTTTTATCTTATTTATCATTATGAGATTTGTTAGAATTGCTTTTTAAAACATTTTGTTTTTTTAAAACATTTTGGTGTCCATTACGATACCGGGCGGTAAAAAATCCGCCATCCACCATAGTGGTAAAAATACGCCCGCCTACACAGTCTGAATACCGACCGAGCAATTACGATGCCGCGAAGCGAACACCGCCCGAAGCGGAAAAAACCCCAAAAATACCGCTCGATCATGTCCGATTCTAAGTCCACCCATCCGCCACGGACGCAAATACGCACGACAACCAAAAACCGCCCGCCCTGACGATCTAGACACCGCCCGTGAAATTAGGTTCGCTCCGACATGAGTGCGGTAATTACACAAATACACCGCCCACCATCGTAAACAACAGAGATGGAAATGGACACGGCGGAAGCCCTGGCGGCCACGTCCCTGCACAGAAACCATCCGTGGACCCAAACAAACACACACAACATGGCCAACAAGTCCACACAGCAAGCCACGCACAAACACAGTACACATCCCGAAAACACCCCCCCCTGGACAAACAAATAAACTACTAATCCCAGAACACCAGCCACAACACACCTGAAAACAACAGACCATCATGACACACCCACACAGGTAAGCACAAAAGCAGCCCCTTCACAGACCACAATCCCTTGCAACACTACAAAGCCAAGAAGAGAGGAGAGAACACAGCGACACAGCAAGGACAGCAGCACACCACAGATACGCACCCATCACACCCACCACCACCAGCACCAGCACCACCAAACACCAAACACCAGCACCACAAACGACCTGCACATCACACACCACACACACACCCCGCACCAGCACGACAAACACCAAACCACACACCATGGCAGCACACAGAATGCCAAAGTTCACTTCAACTGAGCTGACGGTCATGGTCGACGAGATCATCAAGGTGCACCCACAAATCTTTGGCAACCAGGTCCAACAGACAACAGTAGCCACCAGAAATCGGACGTGGAGCAGGATCGTAGACCAGGTCAATGCAGTAGGGAACGTGCCACGCAACCGAGGCGAAATCACCAAGAGGTGGCACGATATGAAAAGGGAGGTCAAGATGAAGGAGGCCAAGAATCGGCAGCTGGCTGACAGGACTGGCGGAGGTAATCCCGCGCTTTTCAAGAGCTTCAAGGCGTGGGAGGAGAAGGTGCGAGGCATCATACATCCGGAGAGTCTCACCGGAATACCAGGGGGAGTGGAGGGTGGTAAGTACAAACAAATGTATACCAGCACACCGCTATGTACTCACATGCACTACCACTATGCCATAGCTCCGAGGGACAAACACCCCCATGTCCAGTACACAATACACAAGACATCACTCACACATGCAACAGACACTACCACACACTCAGCCCAAACCGACCAACTAACAAAACCATGGAGGCATGTGTACAGTCAGCCAGCACCGCAACTCCCACCAGGTCCCCTTGTACTCCAAAAGTGCCAGAAGGAGCACTCACCACACCCACACCCATGTGTCAGCCATAGCTGCAGTAACCGACAAGTAACAGGTAAGTAGCCGGAACACAAAGTCAGTGGGTGGGAGGGGGACAGCTGAAGTACAACACACACCAGGCCCCTAGTCCGACAGCGCAGCAAGGTGGAGCACACCCCACACCCATGTGTCAGCCACTGCAGTGCACACCTTCAGCCGACAGGTAGATATCTCATCCTACATGGAGGGGTTTCTGTGGGTGGTAAGCCAGCACCACAACTCACAACACCGCCCCCACTCCCACAGACCAGCAACATGGAGCACCCCTCCCTCCCATAACCATGTGGCATCCATAGCATTGCGCACTCAAAAACAACCTGTAGGTGGAAAACTGTACAGGGCGGGGTGTCTGTAGGCATGAGGACTGTATTACGACTAACACATGGGACATGTCACGTAGCAGGGGAACACGCAGCACTGCTCCCTGTCACAATCATGTCACCAATGTGCACACAGACATGTATTACAGAGTCATACCCCACATGACCCATCACAAACACAGCAACACCTAAGGAGCCACGTCTGCATGCACAAGTCCCACTGGAGCACAGACCCACACGGCGGGCACCGTGCCACTCATCACACACATCAGCAACACCATCGAAGTCTTGACCATGTAGTCCTTACTGCCTGTTACCCACACATCGTACAACAACGCCCATGTAAGTCCAACCTGCCTAGAAGTAACAGCGTGGGACCACAATAATGCACATACACACCACTGGACCCATGAAACACACAGGCACACAATGCACATTCAACATATCATCATTCTCATCTGTCAGCCCCTGTGTCATGAAAGGTATGTCATCCGAACAGCTGGCCCTCATACAGTAGTTATGCAAAGATACCTGCCCATGACAAATAATGTGCCTGCAGTGACTGAAGCGCACGTCACACTGTGATCAACAACATACATAATATAGTCAACACCCCAAGAGCACTGCATTGCTGCACATGGCCGAGGGTAGCACGCACACCAAGGAATTGGCCCATCTGCAATACGTCGTGTGGCACACAACCATCACTCACTCACTACAATGCTTGCAGTGTAATGTCCATAAATGATAACAGTGAGCAGATATGCTGGGGATGTCAGACATACACACACCTTTGTCTCTGCACTGTCATGTAGCCAAAACACATGTCCCGTTCTGCACCCATATGTCACAGTATGTACCCCAAAACCATATTTCACCTCAAAAGCGTTGAGGGGGCTGTACCCCTTTTCCCATCTGCGTTTCTAAGCATTCCATTTGAACCCCAAAACCATATTTCACCTCAAAAGCGTTGAGGGGGCTGTACCCCCTTTTCCCATCTGCGTTTCTAAGTGTTCCATTTGAACCCCAAAACCATATTTCACCTCAAAAGCGTTGAGGGGGCTGTACCCCCTTTTCCCATCTGCGTTTCTAAGCGTTCCATTTGAACCCCAAAACCATATTTCACCTCAAAAGCGTTGAGGGGGCTGTTCCCCCTTTTCCCATCTGCGTTTCTAAGCGTTCCATTTGAACCACAAAAGCATATTTCACCTCAACATCGTCGATGGGTCTGGAGCCCGCATACACCCGAACCACAAAATGTAGGAGTATAGCAACACACACCCATCGGCATTGCTAATCCGTCCCATGCCACATGTTCACATCACACAGTTCCATTGCCTTGCCCACGCATACACACATCGTACATCCACACACACGCCTCTGGGAAACCTGTGCACGACAGTGCACAAACTGTGAATGTCAGACAACCAATACATACTTTGCTAGGTGCAACACATTAACCTATCTCATTCTCCCCACAGGTGCCGAACTGCTGGACGCTGGAGAGGGAGACAGCAGCCAGCACAGCCAGTCCGCAAGCCCCCGACCCGGACTCACGGATGTAGAGGAGCTGGACACCTCCTCGGACGTGGACCACCCAGCAGGCCCATCTGGTGTGGCAGGGCACAACCGCTCCCCAGGGCCCCTCCTACCCACCAACCCATCGCCCAGGGCTGCTGACCAGTCACAGACCCCTGCTGCCACGGTCGTTGCGGCCACCACCACCGCCGCAACCACCACCACCGCCGCAACCACCACCACCACGTCATCCCTGGCCACAGCCCCAGTGCAAGGGGTGGCCCGGCCGTCGGGGTCCACCCTGGGAGCCAGAACGAGGACCGTGGTGAGCAATGTGGCTAGTGGGCAGGTCGTTGGCAGCAGTACTGGTAGGAGGAGCAGGGTCAGGCCAACGCCATCTGTGCCTGGGAGCCAAGGCCAGCCGCAAATCGACAGAGTCCTTGGGGCCTATGAAGAGGCCCAAGGAGAATGGGCCAGGTCGGCTAGCGACACGCAGGAGGTCCTTGGGGTGTTGAGGGCCATGAACGCCCATATGGGCCAAATGGTGGCCCTCATGGGCCAGCTGGTGGTGGTGTCGAGGGCACAAGCAAGGCCAGCAACACCACCTCCGCCACCACCTGCTGTGGCGCAGGGTCGTGCAGCATCGCGTTCCCCTGCGTCCACAGCGAGTGAGCACTCCTCAGCCACCACCAGCAGCCCACCAACACACCCCCCCCCCCTTCCAAACATGGAAGGGGCCGTCCAAAGAGGAAATAGGTGTCCAGAGAGGACTTCGCACGCACCAAACGCCAGTGAGTCAGGCAGCCACCTTGACCACCTACTGCATTGACTTGTAATACGATCCTACCCCACACTGCCATGTGAATGGCATGTGTCTGTTGGACTGTGGACATAGGACTAAATGGGTACACCTTGAGCATCACGCAGCCATGACCGTCAACTCATAGTCACTGCACGCACCACTTTTGTCAACACCTTGCACACAATAACATGTCACCGCTGAAAATAAATACACCTTGATCACAATCTGCTGTTTGTGCCCTGTGTTTATTCAACGATGTGCAACCGCCACCATGAGCAGAAATGCATCTGCTGCGTGGTATGTCGATGGGACAGGAGAGGCTGTAGGGACCTAGGGGTGAAAAACAGAACAAGAGTACATTCAATGAGTGTGTCACACACTCATCACACAGTACTTGTCACCAACTACAAGCAATGTACACACATCTCACAGAGCAACAGGGCACAATGCAACAGCCACTGTCAGTGGCATACTAACCTGGACATGGACCATTGACACACAGCACTCAGTGAACAAAAGGCCTCCGTGACAGAGCACACATACACCTGCACAACTACAGCTACTTCAGCCGTCGTAAATGGACACTCACCGTCAAGTGAAGTAGCGGGCGATGAGCTGCTGACGCACATTCACAGCTTCCTCCTCTCCACTGTCCTCGTCACTGGACCCGTCCTGGTCTGCAGGCTGGGGCCCTGGATGATCACCGTCATCCACTATTAGGGGGATCTGCTTGCGAATAGCCAGATTGTGCAGCATGCAGCAAGCCACTACTATCTGGCACACCTTCTGTGGGGAGTACGCCAGTGCGCCCCCGGTGCGGTCCAGGCATCTGAACCTGGACTTGAGGAGGCCAAAGGTCCGCTCCACCACACGTCTGGTCCTCCCATGTGCCTCATTGTAGCGGTCATCAGCTGGGGTCCGAGGATTACGTAATGGGCTGAGCAGCCAAGGCCCATTCGGATAAGCAGAGTCCCCTGGGTGTGAGGAATACCGAGATTAGTTGCAATTCCAACTGTCCCCAAGACAGCATCGCACAACAGCCACGCTACACGAGTACACATACTCACCAACAATCCAAGCACGGTCCGGTTGCAGATTGGTCATCAGACGTGGTAGGATGCTGTTGCGCATGATGTGCGAGTCATGGGCCGATCCTGGAAACTTCGCACACACGTGTGAAATGACCATGTCCGCAAGGCACACCACTTGCACATTCAGGGAGTGGGTGTGCTTCCTATTCCGATAAATGTGCTCCATGGCCTGTGGTGCTACAAGGCCAATATGGGTGCAATCGATTGCACCAACAACGTGGGGGATCCGTCCAAGGGCATAGAAATCACCCTTCACTGCCGCCAATTCACGTGCCCTGGGGAATCTGATGTACCTGTTCCTGTACAGCATCATAGCTGACAGTACATCACGAAGCACCATGCTGAACATGGGCTGGGACATCCCACTTCCACTGCCCACTGTGTGTTGGAATGACCCAGTGGCGAAGAAATGCAGTGCAGCCATCACCTTAGCCGTGGGGGTAAATGCAGTTGGATACACCCTGCGAGGACGGAGGTGGGGTTCCAACAAGGCACATAGGCGATGCAGGGTGGGTCGGTCCAGATGGAATTTCTGGATTACCTCCACATCCTCCATGTCTGACAGCAATTGGTAGGGGCGATGTATGTTTGGTCTCCTCCTAGGAAAGATGGAAGTGGACACATGTGAAAGCAACACGCCACAGGGCATTTCCACATACACAAAACACAAATGACTGACCAAGCAATAGAATCACAGAACAGCTGACAAGTAGGGACAGCACAGCCACAATACACTTGCACAGGTCCCCTGCCAATTGCAATGGGCAGTGACACACACCATTGCTATGAGCATGCACATGGGGATTTAGGCCTTAATAACTTGTAAGGCATGCTTATGGTATCAGACTGCATATTTGGCAAGCGGCAATACCACGGCAACATAACTGGCTGCTGTGCATGACACTGCTTCCGAGGCTGGGTGAGTATGGCACACACCAACAACGCTATGGACACAGGCTGAGCGGCCAAAACAAGTGGGACCTGTAGCACGAGGGGATATGAGACAGTCATTGATGTCCCTACTGCACCCTATGTACAGCACTGTACGGATCACACCTCCAGAAACATTGACAGGTGTACACATTGACAGCTCCATGCCAACACGGCTGTGTGATTGCCAATACACATCACAAGTGACACGTAACGTTGCACGTGCCAGGTGGCAGATGTACATAGTGAAAGATGGCATGTGTGTGCATATGCATATCCCATGCTCCCATGCCAATGTGTACATGATGATATGCTAACAGACATGTGGAGGCTGGGCACTGGCCGTCACTGCCTATGCACACAGCATGTTGTGGCCCTGTCCATTGTGGACCTGCTCCCACACACAAATCATGGCCACACCTGCAGATGCATTGCGCACATTATACTGTGTGGTGCACATGGCATCAGCGGACTGTACCCGCCATGGGCCAGGCCCGGCCAACTCCAATGACCCTCGCGGTTGCACCCTGCGTGTTCCACTATGGAGGTAAGCGTCCCGGGCCAGCTGGGAGCCAGCCATCGTCTGCAATTGAAGCTGGCAGACATGGTACACAAATTGCAGCAGCTTGGACCCACTGAACCTGCCCCAGGGGGCTATATGAGTGTGGGAGTGTGACCGGCATTACCACAGCTACCTGGGATTGCAGCCTGGCATCCCTCAACAACACCTGCTGCTGCCACCTGTCCACCTTCACGTCGATGACGCTGAGGATATGTCCAGGTCCACTCACCAGCGAGGAGCTGGAGATCCTGGATTCCGAGCTCCACGCACACTGCACATGGCTATTCCTTGCGAAAGTTGTGTGTGAGAGACAACTGCAGTGTGTGTGGGAGTGCATGTGGGGGACACACATGTCGTTGATCCGCAGCACTATGAGTCAGAGCCTGTGGGGTTCAAACATGCACTGCTCACCATGCTGACTGCAGGTGGCAGGGGTATGTGAGCTCTCGGGCGCTTTGACATGTCTGTCCCTCCCGAGTGGTGGTACATGGCAACTTCATGTCAGACATCCAGTGACACAGACAATTGGCAATGCAGGTCTCAGTGCACTTTTTGCTCGTGTGAATGTCAGGCTGGGGCCATGCTGCCCTTCTCAGTCCCAGCAGGCCTGGCCTGCACATTGACTGCACAATGCCAGTAGGTGACAACACAGACTGCCTAGTGGGTTACATGTGTCTCCTGTTCAGGACCCTCCGGATAAGCGCAAACTCAGCCCTGTCGATTGGACACACCATGCCTCGTGATAGGGATGTGTGTGAGTTAGTGGCACTGAATGTGACCTCCGTTGCGGGGTGGGGCATGCACAGGGCGAGTACGTTGATTGTTGCGCAGTGTTGGTCACAGTGGGTACACCCACACAGATGTGTTGTCTTGTGATATTTTGCTAGGTCCGCCTGACAATGGACAGTAGATGTGGGCAGACTACACATTGCACGATGTGCTGTCTATATGCATGTGCCTTCACACCAGGCACAGCTGCCCCTGCACATGTGACCCCTGCTGCCCTCAGTGCTGGGTCTGTTGAGCTGATGCGCCATCTGTGCGTGGGGCAGACAGCTCTCCTCACTTCCGTCATTGCCCATGACATCACTTTGCCGCAGGTGACATGTATCATGGAGGGCCCACATGTACGCGTGGGTGGACTACACAAGACTGTCCGATGGTTGTCACACCCAGTCAGTGCTACGAATGGGAAGGATGTGGTGCTGGTACTCATTTATATGTGTCGAGTGTGCGGGTCTAGGTGCGGGGCTACATGCAAGACATGGGAAGTTCATCGGCTTATCTACTAGTTGCAATACACACGAGACACGTCTTTTTATGACCACATCAGGGTCATTCCTTAAACTAACTGGAAGTCAGACAGTCATATGTTACCCTGTACTCATGGCCTCCCCTCGCTCACCCAAATATGCGTTTGCACCTGAGAAGCCAGCGCATGCACAAGCAGCTCCAAGCTCGCCCCAGAGAGGCCAAGGAGTGTATGTGTGGGGCCAGTTGAACAAGTGGTCTGTCTCGCGGTATAATAAGTGGCGGGACGCCGTACACCTGCGTGGTGCCCCGAGTCGAGACCCGGGCAACATTGACAATGCATGACAGGCTCCGCAGTCCGGATACACCACCTGCAACACACAGAGGCTGTAGCTGCCCTAGCGGCCCAGGCCGCGTCCAACTGGAGCTCATGGACCCACACATTCACTCTTTGGCCTCTCTGGGGCGAGCTTGGAGCTGCTTGTGCACGCGCTGGCTTCTCTGTTGCAATGGCATGTAACGTGTGTGGGAATATAGGCAATGAGTGAGATGGTGCGAGCCACCTTCCGTGACGTCACTCCTGCTCGTGATGTGTGCGTCACCCCACTACTTCCATTTGACTTGTGCCATACTACATATTGAGGATGTGTTGCCTGCGTGATGTGACCAGGAGGAGCGCGCCATGACCTCTCACCCACCATGCTCCACTGCCATCCCGTGCCCTGGATTGCCTGTGCAGGTGGACAATGTTGGGGATACACCTGGTCGACAGGGGATGTGAGTGCCTTGGCAAGGGCCTGGCGGACGCACAGCAGTATCCAGCATGTCCACAGAGGGTGGGCTGACGTCTACACCTGATGCAGCATTGATCGTGTGCCCGCCTGTTGTGCACACACGAGTTCACATTCATCCCCAGACAGGTGGTCTTTACAAATTCCCAGGAGAGCGGTGATGTACTGCTCCGGAATCCTCCCAACACAGCGTGTTTCAACATTGCATGTGCGCACCTACCCGTCACACCCACCCACCTGAGCCAAGCGTAACTCCCGCTTCACATGACACATGTGTGTCTTCCACAGTTGTGCTACTCATTTGCGTTGACATCCAATGACAGTGGACTACATGGTCATCTCACGACTGCCGTGTACTTCACACACTCTCATCCTCTCTCATTCGTACTCGTGGAATGAATAAGCAGAGACACATATTTACTTCAAGCCATGTATTAGGACTTATGTCCTCTGTGATGCAGTATAGTGGACACTACTGGCAGCGAAATGCATGTGGAGGATATACTCAGCATGATTACACATAGCATAGGGTGTAGGGGTACATGTGATTAGTTGTTGACTGTGGGATGTGGGCTTCAGAGTTACAACTGCTTAGCCGTTGCTGTGCTAATGTGCATTTGCTAATTACTGTGGGGCTGCTGACTTTGACACAGACAGTATACATTTTGCCTACCAGACCGCTTGACATCATGGGCACAGTACATCTCAGTTCCATGTTACAGGTTTGCTGCTATAGTTACTCATACACACGTGCGTGAGGGGTGTCATCAGGGCATGGGCCTACGTGCATGCAACGGCGTCCCACTTGTTGTTGCAATGTGGTGGCTACTGGACATGACACAGTCACTGGGGTCATGTTGTAGGGGGATGCACTTGTTGTCCATGCAAAAGTCCTGGCACGGAAGTTCAGAGGGAGGTGAGGTGACAGCTCTCACATACTACAGCCGACCGATTACTGTCCACTGACCGGTGCATATGTTCATGGGCGCAGGATACATATTATGGCATAGTTGTACGTGCAGTGTTGTCCATGTGGTTGCCATTCACAAATCCCATGCCTCTGCCTCCCCCTGTTCATGCAGAGTTACTGGATGTGATGAGGAACAGAGTGCATGTCCCGAAATTATCCGATATCATGGCAGTGTTGTTAATGGTGTGGTGTTAGTTGCAGGTTGTATGGTATAGTTGTTGTACTGGTAACTGCTCAGTCCGTGCGGAGCCAAGCATAGGTACGGTGTAGGACATCATTGTTCAATTGGGGGTATTGCGTCGGGGTCCGACGAATTGACAGGTTGTCAGGTATGCGATACCTTCCAGCAGGGCTTCCATGGCATTGGTGGTATACATGGACGCCATCCAATGAAGCGGATGGTGGCTGTCAAGGTGTTGGTCGTAAGTTGTCCCTTGTAGGAGCCTGATGGGACATGTTGGATGACATTCGATGAAACTGTGATCCAGAATACGTCGTGTGGAGGCACAGTGGTCCCATTGCAGTGTGGGTCCGATTGCAGCCACATACGCCATGCCCCCATAGGCTGAACAGATCCTGTCGTGGACGTCCAGGGGGTTGAACAGTTGTACCAGGTCCGCCATTGGACATGCCGGGTTGGAGAGACATAAATCCACAGGACAGTGGAAGGGACACCTCCGACAGTAGAAGACGGGGATGACGCAGCTGAACAATGCGATGCGGTAAGTTAGTCGGTAAGTTACGTTCAGCAGAGCCAGATTTTCACATCCCAATATCTGTATCAGGTTATGTTTGTACACCTTCATCTGTCCGGCGTAGTTGGGTAGGTGTGGTGCAAGTGCCATTTTGCTGCAGGGCGATGTGATGGCGTGCTCCGGCTGTCTGTGCAGTCTGCAGAGTGCAACCTCCGACGTTGCTGGGAATTCTGTAATGGTCGTAGGGAGGCAGGACTTGGGTTATAGTAGCTTGTGCGGAGGACACGGGCCCTCATCCCACATGCTTCTATGAATGGTCAAGGTCAGTGGTGTCTGACTCCTTCCAGATAACTTGCATGTGAACCACATGGGGGAGTGTTATTATTTCTTTTTTCCGTTCGAAATGTTCTTTCGTGTTATGCGCTATCTGCCCAGTGGACGGTTCCCTCTGCATGCCTGTGTTGGGCTTTTTTGGGGATAATGACTGTATTGTCCTGCTTGAATGGTTGAGCTGTGGTTTCGGTGTGGGTATGGAAGGCCATTCAGTGCTATCTCCTCTCCCGTGTGTGGGCGGCACGCTGCGTTTCCGCTATACGTTGGGCCTTGTGTGTGGGTGTTATAATTGGAGCCACCTGTTGTCGGTCCCCGGGATCTTTGATGTTACGTATTGCATGTCTTGGTATTGGGTGCAGGGTGGTATCGGTGTTTCTGTGTGGTACTGGCGTACCTTTTGCCGACGGGGTCCATATTCTGCTGGGTGATATTTCCGCCGCTGTGTGCTTCGCCATGTTTTGCACACAGGGGTGTGTCCTAATTTGGCGTGACATCACTGACATGTTCGGGTCAGTTGTGTGACGTCAGGTTGGCAACAGTGAATTACCGGTTGGGGACATGACTGTGGCAGGTCTGTCACGTGACATGTGCGTTCAGGGTGGGGCTGGTGTGTGGTGTTTGTTGTGCCCTGTGTTGTTTGTGTGCGGCGCATACATGGCGCTGTCGTTGGGCTCTGCGTTGTGCGCATGTGTGGCTGCGTCTTCGCCGCTGCGCTGCGGGGCCGTGACGGGGACGTTAGTTCCTGGTCCCAGGTAGTGTGTGCCCGGTTGTTACGAGTTGTTTCAATTTGCCCGGTGTGACATTTGTGGGTGCAGTGGTGGATGTGTCGTGTACACGCAGGGGTGTCTGGGGGGGCCATGTACAGTTCTTCCGCCCTTGCACTGTGTGCGGTGTTTGCGTGCCCTTGTTGTGTGTCTGCCTACCTGCGTCTCCGCGGTGCGTTGACTCCTAGGTTCTGCATCAAGTAGAGCATGGGGAGGGCCTGCAGTGCTGGATTCATGCTCGGGGGGTCCGCCTCTTTGGTGTCCGTACTCAGCGATCGAGTTTCCGCCTTGGTTTCTCGTGCGGTGTCTCTTAGCCGTGGGAGCTGTTTGTTTGCGGCATCGTAATTTGTACGCCGGGCGGTACGTGATTTCGTCGGACGGTGTGTGTCCATTGGGCCGCGCCGCTACGTGAACGGGCGCACTTTGATGGCGGACGGCGTCGCTGGCTTACGGGCGGTGTTTGGCTGACTTTTCACATCCTAATTGGGCGGGCGTGTGGGCCGCGGCGGGCGGACGGTAACTGGTGGTTTTTACATCCGACAGCACGGCGGTGGTGCTACCGCCCGGCATCCTAATGGGCCCCTTTGTTTTTATAGTGCTATATATATGTTTTTCATTTTAAGATGCTTGATCTTTTTAACATCTTATGATTTTAGATATTTATTCAGATATTTTATCTAGCCAAGTGATATATGAAACCATGAATTAAGAATCTATCCATTGTCAAGCAGTGTTCGCTATGTCTGTGTAAACAAAACTGGGTGTGTGGCACTTTAAGAAAATTCACAAAAAAATGTATTTAATGGTACCTCCTTCTGTGCTAGCGCGTCATGTGATCAAGATCCTTAGGGATCGAAATGCGTCATGCTGTTGGAGTTGTGTGGAGCTGAATAAAGACTGATTCTACACCAAGTTTGGGTCCGTACTCCATTTCTGCGCAGTTAGAACAAGAGACCGCGAAAGGAGAATTGCTGCATATATATATATATATCTGTATATATTCAATCTCCTCTCACTCATACAAGGAAGGAATCAGCACTCAGGTTGTAGTTTGGAAGTATTTAATCTGCAAAGGTCGCGATCCACGCGTTTCGGCTCATCCATACCTTGATCACGATACAAGACGTCATTGTAGCTTCCTTATTTAAATGTACAAATGCCTCCAGTTGCCAACATTAACAAAGGACTACATGTTACATTAAACCAAAAGCTGTCCGGTATATTGGCCTGGTCATGATGCAGGAATTCATACAATAAAGAAAAGAAAACAAGTGTTAATATGCACACAATGTCATTACAGCATATCTTGCCCTGTGACTGCCGTACCTGTATGTTTGTCAACGTGGCTTGTTCATAATAAACATACTTACGATTGCAAACATCAACATAAACAATGGACTACACATTACTTTAAAGTGAAAGGCTATCGGCCATATTGATCTGGGCAGGTTGTGTATTATAGTGGTTCTTACACGAAAGAAAAGAAAAAAAGGGGTGTTAATATACACACAAAATCCCTAAATAAAGTTCTAGCGATTATAGTTCCATTCCTTTCACAGCTCATTTGAGATGTCATGAGTGATGTCATATGTGATGTCACTGACCATGTCATGAATGATGTAATGTCTGCGGTCATAAGCAGTGCATTGCGGGGGAGTAAGTTATAGTTAGCTCAGGTAACTATAACTGCTGAATTTCACTGGTTTTGTATGAGTGAAATCTGAGGCTAACTATAACCTCCCTGTAATCTCTGTTTTTTTCAGCGAATTTCTAGTTTTTTTTAACGTTAAGTCAGATGCCTATCACAATGGATGGTGGGGGTTGGAAGCAGGGCCTGGCCCGGCATTGTGCTGCCCCCACCCAAGCTTGCTGCTCCTGCCTCCCCTCCTCCTTACCATCCATTGTCCAAGTCCATGCCCCTGCTCCCTCATTACAGCCCTGTGTGGCCTTTGTTCTGCCACTGGCCTTCCCGCCTTCTCTGAACAGTTAGCTTGCTGCCCCATCCACTTGCTCCCTATCCTCTGTTGTCTGAATCCATGCACTAGCCTCCTTCCTCCTGCCATGCATCGTCTGATGTGCTGCCACTGCCCTCCATTTAGCATGATGTCCCAGTCCACTCCTCCTGCCCTCCATTGCCCAATTCCATGCCCCATCATTGCCCTCCTGCTTGACCTCTGTGCTTAGCTTGCTACCCCTACTCTCCTTCCCTCTGCCCTCCGATGTCTGTGTGCATGCCCCTGCTCCATCCTTTTTGCCCACCATGTTCCATGGACCTGCCCCTCCTATCTATTCTGAGTGTTCTGTTGAGCTGCCACTCCCCTCCCACCTGCCTAGCATTGTCAGATGACTGTAACCTGTCCCTGTCACCTCCACCCTGCCTGTCCACATTTCATGCCCCTATCCCCTCCCTCCTGTCCTCCATGGTCCATTTTACTGCCACACCCTTCTGACCTCCCTGGTCTGTTGTGCTGCAACTGCTCCTCCTGCCTGCCCCACATGGTATGTTGTGAGGCCCCTTCCCCTGAACTCTCTTGTCTGTGCCCAGCTCTTACCCCTCCCTTCTATCCTCCATGGTCCATTGTGCATGCCCCTGCCCCCTCCTTCTTGCCCATCATGGCCATTGTGCTGCCACTAACCCTCCCTCTTGCCATGCATGGTCTTCTGTGCTGCCACAGCCCCCCCACCTTCCCTGTGTGGTCAGCTAGCTGCCCCTGACCACCTCCCACCTTCCCTCCATGGTCTGTGTGTATGCCATTATAGTATCACTGTTGCCCTCCATGGTGTGTTGTGCTTCTAGTGCCCATCCTGCCTGACCTCCATGGTCAGCTTGCTGCTCCTGCCCTGCCCCCTTGCCCCTCCAATCCGTTTTCCATGTGCAGACCCCTATTCCCTCCCTCCTGGCTTGTCTGTTCTATTGTCATGCCCCTGATCCCTCCCTCCTGCCCTTTATGGTCCGTTATGCTGCAGCTTTCTCTCCTGTCTGTCCAGTATGGTCAGCTTGCTGCCATTGCCACTTTCCCCTCTGTTCTATGTGGTCCATGTGCATGGTCCTGTCCCATCCCTATTGCTTTCCATAGTTTGTTGTGCTGCACTGCCATCCCAAATGCCCTGTGTGTTGTATTGTGCTGCTGCAAACCCTGATGCCTGCTCTGTAAGGTCAGTTTGGTGCACCTGTCCATGTCCCTCCTGTCCTCTTTTATCCGAGTCCATGTCCCTACCCCAATTCCTCCTGCCTTCCATGATCCAATGTACCACACTTGCTAACATTTTGAACTGAGTAAGAGGGAGATTTTGAGAAAAAAAACTGGGGAATTGATTTTCCTCATTGACTTACATTGAAAAAGAGGAGATTGTAGACAGGAGACAGATAAAATAAAGCACTTTTGGGCTTAAAAACATTGGGCGTTTCCTGCCTGAATCGGGTCTGTTGGCATGTATGGTTGTACTACCACTGCCTCTTCCTTCTGCCCTCAATGGTCTAGTATATTTCCACAGCCTCTCTTGCCTGTCCTGCATTGTTGGTTTGTTGCCCCTGCCCCCCTTTCCACTGCCCTCCATAGTCTGTTGTGCTACCACTGCCCTTCCTGCCTGCCCAGTGTTGTCAAATTATTTCCTCTGCACCCTCCTACCTGCCTTCAATTTTCTGAGTCTGTGCCCCTGACCTCTGCCTCCCAACAGTATCCTAATGAAAAACTAGATTGCTAACATTCTATATTTATTACAAAAGTGTGGCACACCTGACGTCATCTTGATGTAATCAAAACTGTAATACCTAAAGCATTTCCTTTAGAAATTATAGAAATGACAGGGTCTAATTTGCATAGAAATTATGGTTAGTGCTATAAAAAACTAAAATGAGGACATATTTTCTGAGTTCTCAAATAGTGAAAAAGCACTTTTAAATTATTTGTTATCTTTATGTTTTTCTATTCGTTGACCACTTGATTAAATGTTACACTTAGGGGAGAGGATGTGGTGTTACTTCCAGAGCTGCAGACTTTGCAACTGGGGAACCAGGTTGGAGTTTTGCTTAAGCTCGACATTCTGTGATTCTGGTCAAATCACTTAATCTTCCCATGCCTACAACAAAAATGAATTTGTCCTTGTGTGATGTAACCAATCCTCCTGTAAAGCACTCCAATACCTGACCAGTCTGCACTATATAAAACTGCAAAAAAACAAAAAATAAAAAGTGTTTTCCACACTTCTGTCATTGGGCTATATGTGGGCTACATCAGGTGATATTTGTGCTACATTTTGGCTCCTTTTTCTCTGGTGGCCATCTTTGGAGACTTCAATTCAATTCAATACACTTTATTCGATCTGATTTAGAAACATAGATCATAAAAGTGTACAAAAAAACAGTAAATCCTCTTTCTTAATACAATACAATGAGAATTAATTAAAACCAGTAGGTAAAAACGGGTGTTACAAAGCCCGGCTCAGAGCAACTTCAGGTTAACAGAATAGTAAAGTTCAATGTTTCGCTAGATCAATCTCAAGTACTTCGTGCAAAATACGCAATAAGGGGTCCAAGTAAGATGCAACGCTCCACTACCTGACCAGTTTCCACTGTATAAAACTGCAAAAAAACTAAAAATAAAAAGTGTTTTGCACACTTCTGTCATTGGGCAATACACGGGCTACATCTGGGTGATATTTGTGCTCCGTTTGTGCTCTTTTTTCCTCTGGTGGCCATCTTTGGAGACTTATTTGTTATGAAGTTTCCAAAATTCCTCATTTACTGCAGTCTCCTCAGTAGGAAATGCTTTCACTTTTTACTTTGATTCCATCAAGAAGGCATTCAGATGTGTCCCACATATGCCATAAATTCAGAATGTTAGCACTCTAGTTGCTCATTAGATCACTGTAGTAAATATACTGCTCACCAGGGAGTTAACTGGAAGTCTGCTGCTGGTATTGAAAGTGCATGTTTCAGTCTGCATGTCAGAATTGTTTAATGAAATAGAAGAGGATTTGAGAAGTCACTCAAAATGTGCCCTGATTTTTTTTTCTGCCGCACTAATAATAATTTCTATGGCAAAATGAACCCCCTCATTTTGTTCCTTTTTAAATTAAATGTTTTAAGTGTTACCAGTTTATTCCATTCAAGATGGGTTCAGGTGTGCCATACTTTTGTCATAAGTAAGACTTTTAGCGTTGATCTTTAGAACACTCTGGGAGGCTCCAGTAGAACACAAAGGAATCAACTGACAGTCACTGCTCTTGTTGGAAGTGCATGATTGACTGAGAATGTCAGACTTCATTCTCACATGACTGAGAAAGATAATGTGAATTTACAGAAAATATGCTCTCATTTTAGCTTTTGGAGCACCTTCCAAAACTCTATGGGAAGAGCATGAGAACATTGTTTTCTCTCAAACCTGATTCATAATATCCCAGCAGAAGGCTTTTTCACAGGGTAAAATCACCTTAGAACACACCACAATTCCTAAAATTAGTGTGGTACCATCAACAAATGATTTATAATGTAACTAAAGTCTGTTATCACCCTTTATACGTTCTCCTTTTGGTGATCCTCAAAACCTTCCATTCACTACAATGCATTTTAATGGGGTGCTATCATGTATATTGGTCCCAAGATGGCTGCCAGCACTTCCTGGATGAAGTGCTGATAGCCAATCGGATCACACAATGAAAAGTGTGGTTAGGCTCCACCCAGATATGCATATTTCTTTTTACTTTAATATTTCAAAAACTACTGAACGGATTTACAGCATTTAACAAAAAGAACGTTTCTGAACCAAGAGTTACCTTTTTGCCAATTTTGCTGTAATTCCATTCAGCAGTTCGGGCTGTAGCCTTGTCTAAAGTTTCCAATGGAAATTAACATGGAGAATACCCATTTTGGGACCCCCATTTTTTCTCAGGCCCCTGCTTGATGAATCACCCTGAAACTTCTAACACCGCAGCTGAAGTGAGCGGGCCATTAGTTTTGAACATTTCGCAAAGATTCTTCAAAGGGCACCAAAGATATTGGCAAAAGAAAAAGTGCTTTTTGAATAGAAACAAGGTCCTAACTATAACTACCTACTGGTGACCGCCAGTAGGTAATGTGTGTAATGTGTGTATAACGGTCGCCAGTCGGTAGTTAGAGTTAGGACTTAGTTTCCATAGGAAAAGCGTTTTTTGATTTGCCAATATCTTTGGCGGCGTTTGAAGAATCGTCAGGAAATTTTCAAAACTAATGGCTCCTGTCTTGAAAGTTTTGGGGTGATTCGTCAAGCGGGGGCGAGAAAAAAGTGGGATCCCAAAACGCGTTTTCTCCATGTTAATTTCCATAGGAATTTTTGCCGCGGCTACAGCCCGAACTGCAGAATGGAATTACACCAAATTTGGCAGAGGGGTAGCTCCTGTTCCAGAGTGCACTCTTGGCTTTAAATGGTGTAAATCCATGCAGTAGTTCCTGAGAAATGTAAAAATAAAAAATATCGATATCTGGTGACCGCGGTGGATCCACAAACCCTCCCGATCACGAGCTTCATTTTGATTGGCTGGCAACACTCCTAATCAAGAAGTGTTGGCAGCCATCTTGTGACTAAGTAAAACCGAGTCACAAGAAAAAAAGGAATAAAATGATAAAAAAAAGAAGAGGGGGCAGGGTAGAAACACCCTGACCCCCTAGGCTTGGTCAGGGGGTCCCACAGGGACCCGCAGGGCCTCGAAAAGCATTTCTTTTTTTTTAAACGGCAGGATTCGTGCTGGGTGAGCGAATCCCGCCGAGAAAATTAAAAAAAATAAAGCGCAGTGTCCAATGCTTCATTTTAATAAGCCCCCGGGTGGGCCAGGACCCGGGGCAATAAGGAAAGTATATATGGGGCCCACGAGGGCCCCCGCAGCTCCGGGGACCATCACCTCCCCAGGGCATGATTAATATTATGTGGGGGCCACCTCCCCAGGGCTTAAATAATGTAAAAGAAAGTGTGGGGGGCTCCTGCCCCTCCCAACACTGCCCCAGGGACTACCACCTCCCTGGGACAAACTTTAATTACGGGCGGGGGTCCATTGTGGACCCCGGGCCCCGGGGAACACCACCTCTCCAGGGCTTTAATCAAGTTGGGAGGTGGGCCGCGCTGCCCCCTCCTGGAGCCCTAGATGGCCCTGGGGATCACCACCCCACAGGGCCGGCTTCAGCAATGTCCCGGGGTGCCCACCCCCGGGACATTGTAGTTTGCTATGGCAGGGCGGGAGCATTGCTCTCGCCCTGCCATAGCAAACACTGCTTCGCTTCGTGGAAGCGAGAGCAGGAAACCTGCTCTCGCTTCCATGAAACTAAGCAAAATTGCTTTCGGACATGGGGAGCTGCATGTCAGCAGCATCCCTTCTTCAAAAGCAATGTGGGCTCCCGCAGGAGGCGGGGAGCTGGCAGGGACTGCCGGGGCATTGGGGCTCCCCCCGCGGTCCCCAACATGAGGGCCGGCTCCGAGGGATGGGATCCCCAGGGCTAAAAGGGGCAACCCTCCCGAATATTTCATTTAAAAAAACAAGGCAATGCTCCAGGGGATAGGGTCCCCGGGGCCGATAAAGGCCGGCCCCCCTCCATTAAAAAGAGAAAAAAACAATATGTAGCCATGCCCCGGGGGATGGGGTCCCCGGGGCCGAAATCGGCCTCAGGAGGGGGTAGCCCGGCCCCCTTCCCTTTTTTTTAATTTTTATTTTTTTTAAATGGGTCAGGCCCTTGGGGTGAGTCCCCCAGGGCCCTAAAAATATTAAGGGAAGGGCGGACAAACAACCCCCATTCTAACAAACCAAAAAAAAAAAACGCTGGCATCTCGCCCCCTTCCTGCACACTCTTCAAACGCCCCTCCTGGTGCGTTCTGGGTTGGAGGATTAAGTCCCCTAGAATCTTAAGGGTACTTAGGGGCCAAATAGCCCACCAGGTACCTCTAGAAAGCCCCACACAGTGGAATTGCTGAGAGGGGTGTTCCCAGGCTACGCCCCTTTTTACACCACTCAGCAAACACGCCTGTTGGCGCACTGCTGGTGGGGTGATGAGGTCCTCTTGTGTCCTGAGAACCTCAGGACTAAAGTGGACTTTATCCCCTGAGCAGGAGTACGCCAGGAGGCGTGTTTGCAGAGTGGTGTAAAAAGGGGGCGTGGCCTTGGACCACTCTCAGCAATCCAGCTGTGTGGCGCTTACTACAGATAACAGCAGGGCTAGTTGGCCACAAGGGACCCTCAGGAGGCAAGGGGACTTCATCCCCAATCAAGAGCGTGCCAGGAGATGCGTTTGCAGAGTGGTACAAAAAGGGGGAGTGGCCTGTGTCCACCTCTCAGCAATCCCACTATGTGGGGATTACTGGAGGTATCAGGTAGGCTAGTTGGCCCCTAAGGACCCCCAGCAGAGAAGGGGACTTCACTCCCCATCCAAGAGTGCGCCGAGGAGCACGTTTGCAGACTGGTGGGAAAGGGGGCATGGCCTGCTTTGAGAACTTACCAATGCTGCTGTGTGGGACTTACTGGAGATAATAGGAGGGGTAGTTGGCCCCCAAGGTTGTCCTTGGGGGCCAACTACCCCTCCTGTTACCTCCAGTAAGTCCCACACAGTGGTATTGGTAAGACATCTTCGGAGGCCACGCCCCCCCTTTCTCCACCGCTCTGCAAACGCGCCTCCTGGCACACTACGGGTTGGGGGATGAAGTCCACTTTGCTCCTGAGGGACTTTGGGGGCCAAGAAGCCCTCCTGGTACCTCCTGTAAGTCCTACGCAGTGGAATTCCTGAGCGCTGGCCGGAGGCCCAGCCCCCTTTCTGCACCACTCTGCTAAGGCGACTACTATGTTATAGTTAGAAATTGGCATTTAAAAAACCTTAGAAATTCACTGAAAAAACCATAGATTTCAGGGACGTTATAGTTAGTTGGACATTTCACTCGTACAAAACCAGAGAAATTCGATTTGAGATGTCATCAGTAATGTCATCAGTGATGTCACTGACCATGTTATGAGTGATGTAATATGTGACATCATCAGCAGTGAATTGCGGGGGCGCGAGTTATAGTTAGCTCAACTAACTATAACGGCCGAATTTCTCTGGTTTTGTACAAGTGAAATGTCCAACTACCTATAACGTCCCTGAAACCTGTGGTTTTTTCAGTGAATATATCTATATATATATATATATATAAAAACACTGATGTCGGGGGTCTCTCTGCCACTTCCGGCGGCGGGCTTCGAGTGAGGTCGCGACCCTCACAATAATCAAATGCGAATGTTACTCCTCTCGTACACATTCAACTCGAGCCCAATTTCCATAAAGCGTGTTGTTTATTCAAAACATGAAACAAGCACAACGCCCGACGCGTTTCGGTGCAGCCGCACCTTGGTCACGGGTCAAGGAACTGTTTGTCCAATCAAAATACATATAGTGCACAAATAATAAACATCAATGTAGGACTACTTATCCCAATGTTCAAAATGGCATCCATTTTGTAATGGTGTTTTTTACATAGCGACTTGCAATGTTATATATACAAAATATAATAGATCCATTGATCACAATCTATTTATCATTATATACACACAAGAACTACATTTGATATATTGTGTTTGACTACAGTTACGGCCGATTACCAATAACTGCCGATATTTCATTTGCCACCCCGTTACTATAATCCTGTCAGCTTCACAATGAACAAATATACGCAAGTGCGCAAAATGACGAAAACGGTAAATACATACCGCCAAAAATCAAAATACTGCCCCTGTGGGTCACTGACAGAGATAACATAAGTGTTCAATTCTGCCCCAGTGGGCCAATTTAATTTCAAACATCATTTTCATTAAAGAAAATACCAGATTCTATTCTTTATCACAGTTCAAGTATACAAAAATATATTGCTTTTCTCAAATAATTCGATCTCACTCACTGCAGTCACAATTGCTTCAGTTGCCATATCTTCAACCTGAACAGCTGATAATTCTGTCTCCTACAAAAAATAAAAATAAAAATAGTGCCATCTATACATTAAGTGTAATAAAAACACAAACATAGCTAAGACATCTCTGTATTCAATATATACAACGGTTCAGACCTGATATTACACTCCGATTCCACCAATTAACCTAAATGGACCCACATCTCCTCATCTTTATTTAATCCTTTGGGATGTACTGTGTCATACTTAATGATTAACCTGGATTCCAGACATCTCAGTTCTCGCACTCTATTCCCTCCTCTTTCTGATTTAGGGATTCTGTCCAATGCACAGAAACGTAAGAGGCTTGTATTTTTATTATGTACTTCTTTAAAATGTCTAGCGACAGGATATTGTCTATCCTCATTTACAATTGCCCTTGTGTGTTCAAGTATCCGCTTTTTAACCGGATGAATAGTGCTTCCTATATAAATTAGCAGACAGGGGCAACTCAGGGCATAAACACAGTAGTCAGACTTACATGTGAGATGTTTCGTTATGGCGAACGGTTTCCTATCCTTGGATAGTATCATATCTTTACACTTGGAGCTATTTCTACAGGCTTTACAAGATTTACATGGAAAAAAGCCTTGTACTGGGTTTGAAACTGCATCATCTGATAACATATTGCTACACAATATATCTGATAAAGCATTACACTTTCTGTAAGTGATTTTCGGTTGTCCACCCATAAATTTATTAAGTGTTGAATCAGTGTTTAAAACATGCCAGTATTTTTTAAGACACTTTCTCATCTCCCATGATTGATTGTTGTATGAAGTAATGAATCTCAAAGATTCATCATCTTTAGTTTCTGGGATCTCACTTTTTAAAGTTGATACTCTATCAACGGTTGACACCTTCAGACATGCCTGATTGACCACTTTTAATGAGTAACCTCTTTCAAAAAATCTGTTCCTCATAATCTGTAACTCACTTTGGAATAGCCTCTCAGAACTACAATTTCTTTTCGCTCTTAAAAGCTCCCCATAGGGTATGCTATTAATAAGGTTTTGGGCATGGCAACTTTTTGCGTGAAGTAAACTATTCCCAGCCGTTGATTTTCTAAACAACTTAATGATAAATAGATTGTGATCAATGGATCTATTATATTTTGTATATATAACATTGCAAGTCGCTATGTAAAAAACACCATTACAAAATGGATGCCATTTTGAACATTGGGATAAGTAGTCCTACATTGATGTTTATTATTTGTGCACTATATGTATTTTGATTGGACAAACAGTTCCTTGACCCGTGACCAAGGTGCGGCTGCACCGAAACGCGTCGGGCGTTGTGCTTGTTTCATGTTTTGAATAAACAACACGCTTTATGGAAATTGGGCTCGAGTTGAATGTGTACGAGAGGAGTAACATTCGCATTTGTATATTACCTACTGGCGGTCGCCAGTAGGTAGTTATAGTTAGGACCTATTTTCCATAGGAAATTCACAACATTCTATTTCCAATAACTTTGGCGCCGGTTGATGAATCTTCGCGAAATTTTCAAAACTCGTGGGGCGCTCCGGTCTGCTCTTATCCTGAAAGTTTCGGGGTGATTCGGCAAGCGGGGGCCGAGAAAAAAGGGGGGTCCCAAAACGTGTTTTCCCCATGCAATTTTCCATAGGAAACTTTAGACACAGCTACAGCCCGAACTGCTGAACGGAATTACACCAAATTTGGCAAAGAGGTAGTTCTTGGTTCAGAAAGAACCCTTTTTGTTAAATGGTGTAAATCCGTTCAGTAGTTCCTGAGTAATTTGAAAAAGAAAACATATCGATATCTGGGCGGAGCCTAACCACACATGTCATCGTGAGATCTGATTGGCTGTCAGCACTTCATCCTGGAATTGCTGGCAGCCATCTTGGGACCAATATAAATGATAGTACCCCATTGAAATGCATTGTAGTGAATCGAAGATTTTGAGGGTTACCAAAAGGAGAACTATAAAGGGTGATAACAGACTTTAGTTACATTAGAATTCATTTGTTGATGGTACCATACTAATTTCAGGAATTGTGGTGTGTTCTAAGGTGATTTTACCCTGTGAAAAACCTTCTGCTGGGATATCATGAATCATGTTTGAGAGAAAACTATTTTCACATGCTTGTCCCATACAGTTTTGGAAGGTGCTCCAGAAGCTAAAATGAGAGCATATTTTCTGTAAATTCACATTATCTTTCTCAGTCATGTGAGAATGAAGTCTGACATTCTCAGTAAAACATGTACATCCAACAAGGGCAGAGACTGTCAGTTGATTCCTTTGTGTTCTACTGCAGCTTCCCAGAGTGTTCTAAAGAACAACTAGAGTGCTAACAGCCTTACTTATGACAAAAGTATGGCACACCTGAAGCCATCTTGATTGGAATAAACTGGTAACACTTAAAACATATAATTTAAAAAGGAACAAAATGATGGGGTTCATTTTGTCATAGAAATTATGGTTAGTGCAGTAGAAAGAAAAATTAGGACATGTTTTAAGTGAGATCTCAAATATCTTCCTGTTATATTTCAACAGGAGCAGCCTGTCAGTTGATGCCTTTGTGTTCTACTGCAGCTTCCCAGAGTGTTCTAAAGAACAACTAGAGCGCTAACAATCTTACTTATGACAAAAGTATGGCACACCTGAAGCCATCTTGATTGGAATAAACTGGTAACACTTAAAACATTTAATTTAAAAAGGAACAAAATGAGGGGGTTCATTTTGCCATAGAAATTATGGTTAGTGCTGTAGAAAGAAAAATTAGGACATGTTTTAAGTGAGATCTCAAATATCTTCCTGTTGTATTTCAACAGGAGCAGCCTGTCAGTTGATGCCTTTGTGTTCTACTGCAGCTTCCCAGAGTGTTCTAAAGAACAACTAGAGTGCTAACAGCCTTACTTATGACAAAAGTATGGCACACCTGAAGCCATCTTGATTGGAATAAACTGGTAACACTTAAAACATTTAATTTAAAAAGGAACAAAATGATGGGGTTCATTTTGTCATAGAAATTATGGTTAGTGCTGTAGAAAGAAAAATTAGGACATGTTTCAAGTGTGATCTCAAATATCTTCCTGTTATATTTCAACAGGAGCAGCCTGTCAGTTGATGCCTTTGTGTTCTACTGCAGCTTCCCAGAGTGTTCTAAAGAACAACTAGAGCGCTAACAGTCTAACTTATGACAAAATTATGGCACACCTGAAGCCATCTTGATTGGAATAAACTGGTAACTCTTAAAACATTTAATTTAAAAAGGAACAAAATGAGGGGGTTCATTTTGTCATAGAAATTATGGTTAGTGCTGTAGAAAGAAAAATTAGGACATGTTTTAAGTGAGATCTCAAATATCTTCCTGTTATATTTCACAGGAGCAGCCTGTCAGTTGATGCCTTTGTGTTCTACTGCAGCTTCCCAGAGTGTTCTAAAGAACAACTAGAGCGCTAACAGTCTTACTTATGACAAAAGTATGGCACACCTGAAGCCATCTTGATTGGAATAAACTGGTAACACTTAAAACATTTAATTTAAAAGGAACAAAATGAGGGGGTTCATTTTGCCATAGAAATTATGGTTAGTGCTGCAGAAAGAAAGTTTAGGGCATGTTTTAAGTGAGATCTCAAATCCTCTTCTATTTCATTAGAAAATTCTGACATGCAGACTGAAACAATCACTTTCAATACCAGCAGTAGACTTCCAGTTAACTCCCTGGTGAGCAGTAGCTTTACTACAGTGATCTAATGAACAACTAGAGTGCTAACATTCTGAATTTATGGCAAATGTGTGACACATCTGAATGCCTTCTTGATGGAATCAAAGTAAAAACTGAAAGCATTTCCTACTGAGGAGACTGCAGTAAATGACGAAATTAGGAAACTTCCTAACAAATAAGTCTCCCAAGATGGCCACCAGAGAAAAAAGAGCCCAAATGTAGCACAAATATCACCCAGATGTAGCCCACATATAGCCCAATGACAGAAGTGTGCAAAACACTTTTTATTTTTAGTTTTACTGCAGTTTTATATAGTGCAAACTGGTCAGGTATTGGAGCGATACATCTTACTTGGACCCCTTATTGCGTATTTTGCACGAAGTACATGAGATTGATCTTGCGAAACATTGAACTTTACGATTCTGTTAACCTGAAGTTGCTCTGAACCGGGCTTTGTAACACCCGTTTTTACCTACTGGTTTTAATTAATTCTCACTGTATTGTATTAGGAAAGAGGATTTACTGTTTTTATGTACACTTTTATGATCTATGTTTCTAAATCAGATCAAATAAAGTTTAATGAATTCTATGGCAGGACGGAGGCGAGGATTATGCATATCTTTCCTCACTTTATTTGCATAGCAGTTCAAAGAAAACGTAACACAACAATCATTAAACAAAAGACTACACAACCCATGAACCATTATGGGGGTAGTCTCCAAGGCAACTATAGTCCAATCATATCACAGTCCATCGTATATAATATCGTGACGTCCCTTCCGCTTCCTCTTTCTTCACTGCTCGTCAGTTAAGTGCATTCCTCACATTCTTGGCTTAATCTGACGTTGTTGCTGTTTGTATAGCGGTTTCTTGTGCACGTTATTAGCATTATTGCCTTGGTATTGTTTCATATTCCCTGCGCAGCAGGCTCTTGCCCGAGCGCGTTCTCCCCCTCGCAGTTTCTCCCGCTGTGTGCTCTGCTCGTGGTGAGATCCTGTCAGGCGCGTCTGGTCCGAGCGAGGCAGCTCCGTCGAGCGCTCCCGCTGGTCTTTACGCGCGTTTGGGAATCCGGTCACTCCTTTAGTGTCCGCTTGATTCCCGACCAACCCTCGCCTAATTTTGACACCGCTACGCGGTGATTTCCCCACACGGCCACGTTAGTGACCAGCGCCACCTGGTGGTGGTAATTGGTATTGCGCCTCAGTCTATTCTTATAACAGCTTCGGGGAAAGCCCAGCTGTTGGAGCAACGGCGAGGGGGCTGCCTTAAGGATTTTAAGGGCATTTGTTCTGTGCTCACACCCTCTGCTATCATGTCTTCTCCAGAAGACCATTTTTACTCCTCCTACCAGGAAGTGGAGGAGGAATGGCCCCCAACTTCTCCCTCCAGCAGTGGACCAAGCCCTCTCTCTGGCTATTTCTAGGGCGCTGGCTCCTCTTAGGGATCAGGTTGATAAGCTGGCAAAAAGCATCCCTGGGGTGTTCAGTGACCCAGATCTGGTGGTGGCGGGTCCCAGTAGCTCCCAGATGGGGAATAAAAGGGCCGTTAAGCATAACGTGGGGCACTTGGAAGGATTTGATAAACTTACGGAGACCTTCCTCAAGAGTGCGCGAACGCTAAAACATGCACCCTGCCGGGAGGAGGAGGTGCCCGGAGAAAATTGCGACACTGTCACCACTATTGTAGACCCCGACGGCGGGTTTCCCTTAGAGGGAGAGGGTGTATCGGAGGACGATTTCTCCTCCGATGAGGATAAGGACTCGGGGCGGACCTGGCGTCCAGAGTCCCACTCCTCTCAGTCCCCGGTTGGGGACGGGGTCCACTCGGACATGTTCGAGCCTACCCAAATTTACCATCCTAGGTCGGCGGAGTGGACACCTGACGCCAAAGTGGCAGAGTATGTGGTGGGGAAAATCCATCAACCCCTTGAAAGGGAGGTCAGGAATAGGATGAGGGGAGAATGCCCCAGGCCCTCACTGAAGGGGAAGGTGGCACACACGCCTGAAACTGATGAGAAACTATGCACCTTTTTCTCCAAGTATATGAGGGATCCCAAGAAAGGAATTGATAGGTCTTGGACGTGGTAGGGCCCTTGACCCAAATTATTCAATTGACGGAGCGTTCCAAAGAGTCAGGATACCCTTTGTCCACGGATATTGTGGCTGGTTGGGCGCACTACCCTAAACCCTAAAACACTACCCCCTCCACTACCCAAACACCACTGCACTACCCTAAACCTAAAAACACTACACCCAGCACGACACCCTACACTACCCAAACATAACTGCACTACCCTAAACCCTAAAACACTACCACCAGCACGACTCCCTACACTACCCAAACACCACTGCACTACCCTAAACCCTAAATCTACCCACAGCACAACCCCCTATACTACACAAACACCACTGCACTACCCTAAACCCTAAAACACTACCCCCAGCACAATCCCTTCACTACACAAACACCACTGCACTGTCTTAAACCCTAAAACACTACCCTCAGCATGACCCCCTACACTACACAAACACCACTGCACTACCCTAAACCCTAAAACACTACCCCCAGCACGACCCCCTTCACTACCCAAACACAACTGCACTACCCTAAACCCAAAAACACTACCCCCAGCACGACCCCCTACACTACCCAAACTCCACTGCATGACCCTAAACCATAAAACACTAGAACCCAGCACGACCCCCTACAGTACACAAACACCACTGCACTACCCTAAACCCTAAAACACTACCCCCTACACTACACAAACACCACTGCACTGCCTTAAACCCTAAAACACTACCCCCAGCACGACCCCCTACACTACACAAACACCACTGCACTACCGTAAACCCAAAACAGTACCCCAGCACTACCCCCTACACTACCCAAACACCACTGCACTACCCTAAACCCTAAAACACTACCCCCAGCATGACCCCCTACACTACACAAACACCACTGCACTACCCTAAACCCTAAAACACTACCCCCAGCACGACCCCCTACACTACCCAAACACCACTGCACTACCCTAAACCCTAAAACACTACCCCCAGCACGACTCCCTACACTACACAAACACCACTGGACTACCCTAAACCCTAAAACACTACCCCGAGCACGACTCCCTACACTACCCAAACACCACTGCACTACACTAAACCCTAAATCTATCCCCAGCATGACCTCCCACACTACACAAACACCACTGCACTACCCTAAACCCTAAAACACTACCCCCAGCACGACCCCCTACACTACCCAAACACCACTGCACTACCCTAAACCACTAACCCCAGCATGACCCCCTACACTACCCAAACACCACTGCACTACCCTATACTCTAAAACACGACCCCTACACTACACAAACACGACTGCACTACCCTAAACCCTAAAACACTACCCACAGCATGACCCCCTTCACTACACAAACACCACTGCACTGCCCTAAACCCTAAAACACTACCCCCTACACTACACAAACACCACTGCACTACCCTAAACCCTAAAACACTACCCCCAGCATGACCCCCTACACTACACAAACACCACTGCACTACCCTAAACCCCCCTACACTACACAAACACCACTGCATTACTCTAAACCCTAAAACACTACCCCCAGCACGACCCCCTCACAACACAAACACCACTGCATGACCCTAAACCCTAAATCTACCCCCAGCATGAACCCCTACACTACCCAAACACCACTGCACTACCCTAAACCCTAAAACACTACCCCCAGCACTACCCCCTACACTACACAAACACCACTGCACTACCCTAAACCCTAAAACACTACCCAAGCACTACCCCCTACACTACCCAAACACCACTGCACTAACATAAACCCTAAACACTACCCCCAGCACAACCCCCTACACTACACAAACACCACTGCACTACCCTAAACCCTAAAACACTATCCCCAGCATGACTCCCTACACTACCCAAACACCACTGCACTACCCTAAACCCTAAATCTACCCCCAGCACGACCCCCTACACTACCCAAACACCACTGCACTACCCTAAACCATAAAACACTACCCCCAACATGACCCCTACACTACACAAACACCACTGCACTACCCTAAACCCTAAAACACTACCACCAGCATGACCCCCTACACTACTCAAACACCACTGCACTACCCTAAACCCTAAAACACTACCCCCAGCACGACCCCTACACTACTGCACTACCCTAAACCCTAAAACACTAACCCCAGCACGACCCCCTACACCACCCAAACACCACTGCACTACCCTAAACCCTAGAAAAGAAACCCACACCCAATGCCCAATCCCCCTTACCTCTCACTCCTCGTGGTTCCTCTCTCCTCGTGGTTCCTGCTTCACGTCGTCTCTGAGGGCGGTGCACGTTGTTGTGAGGAAACGGAACAGCCTCTGTTTCCTTACAACGACATGGATCGTCTACATGTTTTTAGAACGCATGGTCATTTACCATACATACCTTTACAACAAAATTCGTTGTAAAAGGCATGCGTGGTAAATGACCATGCGTTCTAAAAATGCGTAGTAATGACTTTGTGATGTACAACGCATGCGTGGTAATGCATGCGTTGTAATGGTATCGCAAAGTAAAAAGTCGTTGTAACGGCTGTTTACCGATCGAAGCTGGCCCCTGTTCTTCAGTGAGATGTTTATTTGATTAATTAGGAGGAAGGAATGTGTTTTTTTTTACCGAAAAGTGCATTCCCAGCTGTTGTATTGTGAAAGTGTCTGCGTGGCCTGGTTTCACTTCCGGTGAGAGAGTGGAAGAGTCTGTTTGGATCTAAAGGAGTTCTGTTGTTGGACGGGGCCGGCGCGACATGTCATCAGAAAACATAACTAATGGAAAGCGTCCTCCCTGAAGTGTGGAGCAGTGCCATGAGAGGTCAATGAGTGTGCGTCCCACCGCAGTATGACCGTACCGCGTGACCCATGTGCCGCCTCCAGGGTACGGGAGGCAGAAGCGGCATCGCAGGTCCTCTTGAAGACCGTTGTAGCACTAATTCTACATTTTGGTACTAGGGCATTTTAACTTCGTTGTTCCTGCCATATATAACAAAGAGAAGATCCTGTGTTATTCAGTGCCCTTGTTACCTTTTTTGTGGGTTGTGGTGCTTGTCACTTCGCTGCCCCGCCGGTGCCATCTGCAGGGCCTCTGCCCTCGGATCACTGGTTTCGGTTTCTGGAGTGGCAACATAAACAGTTGCTCCCAAAGGACTAGCCTGAACACTTAGGTGAATATCCCCTGCACCAGCATTCCACGGAAATTCTTTCCTAGCTCTCCCACGTCAACGAGGACGTCATAATAGCACGGCTCTGCTCGCGACACCGTTTGACGTCATCGGAGCCATAAGAGGACCTCGTCGGCATGCTGACGTCAGTTCCACCCATTTTTTCCGTGCCACGAGGCAAACAGGGGACCGAGACATTTTCACATGTATACATAGTATAATAAATATATATATATTCACTGAAAAAACCATAGGTTTCAGGCACGTTATAGTTAGAAATTAGCATTTAAAAAACCTTAGAAATTCACTGAAAAAACCATAGGTTTCAGGCACGTTATAGTTAGTTGGACATTTCACTCGTACAAAACCATAGAAATTCCCCGTTATAGTTAGTTCAGCTAACTATAACTCGTGTGCTCCGCAATGCACTGCTGATGACGTCACATATTACATCACTCATGACATGGTCAGTGACATCACTCATGACATCACTGATGACATCTCAAATGACATCACTGATGACATCACTGATGACATCATCCAGTGAATGTGTGTTTTTCTGAAAATTAAATATGTTTTATATATGTATATCTCAAGGTCGATGGAAGAATAAATGGGTATATAAGTGTCTAAATGGATGATTTTTTTGTAAAATTGATTGTATAACTGACTAAGTGTATCTTAGTGAATACATGGGTTAGTGAGTAATGTTTAAATATGAAAATATCTGTATCAGTCTCTCACTTTGTGTATAAGTGGCTGCATGGGTTGGTGAGTAGCTACATGAGTGTCTATATGGGTTATTAGTTGGTTTTTTGAGTATCAGTATGAGTGTCTGAGTGTCTGTATGGTTCGGTGGGGGGTATTACTTAGTGCATAGATGCATGAATGAGACTCACTGTTTGTATGTGTTGAAGACAGCATGTGTGCAGGACTGTATAGGTGGATGAGTATGTGTATGGGTGTGTTAGTGAGTGAATGACTGTCTCAATAGTGTCTTTATGAGTAACTACATATGTTTTAAACTAGTATATGTGAGTATTGGTGTATATAAGTGAGTATATGTGAGAGTGAGAGATTGGAAGAGTTCCTGTACAAATAAGTAGGTGTTTCTATAAGTGATTGTTTAAGAGAGTAAGTATGTGTAAGTTTCTGTAGAAGTAAGTGTGGTAGTGTGTGTATAACTGTATATGCAAGTAAATGGATGTTTGATACTTTGTTTGCATGTGTGACTATGTGTGTGAGTAACTCTATGGATGAGTGGCGGTGTGTAACAGGATGTATAGGTGTATGAGTACATATGATGAGTGAGTACATGTATGAGTGACTGTATAGGGACTGTTGGTGAATGAGTGGATGTGTGTGTAGATCTTGGAATTACTGAATAGGTGTGTTGTAACTGGTATTGGTATGTCCATTGTTTTGAAAATGTTAGTTTGTATTTTTGAGTGTGTGTATCAAAGGTTATATTAGGGTGAGAGGAGGTCTGCCACTCTATCACAAGGATGATGTCATCAGTGATGTCATTTGAGATGTCATCAGTGATGTCATGAATGATGTCACTGACCATGTCATGAGTGATGTAATATGTGACGTCATCAGCAGTGCATTGCGGGCGCGCGAGTTATAGTTAGCTGAACTAACTATAATGGGGGAATTTCTATGGTTTTGTACGAGTGAAATGTCCAACTAACTATAACGTCCCTGAAACCTATGGTTTTTTCAGTGAATATATATATATATATATATATATATATATATATATATATATATATATATATATAAAATCACAACGCAGATCACGGAAGAAGGCAGCACAGCCAGGTCAAATTCCAAGTGATGTTAATGTATTTGCTTCTCAAAGTGCAAGTGGTGCAGAACCTTGCAACATGTTTTGATTGGAGCCTTCAACTGGCCTTGGAATTTTATAAAGTGCAGAGTGTATTTTAAAGGTTCAAGGCCGATCCCCCACCTCTAACAATAAAAAAACACTACTCTGCTAAAGGCAGAAATGAGTATGCTATGTTAACCCACTATATTTTGGGCGTGATTTTAACATTTTTGCAACTCATAATACTTGAAGGTTTAGCAAAAATAAATTATACACATCTTGGTGAAGCACCATTGTAGCATTATTTTTAAATCACTTTAAACATTAGTTGAAAGAACAGGCATAAATATTTGAAGTATTGCGTGGATAAATTCAATACATCCTGCTTAAGTACCATTTCAGCACTGATGTGAGATCACTTTAGACGTTTGTTCCAAATAGCAGGTATTAGTGTAAGGCGGCATGTGTATCAATCCTGACAATAATGATCTCATTTTCCACAACCTGACAGATTTTGCTATTGCACAGATGATGTTACTTCGAAACAAATACAACATGTTTCAGCTTGTATTGATGTTAAAAGACACCCTGTAAAGTGTCTAATGCGCTGGAATGCATAAGGTGACACATTCATTTTAGTCATTTTTCCTACATAAACATTCCCAAATGTTCCCTAATTCATGGGCGATATCTTATAATATCTAGGTGAAATCTTATTCCATATAAATTCTTTCTAAAGCTACTTACTTGCCAAGTAAGGATACCATATATGGAAGAGGATATTCCCTATATTCTCAATTATTGCACAAAAAGACATCCTATCGAATGAATGAAATACCAATACAAATAATGATATAAAGTGACATGGACATTGAATTTTTTCTCAAACATAACACATTTTACGCTTCTGCAAATATCGATCAATTAATTCATTACTCTGTGTTCATATGAAGTACACAATATTAGCATTAGACAATATAGCGAATTAATGTAAAGTACATGACGTTTAAATTAGAGAAAAGCGCAAAGACAATGGATGTAAATTGACACTTGAAAACGATCTTCTTCCACATAAAATGTTTCTAATGTTCCCTACTTTTCAAGTAAGGGAATCATATATGGGATAGGAAATGTAAATATCTATATAAAGTGAAATGTACATTAAATTATCCTTAGCCTGAGTTATTTGAACCAATGACCCTAATCGCATATTAACTATAATTTTTTTTAAAGAAATACCAAGTGATAAAAATGTGCAAAAGGGAGTAAATCATAAGATGTCACATCAAGAGTCTGCCATCAAGAATTATTAATCAAAATACATGGTTCACTGGAACTATTATAGATGAGAATAATCCACTTGGATTCAGATCTTCAGACAGTGAGTTCATGATCACCTCCTCTTGGCCCTTTGATAACGTGATGGATACCATAATATCGTAGTCCTGACTTGTTGCCATTATGATCTTCGCAAATGTCTTTGGCCACTGCATATGCAAAGTCCCAATATGAAATTGCAAGGAGAGGTTGTAGGATACAAAGCTTTAGTTTATTCACGGGGCTCCCTATGCATATTTTCCCACAACTACACCTCAGTACACATACTACATGCGCCATCTCACAATTTATCCATTCCTTGATTTCTAAGGACTTTTCATTGTTTAGTTCAAATGTTGTTTTATTCTGGGCAAATGAGCAAGCTTTATTTAGGCAATGCCAGAACCGTTTTTGATGATTTATTAGCCAATTAGAATTCTCTATGGTACTATTTGCCATAAAACCTCTGATGAGATGGTCTCCCAGGGACGCTATCTTTGTCTTACGTAACTATGGGAAAATCGGGCAACATTTTATTCAATGTCTCATCCATTCTTAACAGTTTCCAATTTCTCCATATCAGTTCTTTGACTTGATGGCTTGAGGTATTGAAATCTATGATGTATCTAATGTCAGTCTTCATCTCTTCACTTTTTAAGGGATCAACAGTTCTTCCCTTTTTCTTCTCCAAGCTCTCTTTAGTGCCTCATGCAATACTGACTGTGGATGGCCTTTAGCAACAAATCTTCTGCACATATCTTCAGCTTGTACAGCAATTTTGTCTCGCTCTCAGGAGTTTCCCAAATGGTAGACCCCACTTAAGTGCCTGTGGGTGTGTTAATACCTGTGAATACGATGTCATTACACACCATGATATATGCAGACAAGTAGAGCGACAACAAGAATGTTTGCTACTCCCTCCGAATGGGCTGGTCAGGCAAATTGACCCCTAAAGAGATAGTATCCAGAGAAGAAGGCGAGGCCTTTGTGTGACCTTTTTTGCTATCTATTTGCCTGCTGGACCAAAAGGAAAGGCCAGTATTATAGTCCCTGGCTAGATGAGGGATCCTTCGAGTCAAAGGACATGGCCATCGCGGAAGATTGCATCCGGCATGGAGGCGGAGATCCATGATGGAACTACCCTTACATGCAGGAAGGCCTGAGATGATGGGAGCGCTATGTTAGAGAGAAACCGGCAGGGCCACTTCATGCCAAAATAGGTCCGCTACTACAGAAAGGTATGACAGTGATCATGTATGTACCTTGCGCACATATGGACAAAAAAGGGCTCAGGTACACACTGCCCCCATTAATTGACAGGGCAGGAAATTAGATCTCACCATTGAGAAAAAAACTGTGGGTATAAACTTAGCTATAGGGGACATCAAAAGACTGCTCAGCAGTCCCATTGGGAAGCAGACCGACACTGTGTTTTCCCGAGCCCACATCCCCATAGTCACGCTGATCAACACTTAGCATGACAGGCCCCATTTAACTCATTCAGACACCAAATCTGGACAGCCCTGAGGGAGATGTTTCCTGACTGTCCACACGTAGGAGGACTGATGGCAGAAAGCATGAAGCCTGGGGAGACCATGACTGATTTCCTAGATAGAATGAGAGAACGATGGGGACAAGAGACAGGACAGCCCTGGACCAACACGGGTCTCCAGGTTGCAGTGGGACTTCCCACTGAGATCCAGAGCAGGCTAGAAGGGCTAGACATCAAACGTAGTGAGACATACAGGCCACATACATTACACTATTACCGGAAAAGACAGGAAAAGGACAGAGAAAAGCAAGAGCAGGCCCAGACAGACACCGCCAAATTAGTCCAAAAAAAGCTGAAAGAGTCCGCCCTCCAGGGGGCCAGATTGGCTGCAAACTTCCAGATGGCACCAGTTGTTTAAGGAGCTCTTCCTCCGGACCCCAGCTGATGTACACCCAGTGATGGGGGTCGAGGTCAGGAAAGTTGGTTAAAACCTGGCCTCATAGAATGCCACTATTGCCACAGAATGGATCACATGGCTAACCAGTGCTTCCTGAAAATATACCACAATCAGAATGAAATAGTACCAGGACAGTCCCCACAGAGCATCATCCTGAAAGCCAAGCCCAGAGCACTGCAGTCACATTGTACAATCAGCTTCAAGGAAATCAGGATACAGCCACCCCACCCCAATAGGGGCCAGGTGGTTAGCCAAGCGCAGGGCAACCACCACAACAGACAGGTGAGCCGAGCCCAGAAGGAACCAGAGCCACAGCCACAGCAAGGAAGGGTGACAGTCTGGGGTGACAATGCCCTAGCACAATTACAGAGTAAAAACATGCAGTAAGCCTAAAACCATCCCCAAAGTGACCTATCCCCTTAAGACCACTCGCATTTACATTTCCTTACCTGAACTTGCAGCCAAAATTAGGACCAGGAGTCCACAGTAGAGCTCACCATCCAGGTGCCTGTGGGGGCTTGGGCTCTCACTGCTCTTGAACCCCTGGGGTGGGGTTTGGCTGACCATACCCCTGTGGGGAAGACAGTCTGATGAAGGAGCAGGGCAGCCCCCAACTGATGCATAAAACCAGCACCTAAGTGAAGCAGTCCAAGTCTCGCCTTTGGCGAGTAACATAAGTCTCACCAACCCCAGAGTTTCCCCCAAATGGAGGACCTCCTATAGTTCCAAAACAAGGCAAATGCTCCAGTGACGTGAGCCAGGTTCCTCACACGCTTAAGGCAGGGACATCCTCAAAATTTAGAAAAGAAATAACCACATGAACCCCAGCCCATAGGGAAAAATCCATAGAGTCTATTAGCAATACCCACATCGGGCCGAGCACACGAGTGCCAATGGCATACCAGACACTCGGCGAAAACACAGCAAACAAACATGATTTCAGTCATTCCCCTTCAGGGCCACACAGGGGCTATGAACGACCCCTGACTACCTCCAATATGCTGCGTTAGCAGCAGCATCAACAAACCACAGGTAAGAGCCTAATGGGACCCACACAAACCATCCCAAAAGGAGGTTGTAACCCAGCAACCCATCCTAATTAGAGAACATCTAATTACAAGCCACCTGCAGAGACCCGAAGGATGTACACGTTTTAACACAAACATCAACCTAAAAATTAAACATCCACTTCCCATTGCAGTTGCACGTAGTCCATGCAGGTCTAAAGGACACCAAAGGACCAGTTAAACAACACACCTTTAAATGGAACAGCCCACAGAGGAAAAATACTGTCCCCACCGTAGCAAGGAGAGGAGGGAAACCAAAGTATAAATAGCACTAAATCAGCTTAAACTCACCATTCCCTAAAAATGCTAGCACATCCTTCCAGTACCCCACTAGATAATATCGCTCACAGTGGAGCCATAGAGTGTATCAGTAAAAAGAAAATGCAGGAAGTTTCAGAAAAACTGCCCAACAATGTGTTTTTTCCAAGCTAACCTACAAGCCACAGCTATTATCCTACAGGTCTGTGATTGAGCTGCACATGCACCAACATTGCGGCCGTCCGCCGCCCCTGTGATAAAAGCTTTCAAAAGGACTTCAACAAAGCCAACCGCTCAAGAACACAGACTACAAATTGACTTTACAGCAACCTTTTTTATAAAGACTCTTTTATGCACTACACCGCACCAAGACAAGAGACCTCTGGATGCCCAAATGACAGACATCTCCCCTTAGGACCACTCAACAGCCTACAACAATGTTTTTTAAGTCATGTATTTATACATTCTTGCAAAAACGTCCCTTGGGAATGTTTTGTGTCCACACCTTACTTCACACTCGTAATCAAAGTCACATGCATATAGATCCAATCATACCGACCACATCCACGCCTTGAGTCTGCTACGTATTGGCACAAAAAACCTATAGTTTATTAAATTGATAAAAATATTTTTTATTAAAACAATATATTTTTCAAGACATTACACAATAAAACCAATTCTATCAGAAAAAACACAATAGAGCTCTTACAATGCATTCAATAATAGAATCAATTGATCCCAATAAAATACAAAAAATATTGCACAAGAGTTTAAAAACAGACAGTAACTTTTGTCATCAGTTGCCGCAATCAAAAAACAAGATTTCACCACATACACCTTGATGCCTTACAAGTCATAAACATCTAAGGTAATGTTCAAACAGATAGATTTGTGGCTTAAATACAAGCGTCGACGCATTTCGAAGGTATGTTCACATAACACCTTCTTTTTCAAGACAATGATAGTGTTACTCCCGTTCTTTTTTAAAAATATGAAGCGAAGATAAACCTTGAACACGGCGCCAGGACGGACGTATGGATACGCCGCCGGTTACTTTCCTGATGTGAGAAAGAGCTCGAGAGAATCTAAAAGCCCCACTTCAAAAAAGAAATTTTAAAGGAGTTCTTCTTAAATAATACTGTGAAGGATACGTTTCCTTGAAATATTGCCTACAAGGAATAGAGGAACTTTGTGATAGAAGAAATACCAGGACCTACGCGCCCTGCTGTGATTCTTAATTTAAGGCCAGTCTGCTGTTGTGAATTGGACGCCCGAAGTTTGTACAGAGCATATAGAATTATAAAGTGACGAACCGGGACGTCCTAATAGGAAATACTTCTGGGACTATAAAGTCCGTATGACTCTGGGGCAGACTGGTTTATCTTCGCTTCATATTTTTAAAAAAGAACGGGAGTAACACTATCACTTATCCCAAGAGATAGCCCCCGAAAAAGCAAAATGCTGCATCCACCTGTACCTATGCAGGATCAGAGCCAAGATTTAGCCCAATGAAGTAGAACCCAATAGAGCATTAGTAAACATCAGCGAGTATGGACTAACCCTACAGTACTGTACCTTTTTACCAAAACTAGCGACATCCAAACTGAGGTAGACAGGATGCGCAGATGGGGCACTGTAGGGGAGGACACTGTTTCACCCGAGACTTTATAGAAAATAGGTTCTTGGAGGTAGCATGACCACTGTACCAGTACAAAAATACATCCCTTCCTGCCTCCGTCTGCGGTCCCAGGGTGGCCCTTAGCATATTTGGGGTCACCTTCTTTAATGACGAATTGACCCCAGACATAAAATTACGATGCAGGGCCGCTCACCTCGATCATGCTAGGGGAAATGAGTCTCATGGGAGGAAGTCAAACTCCAGTATAGATGCCCATGCCAGGAAATCTGGGATACCAAGATTAATATGTACACATGGTTGGAAGGGGAGGGGCAACCCCTAATTGTACAGAAACTTACACTGTATTACTTCTGTTTCAGAGGCAAAGGAACCATACCGCTTGGTTATAAAAGAGAACTGTGAAGTAGTACTGCATATACCGGACCTCCAATGAGGCACCTTCACATTAATGGATTTTTACTGGCAGTGTGGTGAGCTTGCCTACACCCAGCTCATCCCCAGATGGCGGGGCCTCTGCACCCTTGTCACCATACACATCCCAAAGCTGGTCATCCCTGGTGAAGATCTGTTTGAGTTGTCTCAACATCCGCTACAGAAGAAAACTCTGTTGCATCAGGCTTGAAGAAGAACTGCTGATTATTTTGGCTTGACTCAGTACAAGGACATTCTGGATGAATTTAGACTGTTTTTAGAGACTCAAGTAAATGCAGGAGAGACCATATTCTTCTTCACCATGCAAACCAAGGTGAACACCCGCTGGTTACAAATAGCCAAGTGGGAAATGTTAAAAATTATTAACAACACTGAGCTTGGCCTAAACGCTATCAAGGAAGAACTGAGAGTCATCCTCCTTTTCTTTTTTTTTTTGAAATATATCTTTATTCATTTATTCCTCCAAACCAGCATATCACGTTCCTATACAAATACAGTTACATAACTCTTTCACCTCAGCCGAGGAAGTGAAACAGTCCAACAATGAACCCAGGAATGTAGATCCATAGTCTTTCCCATGGAGGTTTTCCAAACCATCCTGGTTTAGTTCGTTTTTCTTTGTGACATAATATCTCAACTATAACTAAACGTTCCAGAACCCCCCCCAACCAACCCCCCCATTCCACCCCCCCGTGCCGGGTCTGGATAATTGAGGTCCATCTAGCTCAGTGCGCGCTCTGGGTCTCCTCCCGCCCCCCCTCCTGACTTGGGGCCCGCCCCTCGATGGAGGTTGTCCCCTCTAATGACACCTGTGTGCATTGTGAGGCCTGTCCCGCTATCTCCTGTACCATCACTCCCCACGCCAGCAATACCTCTGGTAATTTGTGATCCCTTCTGGTGCTGCGCATATGCCCCTCTTCAGCCACTGCCCACTCCCTCAAGTCTGTTTTCCATTTCGCCACTAATGGCCCTTGTTGTGTTAACCAATGAATCGCAATGCGCCGTCGAGCTATAACAAGTCCCAGAACCAGAAATCGCCTACTTGTCTTACGTTTAGGATCACGAGGGATCAGGCCCAGCAGACAAGGGCGTGGATCCAAGTCAATCGTCCACCCTGTAATTCTGGTCAAGTCCTCTAGGACCGCCACCCAGTATGTCTGGATCATCGGGCAGGTCCACACCATATGCGGAAAATCCGCCTGAGCGTGGCGACATCTAGGGCACTGTGGATCTCTGGAACTATCAATGAGATGAAGCCTCCTGGGGGAGAGATAAGTCATGTGTATTATGTTATACTGGATTTGTTTGAATCGGTTACATACCGACACCTTCCGTACACTCTCATGGATTTTTTCCCAGTCTCGAGACGTGAGCTCCTGCGGACACACCCGCTGCCATTTCTCCTCTATCTGTAGGGGTCCAGTTTTTTTATCCTCCCTCAACGCCCTATATAGGTGGGTAACAAACTTCCGCCCCCCTGCCATGGTGGTCATAGTGACCAGAGTATGTGTGTGCCCCGGAGCTTCTGGGAACGAGGGCCACAATTGCCGGGCCGATGCCGCTATTTTCGCATATTGCAGGAACTGCCCTGGCCCCAACCCAAAGGTATCCACTGCCTCCTGATATGTGATGAATTTATTGTCCGGGTAGAGGTCCGACAACATAAGGCATCCCCCGCCTTCCATTTTTCCGTTGACATAACCTGCTCAATTTGAGCGAAAGGTGGCATTAGCCAGAAATCTGCCTCTGGGGCAAATGGCCGGTCCCTGATAAGTCTGCGGCCTACCCGGTTCCATATTACGGCTAATAGCCGCACCAACGGAGGACAATGTTCCCGCTGCCCCCTCGCCCGCCAGAGAAGTGCTCCCAACTGTCGGCCCCCATAGGTGTCCACCAGCAGAGACCTCTCCCAGGAGGGGTCCGTGTCTAACCAAGCGATCGAGTGTTGGAGTTGCGATGCAAAGTAATAGAGTTCCAGATCCGGGATCTCCAAACCTCCTTTGCCCCATCTACGTTTCATGACCTCTAGCCTAACCCGACTCCGTTTTCCGTTCCACAGCAATAGAGTGATCAGTGTATCCAATTCCCTAAACACCCGATGCGGGAGTTCGAAGTAGGAACCCTGCATTGTGAAGAGACATCGAGGCAGGACCACCATCTTTATCAGGGCGATCTTCCCCATCAAGGAGAGTTTGAGTGTGTTCCAGAAGGCAATACTGCCCCGGAGACCTCGTAGTATCCTCCCCATATTATGTTGGTAAAATGTGGTCTCATCCCTACCTATCCATATCCCCAAATAGCGGAGTGTATCTGCCACCCATGGAAGTCGCAGGTCCGGGAGCTGCGCTCCTTCCCAATCAGTCACCGACCCAATCGCATATAGGTGCAACTTCGCTTTATTAATGTAGAGCCCGGATGCTTCAGCAAATTGCGTCAGCGCAGCTAATAGTATCGGCACAGACTGGGTCGGCCGCTGCAGGTATATCAAGGCATCGTCGGCGTACAAGGATACAATATGTTCCATACTACCCACCCTAATGCCCTGCCCCTGGAGCACTCTGCGGAGATGGCTGGCCAATGGCTCCATTGCCAGGGTGGACAGCAAGGGGGAGAGCGGGCATCCCTGTCGCGTCCCTCTCTCTACGGATAGCGTGTCCGACACGTACCGTCCCGTGCGAACCCTCGCCACCGGCCGAGCATAAAGCAGTTTTACCCAGTTTATGAAATCCTCCCCCAGTCCCATTTTTTGAAGTACCTGCCATAAGTATTCCCAGCGGATCGAGTCGAACGCTTGTTCGATATCAAGGAACGCTAAGGTGCATTGTTGGGCACTTCCTCCCAATGATTGCATAACATGTGCGAGGCGGCGGATATTCCGTAGTGTATTCCTGCCCGGTATAAAACCAGACTGGTCAACATGTACCAGGTGCCGCAGATATGGGAGGAGTCTACTTGCCAGCACTTGGCTAATAATTTTAAGATCCACGTTCAGCATGGAAATTGGCCGATAAGAACTGGGGAGCAGGGGGTCCTTCCCCGGTTTGTGAATCATCACGATCAGTGCTTCGCGCATGGAGCCTGGGAGTACGCCGCGTTCGCTGGCTTCCGCCATGATTTCCAGTAGTTTAGGGATCAGGACCCCCCCATACTCTTTGTAAAGCTCAGCCACTAGGCCATCCATCCCGGGGGATTTGGCGGACTTCAAATGGGTAATTGCTGCCCGTATCTCTTCCCCTCTGAACGGGGCCCCTAAGGACTCCTGACTCTCAGGGTCCATGCAGGAGCAGGTCCACCTCAGTTAAATAAGCCTCCACCACCTGAGGGGCGGTGGGGGACTGGGGCTCAGAGTATAGTCCACGCAAGTGAGTTACTGAACGTTTCATTGATCTCATGTTGTGTGTACACCATACGGCCTAGTTCAGTTTTGATAGTCAAAATTGGGTGAGGCTGAGTCTCCATTCTAATCAGGCGCGCTAGTAGAGCGTCCGGCCTTGTCCCCCTCAGTATACCAGCGGCTTCTGCTCGCAGTTCTATTAAATTTGCCCAGCGCGTCCCAGATGTCCCCTATCTTACGTCTCAATTCCACCCGTTTAGCCGGCCCTCCCCCATCTGTGGGAAGCTCTCTTTCCAGTGCTGCCAAGCACTCCTCCTGGTGGTGTAGATCTCGCTCCAGCGTTTTTCACCCCCACCTCCGTGGACATACAAACCCCCGAATCACAACCTTCATCGCGTCCCATTCGGCCGCCCTAGTGCTGGCCGTGCCCCAGTTGACCTCAAAATAGACATCCAGCCCGCTCGCTATTGCGTCTCTATAGGTTGGGTCTGCAAAAGCTTCGGTGTTTAGCCTCCATAGCGGTACCTTAGATCTCGGCCGGCCTAAAGCGTATGTTATTAATAGGGGGAGTGATCGGACAGATAGCGAGCCAGATACTGCGTCTCCCCTACCTGATGGGCCGCCGTCCTTTGGACAAAGAAATAGTCTAGCCTACTATAGGTATTGGCAGCAGGTGTGTGGCACGAGTACACTCGATGGCCAGGGTGGCGATGTCTCCATATATCCAGTAGGTGATAGTTTTGTATCATCTGTCCCATAGCCGCTCTCACTTTAGGTTTGGCGTCCAGTTTTGGAGGGTGTCTATCTAACTCCCCATCTAGGGCACAATTAAAATCTCCGGCGACTATCAGTTCTGTATCTGGGTCCAGATCTAGCTGCCCCAGGACTCGACTCAGAAACACTCCATCATCACTATTCGGGCGTATATGTTCACCATGCATATGCAGCGCCCATCTAGCGTCCCCTCCACCATCACATATCTCCCCTCTGGGTCCTGTCTAGTGTTTATGGCCTTAAAGGGAACTCCCGGGGCCACCCAAATAAGTGCTCCTCTAGCAAACCCAGAATATGAGGTCGCGTAGAACTGGCCCCTCCATCTGCGTTGAACGTATTTGAGACAGTCTCCCCATAGATGCGTCTCCTGGAGTAAAGCTATACTTATCCCATACCGTCTGAGGTACGTTGCCACCCGTACCCGTTTGACCATCTTATTGAGCCCTCGGACATTCCACGTTATAAACTTATACTTCTGTGTGTCACCTGGCATATTTTGACCTTTGGGGGTGCAGCAGCACCCATCGACTGTGTGGGGGACCTCTGACAGTATTATAGTGTGACCCAACATGTTGCAATCTCTCCTGACCTCTAGTGACGCAGCATAAACCAGACCCGGCAGTAAACCCAAAATAACCACAACAGTGCAAACCCCCATCCCAACTCCCCCTCCCTCAGGCAGTAGTACTTCATTCTCACAACCCAACCCTGGTCTGAGGACTCAGGACCCTGCTCCAAAGCTCCACCCACCCCTAGATTACCCCCCAACTTGATGTAACGACTATGAATTATATAGCTCCAACAGAACAGAACCCCCTCCCAAGCTCTGATAATCAGCCGAACTGACTGGCACCGCGCAGCCCCGCCCAACTGGTGGTCTAGCCAGGCCGCCTCGGTGCACTACAGCTGGCGTATCGGAAGGGTATGATGGCGGAATAGCGCCCTCCCCACAGAAACGGTTCACCCCCGTAGTATCTCTGGGCCCAGGTCCCCCATATGATCCCCCATTCGAGTCAGGTGCTGGTCGGGCCAATCCCGTACTTAGTCTCGATGACCCAGAACCCAAGGTCACAAGTCCGAGTCTGCCTCTCCAGTATCTCAAGAGCCCCCATTGGCTGGGCTGGTGGCGTCCCCCAGCTCCGACTGCGTTTCCTGCACCAGACATAATGGTGAAAACTGGTTCTGTGTCGGGATCGCCTCTATTCCCGCGAGTAGAGAGCCATCTGGGCCCACCGTGATGCGCCCTCCGTCGGACAAATCTCGTACCCTGGGCCTCTGCTCATCCTTGCGGCGCTGTTGATTGCGTTGCCGTCCGCTTCTCCTCCTCTGTTCGTGCCAGCCTTGGTTTTGATCCCGGCCGCCCAGTCCCATTGAATCCATCCAGTCTGTTACCTCCGACGGATTACCAAAGAAGTGTATCTTGTCGCCATATTGTACACAGAGTCTGGCCGGGAACATTAAACTGTATTTGACATTGAGGTTCCTCAATCGGCGTTTGACACCCAAAAGTCATTTAGTAGATCCTGTACTTTTTGGTATAGTCCGGGTAAATGTGGATATCGTGGTTCTCAAACCTGGGCGGACCGTTGGTGCGGATGTATTGCAGGATCATGTCCCGGTCCCTAAAGTTGAATAATCTAGCAATCAGGGCTCTGGGCGGGGCCCCCGGTTTCGGCGGCGGACCGAGGGATCGGTGGGCTCTCTCCACTGCGAACATCTTGGAGAGCTTGAGGTTGGGGAGTGCTGAGCCAATCCAATCCTCCGGAAATAGGTCTGCTGCCGGCCCCTCCGCCTTTTCCGGAAATCCCAAAAAGCGGATGTTGTTTCTTCTTGACCGCCCCTCTGCGTCGTCCGCCCTATCCTCCAGCCGAGCTGTGTGTTCCTGCAGGGCCGATACTGTCTCCCGTAGTTGTCGGACCTCAGTCTGTAATGTGTGCAGGTCTCCTTCAGTTGTGGTAACCCTGTCCGCCACCTTCCTGAGATCCAGGCGCAGATGATTGATGTCCATGGCCATCCCATCCATCTTGGATTCCAGCGCCACTCGAGAGTCTCGTATGGCTTCCAGGATGTCGGATTTGTCGCGGGCTGCTGAATCTTGGTGAGATCCCTGCTCCGGGTCAGGTCGGAGGCGGTCTGCAGTGGCGGGGCCCGGCACCGTGTACTGCATAATCTTATTGGATTGGGCGCCTCTCAGGGGTCTATCTTTCCCCATGACCGGGTTGAACCCCCCAAGGCGCCTCCCGGTGGTCCGTCAGCCGGCAATGGAGGGTACCGGAACTGGCCTGAAGGGCAACCCGGCGCCGAGGGTATCGTCCAGGCGCTCAGCTTAACCCCGTAGTCCGGAGCCACCGATCTCAGGTCCCAGCAAGGTATTTACCTCTCAGACCACCCCCGTCTGTATTCGGGGTCACCTGCGTGTCACCTCTGGCAGGGATGCCGAGCAGTGCCCCTCGTTTGTTGCTCCTGTCACTATCCCAGGCTCGCGGCCGGCCTAGATCTCCGCCGATCCGCGGAACGATTGCCCCCATCACGGTCTTGGGCCGGGGTATCCTCACCCCACAAACGGGAGCCTCAAATCCACCGTCTAGGTGCCCCACCTGTCGCCCGGGCCCCTCAGCGGCCCCCGCAATCCTCCCAGGTGCGCTCGGCAGGGGGTAGGGCAGGCCGAACACAGCAGGCCGCTCTCACCGGGCTCGCGTGAATCGCGCTCCTGGGCCTCTATTGTCTTAGCAGCCGGGCGATCCCATCGCCGTCTCTCTCTGCCTCGGCACCCTCTCTAGCGGTCATCGGACGGCGCCGCAGTGGCCTGGGGTCCGGCCGAGCCCCGATGGCAGGGCTCCAGCCCACAGGTATGCGAAGGCAGCCCACTGCGATCCCTACTCCTCGGGACCTGCCGGGCCGCCATCTTAAGGTGCAGTATTCCGACGGGTCTCCGGCAGCTTGCAATTGATGTCTCCGGCCGGGGGCTGGCTGCCCTGGAGTTCGAGCAGGACCCTCAAGGTCAAGGGGGCCCTCCGCTATCGATCCGTGCGTGGAAGGTCACGATTCCGCCAGGATTCTGCAGGAGTTCAATTAGTGGGGCAGGAGCAGCGCAGATATGCGACTATCCGGCCATGATGTCAGGCCACGCCCACCACCGAGAGTCATCCTCCTTATGGTGATGCAACATCGCTATATGTTGGACTTGATGAAAATGATGGAGGGTGGGGAGTGTGCCAAGATTGGTGCTTCCTGCTGTACTTTTATCCCTGGAAATAATCTTGAGAACCGAGCTCTCACTCTTGCCATCCAAGCATTGCATCGTCTACAAGCTGACATGAAGAAGGAGGAAGTTGACCCTGAGCAGGACTGGTTTCATAGTATTGTTTCTTGGATCCCCCATGGGTGTTATAACTATTCACGTCACTACTTCCAGCTTTCGTTGATGTACTATTGTTATGGTTTTTCCTACAAATGAGGATTCCCTGCTGTAAAACCGTAATCCTCAAATTAGGTAGTATGCAAATAACTAGGGAAGGATAACAGACACCACAGCAACACACATAGAGGCCGGAAAGGCTCTGACTGGCATTTGGTTTGTCTGAATCCGTGTTGGAAGCCTTGTTTCCGATCGACTCGGAAACATTTCCAACGGACCGAACAGCATTCAGAGACTCTGAGTTGCTTAAAGCCGACTCATACGTCTTTACGCACCGCGTTTCCGACCGAGCGATTATGATGTCGGATTCCGACAGCCTTTCCGAATCTGTCTGTCTGATACGGATTGGCTGTTGGAATCTGACTTCGGGGGCCCATAGCAGGCCCCCTTCACCCAGAAGCCTCCGGCTAGGGCCCGTGGGGGTACCCAAGGGACCCCTCTTTATATCCATGCACAGTGTGCCTGCGACAGGGTGCAAGGTTTTTCGCGCCCACCCCTTTTGTCAATGGGAGCCTGTGTTGTTGGTCGGAACACAGGCTCCCATTGAAGTCAATGGGAGTCCGACCGAACGGTGTTCGGCAACATCGTAATTGGTCAGTCGGACTCCGCGAACCCGAGTCGGTTGGAAACCATTCCAAAACCGAGTCGATATCATAATCGTCCCCATAGTCTCAAATAATGTAACTGTCATGAAATATGAGGGGTATGAAGTCGTTGAAAATTCAACAAGAGGGATGAATGTTCATACTCGTAAATATGATGTCATTACACACCATGAGATATGCAGGCCCAACCACGGCCATACCAATAAATGCAATATTGAAGCACACCATAAAATGTGCACGCATAACAATGTCGACACCAGTAGAGACAATGTCAATGTATGCCATAATCTGTGCATGGATAACAATGTCAATATCAGTAAAGACAATATTGATGTACTCTATGACAACTACATGAACAATACTGAGGATGTCGGCAAAAATGTAATCAATGACCCCCATATTGATTGTACACATTTTGAAAAACTCATATCATTGCTATTGGATTCACCCAGAGTCACCCAAAGTCACCTCCCCGTGAACCCTGAGTCAGAGAGACATGGTCAGACAGGCCCTGTGATCCAAACACAAGCCTACAGATTGACAGGTCACAGGTAGGGTTACACTTCGTCCAAAGACAAACGCGCACCCAGGGAAAACCCTGATTGATCCCACACATAGGCAGGTACACCACAAACAGGTCTGAGGAGATTGGACCCAATAAAACATGTTTGGCCAAAGGCACGCATTTCCAAAATACCACAAAGATAGATGCCACAGACAGTTAAAAAAAACTCAGTCAATCAGCACATATCATACACACCACACATAGTGATCACACGTTCCCCACGCTGAACATCTGGACACATGCACACTGGCCCACACTAGCTCTCACCGAGGACGAGAGCCACCTGTGTCCCCCTTATCAATTGTACTTGTTTATTATCACTAGGCCAAAAATGCCAGTTCGGTTTATTGTGCCTCATGAACGGTATAAATGGTCGACCAAAACTTCTGTACAATAAGACACTTTCTTCAGATGCTACTCTGTCGATACACTCCTGGCCACTACATTTAATTAAACCAACTTATTCCTGTTTTGCTAATGAATTTCCCATTCATATCCAAGCAACAGGTACTGCAGTGTGTGATAAGCTGTTGCAGCTTTTTGGCTTCCTGTGTGTTCTGGTACAGATCTTGCCATCCTGAATATAAATTACTGTATCTAGATAGTTTATCTCAGTGGCACTAATCTCATGGGTGAACTTCAATTTTTGAGGATTGTCATTCAAAGTTCTAATGAAGTTTTCCAAACTGCTCTCATTTCCTCCCCATATCAGAAATAAATTGTCAATATATTGCACCTATAAGAATACTTACTCCAGGATTTTAGAGTTATATTCAGTCCATATTGTTTCGGCCTCCCATTGTTAGGTTGGCATATGCAGTGTCAAAGGATGTCCCCATTGCAGGCCCTTTCTTCTATAAGTAGTACATGTTATCAAACAGAAATACGCTATGAGTTAAACAGAACTGCAGCATTGCTAGGAGTATCTCCATATGTTCTAGCAAGCTGATGGATCTAGATGTTAAAAAATACCTACATATATATCTATACTTCCTACAGACAGTCACCACAAGGTAGTTATAGTCAGGACCTAGTTTCCATAGGTAAAGCGTTTTTTGCTTTTCTAATAACTTTGGTGCTGTTTGATGAATATTCACAAAATTTTCAAAACTAGCATGGCAGTCACTTCAGCTGCTGCCTGAAAAGTTTCAGTGTGAATCATCAAGCGGGGGGCCGAGAAAATGGGGGTCCCAAAATGCATTTTCCAGATGCACTTTCCCAGAGGGATTTTAGACATGACTAGAGACTGAAACACCGAACGGCATTACACCAGATTAGTTAGAAAGTTAGATTTTGGTCCAGAAAGTGTTGTTTTTTGTATTGCAGTGTAAATCTGTTCAGTAGTTTTGAATTAATTAAAGAAAAAATATTTATGCATATCGAGAGACACGGATCCACCATGGATCCCATCCCCCGGGGTCCAGCATTTAAAAAAATTGAGAGGGGGCACGCTGCCCCCCTCCAGGCCCGATTTGGTCCACAGAGACCCCATCTCCTGGGTCATGGCCTGATCTAAAAAGGGGGAGGGGGCACACAGCCCTGAAGGACCCCATCCCCCATGGCCCAGCCAGAGCAAGTCTGGACAAAGTAGGTAAGCAGTTCTTATCCTGCTTGACGTGTCTGCAGCATTCAACACAGTCAACCACAAGTAACTTCTGGATCGTCTCAATAATATTGGGATCAAGGGTACTGAGTTGGCCATCTCAAGATCGTTCCTCTTGGGCAGACAACAATCTGTTGCTCTCAATGATTTTGTCTCTAGTTCCTTGTCTCTCGCATGTGGTGTCCAGCAAGGGCCATCATTTAGCTCTACAGTATTTAATATTGACATTAACACTCTAGCCAGTTTGATCAGATCCTTCCAGTTTTACTTAGTGTCGTATGTTGCTAACACAGAAATTGTAGTCTCAATCTCCAGCGGCATCCAAGATGCTGCCTCTAGATTTCATGAATGCATGCTGGAAGTGGGCAACTGGATGAGGGGAAATTGCCTGAAGTTAACCTCAGGGAAGACAGAGTTCCTTTTGTTTGGGAATAATCTTTCCTTTTGGACCCCTAACTATTGGCCACAGAACTTGGGAATGTTAGAAATTTCCCTAGTTGGCAGTGGCTTGCACCCTGTCTAAGTAGGTACCCTTCCTTCTAGTCAGGATAACGGAGTTACACACCCAGATAACCCCTGCTCATCCACTTGGTAGTTTGGCATGAGCCATCAGGCTTATCACAGAGGCAATGTGTAAACTATTTGTTTATAACACACAGTAACACAGTGAAAAACACTATAAAAGGACACCACACCGGCTGCGATAAATAAAGAATCTTTATCTAAACCAAACAAGACCAAAACTACAAAATTCCAACATACGCAATCATAATATGATTTTTAAAAGGTTTCAAGCAATTCTGTCCATAGTACTCTATGGATGTGGTGATTTTACACAGAGTACCTCAGATGCATCAAAATCCACAATGCAAAACATCCGCAGAGGAGGGAAGCATCGAAAAAGACAGCAATGCGTCGGTTCCTGAGACCATGGTGAGGTGATGTGTCAGTTCTGCTGCATGTAGGAGAAATGGTGCATGGAATCCAGACTATAGGGGAAGTGATGTGCCAAAATCCAAGATGGTTCTCATCTGCAGGTGATGCGTTGAGAAAACTTGGCGAATAGGTGTGATGCATGGAATTCTAGACGTGATGTAGGCCGATGCAGAGCCGTTAAACAGGCGCTGCATCAATTTCTTCAGCCACTGTCCCAAAATGCGTCGATTCTTTCAGCCGCACAGCAGGGCCTGCTTCAGAGTCAGTGCAGTGGTCTTGGACTATGGAGACATGGTGCACTGAACTCGGGCTGCAGTGGTTTCTTCAGCCATAGGCAGGTGCTGCGTCGATTCTTTCAGGAGCACAGCAGGGCCAGCGTCGGAGACAGTGGGGTGGTCTTGTACTATGGAGACATGATGCGCTGGACTCGGGCTGCAGCGGTTTCTTTGGCTGCGGGCAGGTGTTGCGTCAATTTTTTGGGCAGCACGGTGGTGGTACATGGAAATTTCTCCTGCACAGCGCTGCTGCAGTGGAAAAAACAGGCACTGTAAGGCAATACATTGATTTCAATGGATTCAGGCATGTCTTTGCAGCAGGAATAACCTCCAAGGGCCCAGGACTGGAATTGGCACCACTTGGCAGGTCAGAACTCCCAGCAGTGGAGTTCAAGGATGCTGCAGGTGAAGTTTTTGCTGGACCTGAGACTTCTTAACGGGAGGCAAGCACGAACAAGCTCTTGGAGAAACTTCACAAGCAGGATACAAAGCAAAGTCCATTTATTTTCCTTTCCAAAGCAGAAGCAGCAACTGCAGGCCAACCCAGCAAAGCAACACACAGCAAAGGGGCAGTACTCCTCCTCACAGCTCTTCAGTTCTTCTCCTTGGCAGAGGTTCCTCTTGATCCAGATGTTTTCTCCAGTCTGGGGTTTTGGGTCCAATACTTTCACCCTCTTTGGCCTTTGAAGTAGGCATTCTTCAAAGAATTGTCTTTGTAATGCACAAGTTCTTGTTCTGCCTGGCCTTGGCTCCAGTTACACTCAAGGGGGATGGAGACAGCATTGTGAAAGGCCAGTCACAGCCCTATTTAGGTGCAGGTGACAGCTCCTCCCACCACTTTAGCTCAGGAAGGGTCTTCAGCCTGCTGATGGGCCATCAGGATATGCAGGACACACCTCAGCTTCCTAAATATGACTCTCTAGAGGGAATGCACAAACAGTCAGTCCCCTGTCAGTTTAAACCAGTCGTTGAGTCCACAGGCCGGCAGAGGCACAGGATGATTAAACTAGAAAAAGCCCACTTTTTAAAAGTTATCGAGTAAGAATGTCTACAAGGGATTTTATTTAGCAAACAATATCATCCGTCGACGCATCAGCCCATTTTCCATCCTACTAAAGAAATTCTATGTCTAGGAAATTCATGTCATATATCCAGGCTGTTTCCACTAAGATTATATTTTGAAATGGGTTTAAATACATTCGTAACAATGAGAAATTATATTGTGTGATTTTGGCTTCTGTCGCCCTTCTATATATGAGATATATATGTACCCATGAATCTTTATTTTTGGTTATAAATTGATACAAAAAAAGAATTACACCCGGTTATGCGTCGTTTGTTTTATGAGATTGATTTACTATAGAAGTTTTGAATTTATGGCAAAAAATTTAATTTTTGATGCTAGTATTAGAGCATTTATAAATAAATGTCCAAAAGAATGATATTTTTCGCTAAATAAAATCCCTTGTAGGCATTCTTACTCAATCACTTTAATTACCCTAGCCCACAAGGGTATACCAGGTAGGCCAATCTTGATTAACACTTTCTAAAAGTTGCATTTTCAAGCACACCATTTAAAAACCACCTTCACTAAAAGATATGTTTTTAAATTCTGAGCTCAGAGAGCTCAAACTCCAAATCTCTAGCTGTTCCCAATTGAAGGCTACACTTGTAAAATGCTACAAGGCAGCTCCAAGGATAGCCTATGGGAAAGCTAGCCCTTGCAATAGAGAAAAACCAAATTTGGCAGTCTTTCACTATCAGGACATGTAAAACACACCAGTACATGTCCTACCATTCACATATACTGCACTCTGCCAATGGGGGGACCTTGGGCCTACCTTAGGGGTGCCTTACATGTAGTAAAATGGAAGATTAGGGCCTGGGAGGTGGTTGCACTTGCCAGGTCGACATGACAGTTTAAAACATCTACTATATATAGATATAGTTGTTTCCCTGGCTGCACTGGTTTGGGCAGGGAAACCTGTATTTTCTCTCACTTGGCAGGAGCAATTTGAATACTCACGCCAAGCGGGAGAAAACATCAAGACTGCTCCCTGCTGGCGGAAGCATGAAAAAGGCTCCTACCCCCTTGGAGCAGACTTTTCATCTGTTTACCTGCCTGAACTGAAATGGACAGGGAAACAGATGAAAAGATGACTTTCGTCTGCAGTGAGCAGCATGTTTAGCTGCTCACAGCGATCAGGAGCAATGCCGTCTCCCACTGAATGCAGGGAGTCATCTAGGGCAGTGGGGGCCTTGGGGCTCCCCCAGTGACCCCCAGCCACAGAGTGGCGGGTGCCCTGGATGGGGTCCCAAGGCCAAAATCGGTCCTGGGAGGGGACCCAGGTGCACCCTAACCTAAAAAACTGCATTGGCCCCAGGGTGTGGGGTTCCCAGGTTTATAATGGGCCCCAGGATGGGGTACATACACTCTCCCCCACAAAATGTGCTAGGTCCCAGAGAATGGGGTCCCCGGGGCTGAAATGAGCCCAGGGAGGGGGGCCAGATGCCACCTTCCCATTAAATGTGGTACCACCGCCCAGGGGATGGGGGTTCCTTGGGCCAAAAGTGGCCTGGGGAGGGGGCCAGTGGGTTGGCTGACTCTGGGGGGTTGGCCACAATGCCTGGACACAGGCCAGGCCTTGTGGCCAACCCCCCACTGTGAACAGCTAAAAGCCCTGTGCAGTGTGGTGTTGGTTGCATGCGGGGGTTGGCTGCAGGGCCTGGCCTGGGGTCAACCTCCCACTGTGCACAGCCAAAAGACATGTACCACATGGGATTGCCTGCATGTGGAGGTTGGCTGCAGTGCCTGGCTGCAGGAAATGCCTTGCGGCCAACCCCCGCAATGCATGGCCAAAGGCTGTGCACGGCGGTGGTTAAATTAATGAATGGTAATTAAATAATATTTTACGTTAAAAAAATCAATATAAATTCACTGACAAAACGAAAGGTTACAGGGACATTATAGTTAGGAAATACAATTAAAAAACTGTATAAATTTACTGAAAAAAACAAAGGTGACAGGGACATTATAGTTAGGAAGTTTTTTAAAAAAACTTAGAAACTCTCTTGAAAAAACATAACTTGTGCCCTAAGGTAACTAATAGTCGTGCCCTCACCATACACTGCTAATTATCCCTTATCAGTCATGACATCTTCTGTGACATCAGTGGTTTGGGCTGTAGTGGTTTCTAAAATCCCTATGGGAAATTGCATGGGGGAAAAGCATTTTGAGACCCCTTTTTTGTCAGCCCCTGCTTGAAGAATCACCCCGAAACTATCCAGACAACAGATGAAGTGAGTGGCAAAATAGGTTTGAAATTGTGATGTCATCAGTGATGTCACTGACCATGTCATTAGTGATGTAATTTTGGAGGTTATAAGCAGTGTATTGCCGGGGCATACGTCATAATTAGCGTAGGTAAGCATAACTGCTGAATTTCACTTGTTTTGTATGAGTAAAATGTGAGCCTAGCTATAGCCTCTCTGTAACATTTGCTTTTTTCAGTGAATTTCTAAGGTTTGTTTATTCTATTTCCTAGCTATAGTGACTCTGTAACCTTTAGCTTTTCAGTGAATTTCTAAGGTTTTTAAGTTTAATTTCCTAACTATAATGTCCCTGTACCCTTTGCTTTTTTCAGTGAATTTCTAAGGTTTTCTAAATTCTATTTCCTAACTCTAACCTGTAACCTTTGTAAATGAGTGTGTGAGTGAGTGCAAGAGTTTTTAAGTGGGTGTGTGACTGAGTCCTTGAGTGTCTCAATAGGTGTGTGACTGGGTGTCTTAGTGTCTGAGTGGGTCTGGGTGTACCTGCATTAGTGTCTCACTGGGTGTATGAGTGGGTGAGTGAGTGTCTGACTGGGTCTGTGAGTGATTGCATGCGTGGATGCGTGAGAGTCTGAGAGTGTCTGAATGTGTCTCTGAGTGGGTGCATGAGTCTCTTAGTGGGTCTGTGAATGGATGCGTGAGTGTCTAAGTGGGTCTGTGAGTCAGTGTGTGAGCATCTGAGTGGGTCCGTGATTGGATATGTGTGTGCCTAAGTGGGTCTGTGAGTACGTGCGTGAGTGTCTGAGTGGGTAAGAGAGTGGGTGCGTGAGTCTCTGAGTGGGTCTGTGAGAGGGTACATGAGTGTTGGAGTGGGTCTGTGAGTGGGTGTGTGAGTGGCTATGTGGGTCTGTGAGTGAGTTGGTGGGTCTGTGAGTGTGGGTATGAGTGTCCAGGCTACATTTGAATGGGGGAGGGGAACAACGCTGCCTCCCTACCCGGGCCAATTTTATACCTGGGACCCCAACCCTGGTGCACAACCATAAATAAATGGGGGAGGAGGGTCACACGCCCCCCTCCCTAGGCCAATTTTAGACCCAGGGACCCAATCCCCTGGGGCCTGGCCACAATAGAATGGGGGAGAGGGGCCACACGCTCCCCTCCCTGAGCCAATTTCAGCCCTGGGGACCCCATCCCCCGGTACCCAGCCTTTTAAGTAATTAATTTTAATTGGGGTTTGGGCGTGAGTTTTAGTTACCTTAGGGCAAGAGCACTAGTTTCTTGGTATAAGTATCACTATAACTGCTGAACTTTAATGGTTTTGTATGTGTAAAATTTTAACCTAACTATAAAATCCCTGTAACCTTTGTTTTTTTTTGTGAATAAATATATATGTATTCACTAAACAACTAAGGGTTACAGAGACGTTATAGTTAGGTTCAGATTTTACACACACAACAACCATTAAAATTTGGCAGTTATACTTATAGTTATACTTATGGTAGGAAACCATAACTCTTGGCCTAAAGTTACTTAAGCAAAAGGCACACAGATGATGGACGAAATGCAGAGCAAATCAAACATTCACCCCCGGTCAAGAGATCTGGGTTAAATCCATAGTTATTTTGCTCACCATGCCACCTCAGTTTGGACCCAGCCATATGCAAATCATTCATGACCCTGTTCCTAATGGGAACAGTCCAGCCTGAACTGCCAAGCTAGGTCCTCCCTGGACCGGAAACAGGCATTCTGGGACCGGTTTTGGTGCATCACCCCTCATTAGCCACGCTAGCTTGAATCCTTTGCACAGTGAGCCTGGGTCCCACATCTGGGCATACTGGCTCACTTAGGGCGAGAAAGGAAAAGACACACAGATGATGGACAGAATGCAGCGCAAATCAAACATTCACCCTAGTCAAGACATCTTGGTTAAACCTACGATTTTTTTTGCTCACCATGCCACCCCAGTTTGGACCCAGCCATATGCAAATCAGTCATGACCCTGTTCCTCATGGGAACAGTCCAGCCCGAACTGCCAAGCCAGGTCCTCCCTGGACCAGAACCAAACATACTGGGATGGTTTCGGGGCATCACCCTTCATCAGCTATGTATGTATTGAAATATATATATATTATATATGTATCGTTTCAATTCCTTGTTTGCACGCTTTGCCTCCGTACTCGCGGAACATAAAAGGACACAGTCTCCACTTTTGCTGGTGCGATTTTTTTGCTGGTGCGATTTGTGTTTATTGCTTAGTGCTCTGCCATGACGCGTTTCGGCCTGTGCAGTCCTTGATCACATGACGCGACTATGTTTCAGTGCTCAATATTTAAAGTGAGAAGTGCAAGAATCGTATAAATATAGAAAACAGACTTATGTTATTCTTCACATCGTCTCAGCAGAAGACAGATACATTATAAAGTCAGTTTAGCAATTTCGAAATTTTCCTATATAATCGTTTTGTTTGCAAGTGATAAATATGCATTCAATTTACAAGTATAAATACATTTAATAAATAAATACATTTGCAAAACCACAAAAATAATGACCGGCTGATGTAAAAGTATTTAAAACATCAAAATGTCTAAAATACCTAAAAATTGCCATCTGCACTACCTAAAACACATAGAGACTATTGGCTTCTATTTGCTTGTGTCTATGTGTATATAGCCAGTTGCATTATTATTCTGAATGAGTTGATAGATCTGCCACCATCTTTCATCAACTCTTCAATTGATTTTTGCTTGGCGGACATAGTATAGCCCAAGTGGGCCATGTCTACTGCATATAAAAAGTGCATGTGTAAAGTGCATAGTGCTAAAACTAATGACCCATTGTGTCATCCGAATATTTAAAAACTTAATCCAAAATATTAAAATTATTGTGCAAAGAGGGAGCGCGCGGATTGTGTGAGTTTGACATCTATGCTAGTTTACTGCTAAGCATATTGCATTGATCCATCTAACTATGTGGATATATTTAGAGATGGTATGTCTTTGTGTGCCACCACATAACCTTGTTACAAACAGGTGAAGAAATCTTCACTTGCATTGAGCCCATGTGGGCTCTTGGTGTCATGCTCTATGATGTAACGTGTTTCTAGTTTTCTTAGTTTAGCCTCCCTATTTCCTCCACATCTTGAGTTCAACACTGAATCTAGTACATAGTACCTGAGATGCTCTAACTTGTTCCCGTGGACTTCTTTAAAGTGGCGTGCCACTGGGTACATGGGATCAGAGTTTGTAATGGCTCTAATGTGTTGGAGAATCCTCTTGTGGACCTGTAGCTTTGTGCTACCTACATTACGTAGCCCAAAAGAGCACTCCAACACATATATGACATACTTTGTTCTACATGTTAGAGACATGTGGATAGGAATGGGCTGCTCACTGAAGGGGGTAGTGTAAGAGGTTTTGTTGGTCCCGAACTTGCACGCGCAGCATACCATGCATTTTATAAAACCCTTTCTCTGTGTCAACCAGTTTGATTTGGTTGTAATCTCCGGGCTCCTGCTGACTATCATGTCTCTCATTGACTTTGCCTTCCTAAAGGTGATGGCAGGACGTTTAGGTAATATGTCCCCCATCACAGGATCATGGAGGACAATTGGCCAATTCTTCATGATTATACTACAGAGGCTGTCCTTCTGTTTGTTAAAGGTCAAAATTAGGCGTGCATTTTCATTTGTCTGCACTCTATGTTTAGTATTTAGAGATGTTGTTTCATTAGTCGTAGTTTTGAACAGTAATTCAGATCGACATAGTGCTTTAGTTCTCGAAATGGCCATATTGATTGTTTTTTAGAGTACCCTCTAGCTAAAAATTTTAGCTTACTCTCCCTTTGTGCTGTGATTAAGTCTGTGTCACTGCTACATATTCTTCTAATTCTCAGCATCTCTCCGTAGGGAATGCTGTGTATGAGGTGCTTTGGGTGAAAACTCCTGGCATGTAATACGGAGTTTCCCGCAGTGGGTTTGCGATGCAGTTTTGTTTCTATTTTCTTGTTTAGAATATACACTTCTACATGTAGAAAGCAGACTAATTTTTTACTTAGGTTGGCTGTGAAATATAAGTTAATATTGTTGACATTAATTTGTGATATAAAATTTATGGCGCTTTCTTTTGTGCCCTGCCAAATCACAAATAAGTCATCAATATATCTTATCCATTTCTTTACATGTGTATCAAGTACCTCCTTATAGTCTGCTTTGAGGACCAACTCCTCCCACCATCCCATATGGAGACAGGCATAACTAGGGGAGAAGCTGGCCCCCATTGCGACACCTCTAATCTGTTGAAAGATCATGTTTTGGAACATAAAATGATTATTTTCTAGGCAAAATGTTGTCATAGACAGTAACATCTTATTGTGTTGATATAGATGAATCGATCTTGTGCCTAAAAAATGTTCCAAGGCCCTCATGCCATCCTGATGGTGGATACTCGTATAGAGCAAGGTGACATCCAGCGTCATTAGCCAACAATCTTCCTCCCACTGGCAATTGTGTATTTGTCTGAGGAAATCACTGGTGTCCTGTATGTAGTATGGCACTGAGCGCACATGATCTTGAAGAAAGAAATCAATGTATTGTGACACATTCTGTAGCAGGCCCTTTTGTGCTGATATTATAGGTCTTCCTGGCGGTTTGTCCCATTCTTGTGTATTTTAGGGATAAAATAAATTGTGGGCATGACAGGAAGGTCATTTTTTAGAAACTTATGTTCATCTGAGCTTAAAAGTCCTGCACTTTTCCAGGCAAGTAATTTTGAATAAAATTCCATTCTGGTAGCCTGTGTTGTTTGGACATTGATTCTCTTATAGCAGTCTCGGTCATTGAATTGCAACATGGCCTCTGCCATATATTGTGTCTTTGGCCAGATCACCATGTTTCCGCCTTTATCAGAGTTCCTTATGATTATTTGGTCATTGCTGCGTAGTTTTTTCATCAGCTGAAAATACCTTTGATTATGTGGCCTCATTTGATTACGAGTTCTTTGTATCTGATGATTTAATTTCTTAATTTGAGTAGTTACTTGCTCATTAAAGATATCTATGCTGTCTCGTGGCATTATGGGTTGAAAGGTCGACTTAGGTTTGACCTCAGTGCGCACAGTGCAGCAGGTGTTAATTTCTTGTTGTTCAATGACTGCTTGAGTAGAAACCTCCGAATCATGACCAGTATGTTCGTTCTGCAGTTCCTGTAGATGACACATTAGTTGAACATCAATTGCCGTCATGATGATAGGGCTTGAAGATAAAATTGTATCAGTCATAGTCTCTTGGTTGCCGCTCTTTTTGCGGAGGAGATGATATTTCTGTAATTTTAGCTCTCTAATGAATTTATAGACGTCTATTCTCGTTTGAGAATAATTAAAAGTGCTTTCTGGGCAAAATGATAACCCTAATGCAAGTAACTGCGTTTCTGCCTCATTGAGGGTAATGTTGGATAGATTGATTATGGTTTTCGCATTGGTGGTTGAATCTTCTACTTGCGTTTCCAATTGTTTGAGGGTTTCTTGTTGTATCTCGGTTTGCCATTTGCGCCGTTGCCTACGTCTTTCTCTCCGCTTTTTGTTCCTCCTTTTTCTGGATTGTAATTTTCTGTCCTGGGGCATACTGTTTGCCGCCTGTCCTGGCGTAAAAAATTCTACTTCTTCTGCCAAAGAGAGTTTTGCCAAGGGTTGTCCCACTCTATCCTTGTTGATTTCCGTGTCTGACTCACTTTATATTGCTGAGCATAAGTCTGACACTGATGATACTGTGTGTAATTCATTACTAGGGCCAGCCTTCTGTCGGTTTTCAAAGCGGACACCTTCTTTGGAGGCCTTGAGTGAGTCGTATTTTTTTGAAAAGGTAAAGATTTGGCCGGTTTCATAGTCTTGTTTGTCGCGTTGGAATTTGAAAGCTTTTCTTTTCTTAATTATGTCTTCCTCTCTTTGTAGTCTAATTGTCATTTCCTCACGGCATTTAGTTACTATGTCTGTTGCCTCCATTTTGCTAATCTGTTAATTGAGCTGATCTATCTGTATCTGTAGCTCATTTCTGTCGATTTCAGCATAGTTTACTAGTATTTGTACCAATTTCCTCGAAGAGTCTAAATTGCATTCAGCCCATTCTCTTAGCATGTTGGGGTTTTTAAAACTAGGCACGATCATAATTCTCAAGCCTCGTGGCATCCTCCCCACGTCTAAGTATCTGGACAATGACTTGTGTTCCCACCACTTGGCTTGCTCGTGTTTCATGAGCTTTTCAAGTTTTCTAAAAGTTTCTTTAATCCTCACGGAGCCTCGGTGGGCAGGGTTGCTAATTGCCTGTACTGGCATGTCATTCCTGGGGGCATCACAAAACATTTCATCCGCTGCTTCCTCTCAGTTACGTAGCGCGTCGGCAGACATGGTACTGATTAGTAGTTAACCTTGGCGTTGGAGTGTTAAACAACTTGCAACACTCGTACTGCGCACACCTCTCACCGGACTCTCTCTGCTTGCCTACCTTGGGGAATTGCTGGTGTGGCTTGCGTCCTCCGACCCGGGTCACGCCGTTATTCTCTATCGGTGGCTGCTTTTGCTGTCCGGGGCCTCCTGCGGCTTTCTCCTAGCTGGGAGACGTAGTCGATTTCCGACACACTGCCGGATTGAGCTTCCTGCCGCGTGGCCCAAATTAAGAGGGGGTCCGTTGATTCAGAGGAAGCCGTCTTGGAAGGTATATAGTTTCAATTCCTTGTTTGCACGCTTTCCCTCCGTACTCACGGAACATAAAAGGACTCGGACTCCACTTTTGCTGGTGGAGATATGTATATGCATAAATATATATGGTTACTGGAAAAACGTTTCTGGGACGTTATAGTTAGAAATTAGCATTTAAAAAACCTTAGAAATTCAGTGAAAAAAACACATAATCTCTGATGCACCTACTCACACAAGACTGCCGTTCTTGAAACCATTGACACACCAATACCAGTACGTACATACCCACTCACTGATTCATAGGTCTACATACACATACACTCACTCACCCATACAGGCACTCATACAGCCAGTCACTCACCAATACAGCTGCTGATATATCCACTCATATGCCCATACAGCCACTCATATACCGTCAGTCACCCATAGAGCTACTCACACACCTACTCACTCACCCAAACACTCAATCACACAGCCACTTACTCAGCCATACAGAAACACGCAAACACTCAATACTCATACAGATACTAACAAATACTTACTCTCCTATACAGTCACTGACACAAGCACACACTCACCCATACTGCCAGTCTCACAATCACTCACTTACACATACAGTCACTTATATACTCTAACACTCACATATACTGCCTTTCATATATGCAGTTACTCACCCATATACCACTGAGATATCCATTCACTCACTGACACAGCCATATGCACACTCACTCACCCATACAGTCCCTCACAGACACACTCGTGAACCCATACACCCAGGGATTCACCCACTCATGCATCCATGCAGGGATTCACACTCACCCTCACCCACCCAGACAGACACGCTAGAACCCATACAGGTACTCAAACAACTAATTAATAACCCATATAGACACTCATGTACCTATTCACCAACCCATGCAGCCACTTACACACCAACAGACAGACTGTTACACACATTCACACAGATTAGTCACTCACCCATACATTCACTAAGACATGTTTAATCACTCACTTATACAGTCATCACGCACCCACTAAATCATCCATACAGACACTCATATACCCACTCATTCTTCAATGCACCTTAGCATATATATATAGCATTCTTAAACTTTGTAGAAACACTCAGTCACTGGATGATGTCATCAGTGATGTCATCAGTGATGTCATTTGAGATGTCATCAGTGATGTCACTGATCATGTCATGAGTGATGTAATATGTGACATCATCAGCAGTGCATTGCAGGGGCACGAGTTATAATGGCTGAATTTCTCTGGTTTTGTAAGAGTGAAATGTCAGCCTAACTATAATGTACCTGTAACCTGTGTTTTTTTCAGTGAATATCTAAGGTTTTTTAAATGCCAATTTCTAACTATAACGTCCCTGAAACCTGTGGATTTTTCAGTGAATATATATATATGGATATATATATCACTCAAGTTTTCTCCTCTTCACAGAGAAAGGAAGCACTCCGAGACTTCGAGAATATTTTATTTATTCAAAAAATATATATATATTACCTACTGGCGGTCGCCAGTAGGTAGTTATAGTTAGGACCTTGTTTCTATTCAAAAAGCATTTTTTCGTTTGCCAATATCTTTGGTGCCGTTTGACAAATCTTCGCGAAATTTTGAAAAATAATGGTTCACTTAGGTCAGCTCCTGTCTTGAACGTTTTGTGGTGATTCGTTAAGTGGGGGCCGAGAAAAAAGGGGGGTCCCAAAACACATTTTCCCCATGTTAATTTCCATAGGATCTTTAGACACGGCTACAGCCCGAACTGGTGAACGGAATTACACCAAATTTGGCAAAAAGGTAGCTCTTGGTTTAGAAAGCGCCCTTTTTTAAATGGTGTAAATCCGTTCAGTAGTTCCTGAGAAATTAAAAAAATAAAAATATCGATATCTGAGCACCGAGGAGGATTCGCGAGCCCTCCCGAGCACGAGCTTCATTCTGATTGGCTGCCAACACTCCAAACCAGGAAGTGTTGGCAGCCATCTTGTGACTCAGTAAAACCGAGTCACAAGAAAAAGGTAAAAAAAAGATACAAAACAAGAAAAGGGGGCAGGGCAGAAACACCCTGACCCACAAGGCCTGCTCAGGGGGTCCGACAAGGACTCCGCGTCCAAAAAAAGCATTTTTTTTTTTAAAGTAATCTGCCGAATTTGCGCTGGATGTTCGAATCCGGACAAAAAAAAACAAAAAAAACCTTAAGCCCCGGGTGGGCCAGGGCCCAAGGGCAATGTCCAATTAATAAGTGGGGGCCTGTGGGGGCCCTCGCAGCCCCGGGGACACCACCTCCCCGGGGCTTAGTTAATCATATGCGGGTGCACATGGCCCCCCGCAGCCCTGGGGACCGCCACCTCCTTGGGGCTTTTTAAAAAAAATTAGTGGGGGGGCTCCTGCTCTCTCCCACGCTGCCCCAGGGACCACCACTTCCCCGAGGCATTTACATTTTAGGGCGGCGGGGCCTCGCAGGCCCCACCAAGCCCCAAGGACCGCCATCTCCCCGGGGCTTTAAATTATTTTGGGCAGAGGGGCCTCGTGGTCCCCCCCAAGCCCCGGGGACCACCACCTCCCCGAGGCTACATGATTTAAATGCAGGGGGCCACACGCCCCTCCCGCAGCCCCGGGGACTGCCACCTCCCCGGGGCTATTTTGAAAAAGAAAGTGTGGGGGGGCTCAAGCCCTCCCACACTGCCCCGGGGACCACCACCTCCCCAGGGCACTCTTCATTAAAATGCGGGGGTCCGTTGCAGACCCCCGGGGACCACCACCTCCCCAGGGCTTTAAATAGTTGGGAGGGATGCCACGCGGCCCCCCTCCTGGAGCCCTCCTTGGCCCTGGGGACAGCCACCACCCAGGGCTGGCTCCTGCAATGTCCCGGGGTGCCCACCCCCAGGACATTGCCGTTTGCTATGGGAGGGCAGGAAGCCCAGCCCCCTTTCTCCACCACTCTGCAAACTTGACTACCAGTTAAAGAAGCATTTGTAATTTAATAGGTCTTGCATTTGCAACAGTTAGAGCTATTGGCGTTTTACTAATGTTTTTGGGAGTGGAGTGGATGTACGTTGTGTGTAGAGGAATTATGGTATATGCTGTGCAGTGAAATTATGTGGATAAAAAGTATGTGGTATTTAGTGTATAGGAATTATATAGTGTGGGATTATGTGTTATGGAGAGCAATTTTGTGATATGGTAGTCTGTGTTGTGGAGTGGTAACCTCAGGTTTAGTCTTCCTCGTTTCCATAGAACTCATGAACTCAATGAGACAAAAAAAAGAAGGAATCACTGAGGAGCACTTCTGGACCTAGTCAGAGGTATGAGCAGGGCCACTGTAATTACCGACTGTTTGGCTGCCCCAACTTTTGCACAATTATACATTTTCCGCATTAGCCACATAATCCATCATCTGCTGCCTAATCTGCAGATTTGAACAAAAAAAGCCTTGTTTATAGCTCAACCAACTCAAACGTTATCAAAAATGCAGCGACAAGTGTTACAGCGTGGTGGAAGGTCCTTTGTAAACCTAGAATGGTCACCTGTTACTTATTGCTAAATGTGGGTGTTAAATTGGTACTAATGGCGTGCAAGCCACTCTTGCTTCTTTCTGTGCCTCTCTTGCCTCTTTCTGCATTTCTGTTGCTTCTTTCTGCACCTTTCTTTCTTTTTCTGCACTTCTCTTGCCTCTTTCTGCAAATCTCTTCTACTTTCTGCACCTCAGTTGCCTCTTTCTGCACCTCTGTTCCCTCTTTATGCACCTCACTTGCTTCTTTGTGCACCCCTCTTGCCTCTTTCTGCACCTCTTTTGCCTCTTTCTGCACCCCTCCTGCCTCTTTCTGCACCTCTGTTCCTTCTTTCTGCACTTCTTTTGTTTCTTTCTGCACCTCTCTTGCTTCTTTCTGCACTCCTCTTGCCTCTTTATCCACCCCTCTTTCCCCTTTCTGCATGTCTGTTGCTTCTTTCTGCACTTCTCTTGCCTCTTTTTCCAGCCCTCTTCCCTCTTTCTGCATCTCTGTTGCTTCTTTCTGCACTTATCTTGCGTCTTTCTGTACCTCTCTTGCTTCTTTCTGTACCCCTTGTGCCTCTTTCTGCACCCCTCTTCTCTTTCTGCACTCCTCTTGCCTCTTTCTGCATCTCTGTTCCATCTTTCTGCACTTCTTTTATTACTTTCTGCACCTCTCTTGCTTCTTTCTGCACACCTCTTGCCTCTTTCTCCATCCCTCTTCCCTCTTGCTGCACCTCTGTTGCTTCTTTCTGCACCTCTCTTGTCTCTTTCTCTACCCCTCTTCCCTCTTTCTGCACCGCTGTTGCTTTTTTCTGCACCCCTTGCCTCTTTCTGCATCCCTGTTCCTTCTTTCTGCTCTTCTTTTGTTTCTTTCTGTACCTCTCTTGCTTCTTTCTGCACCCCTCTCGTTACTTTCTCCTCCCCTGTTCCCCCTTTTTGCATCTCTGTTGCTTCTTTCTGCACTTCTCTTGCCTATTTTTCCACCCCTCATCCCTCTTTCTGCACCTCTGTTGCTTCTTTCTGCACTTCTATTGCTTCTTTCTGCACCTCTGTCTCTTCTTTCTGCAACCCTTGTGCCTCTTTCTGCACCCCTCTTCCCTCTTTCTGCTCCCCTCTTGCCTCTTTCTGCACCTCTGTTCCTTCTTTCTGCACTTCTTTTCTTTCTTTCTGAAACTTTCTTCCTTCCTTCTGCACCCCTCTTGCCTCTTTTTCCATCCCTCTTCCCTCTTTCTGCACCTCTCTTGACCCTTTCTGCACCCCTCTTCCCTCTTTCTGCACCTCTGTTGCTTCTTTCTGCACTTCTCTTGCTTCTTTCTGTACCCCTCATGCCTCTTTCTGCAGCCCTTTTCCCTCTTTCTGCACCGTTCTTGCCTCTCTCTGCACCTCTGTTCCTTCTTTCTGCACTTCTTTTGTTTCTTTCTACAGCTCTCTTGCTTCTTTCTGCACTTCTCTTGCTTCTTCCACACCTCTGTTTAGTCTTTCAGCAATTTTCTTGCCTCTTTCTACACTTCTCTTGCTGCTTGTTTCTGCACCTCTCTTGCATCTTTCTGCACCTCTGTTGCCTCTTTCTGCACCTCACTTGCTTCTTTCTGCACCCCTCTTGCCTCTTTCTGCACCCCTCTTGCCTCTTTCTGTACCTTTCTTGCCTGTTTCTGCACCTCTCTTGCCTCTTTCGGCACCTCTGTTGCTTCTTTCTGCACTTCATTTGCCTCTTTCTGCACCTCTGACTTAGAGGTAGTTTTAATCCCCCTGCCCTATTTTGCACTAGGGCCTTACAGGGGAGGTCATGCCAATCACAAGGGTACCCCAACCCATAGTGTACCCTAGTGTATGTAGGTGTTTTTACTGTATTCTAAGTGTTTTTCAGCATAGCACTTGCTCCGGGCCTGGTTAGTCAGAGTCAGTTACCACCAGTACCAGTCAGCAAAAAGTTGGGGGCACAGGATGACTTTGCAACAAGGCCTCTTTCTGCACCTCTTTTGGTTCTTTCTGCATATTTCTTGCTTCTTTCTGTACCTTTCTTCCTCTTTCTGGACTTCTGTTGCCTCTTTCTGCATTTCTCTTGGTTCTTTCTGCGCCTTTCTTCCTCTTTCTGCACACGTCCTACCGCTATCGGCATAGTTAGAAATTAGCATTTAAAAAACCTTTGAAATTCAGTGAAAAAACCATAGGTTTCAGGGACGTTATAGTTAGAAATTAGCATTTAAAAAACCTTTGAAATTCACTGAAAAAAACATAGGTTTCAGGGATGTTATGGTTAGAAATTAGCATTTAAAAAATCTTAGAAATTCACTGAAAAAACCACAGGTTTCAGGGACGTTATAGTTAGTTGGACATTTCACTTGTACAAAACCAGAGAAATTCGGCCGTTATAGTTAGTTGAGCTAACTATAACTCGCGCCCCGCAATGCACTGCTGATGACTTCACATATTACATCACTCATGACATGGTCAGTGACATCACTGATGACATCACTGATGACATCTCAAATGACATCACTGATGACATCACAGATGACATCATCCACATGATCATCTGATGCACCTCCTCACACCCTAATATAACCTTTGATGCACCCAGCCTAAAAAACAGACTACCATTTTCGAAATTATAGACACACCAATACCAGTTAGTACATATACACTGACTGATTCCTAGGTCTACACACACATCCATTCACTCACCCATACAGTAACTCATACATGCAGTCACTCATCAATACAGCACTATCATATGCACTCATACACCTATACATACACTCACACACCGCCACTCATCCATAGACTTACTCACACACCTACTCAGTCATGCAAAGAATCAATCACACCAATTTACTCACCTATACAGTTATATACAGACCATCTTACTTATTTATACAAATACTAACACATACGTACTGTCTTTTTTAATCACTGATACAAGCACACACTCATCCATACAGCCACTCTCACAATCACTCACTCTCACGTATAGTCATTTATATACTCCAACACTCACATATACTGCCTTTCACATATGAAGTTACTCACACATATTCCACTGAGACATCCATTCACTCACCAACACACCCATACACACACTCACCCACCCATACAGCCCTTCACATATGCACTCTTGAACCCATACACCCAGTGAATCACCCACTCACACATCATTGCACAGAGTCACCCACCCCCCACTCACACAGACACTCAGGCACCCATAGAGATACTCAGACAACCAATCAATAACCAATATAAACAGTCATGTAGCTACTCACCAACCCATACAGCCACTAATACACCAACTGACAGACTGATACAGACATTTACACAGTTTACTCACTAACCCATGCATTCTGTAAGAAACATTTTGCCACTCACTTATACAGTCAGTCACTCACCTACTAAATCATCCATTCAGACACTCATACACTCACTCATTCTTCAATACACCTTGGCATATATATATAACATTCTTAAACTTTTAAAAATCACCCAGTCTCTGGATGATATCATCAGTGATGTCATTTGAGATGTCATCAGTGATGTCATCAGTGGTCACTGACCATGTCATGAGTGATGTAATATGTGACGTCATCAGCAGTGCATTGAGGGGGCGTGAGTTATAGTTAGCTCAACTAACTGTAACGGCCAAATTTCTCTGGTTTTGTACGAGTGAAATGTCCAACCAGCTATAACGTCCCTGAAACCTGTGGTTTTTTCAGTGAATTTCTAAGGTTTTTTAAATGCTAATTTCTAACTTTAACGTCCCTGAAACCTATGTTTTTTTCAGTGATCAAGGCAGGGATCTGCCGAAACGCGTCATGGCGGCTGGCTGGCGGTGTGTTCAACTAATAAACTAATTGCACCAAATCTGGGTCTACGCTCGTTCTTTCCTTCAGGAGAAGGCAGCGGTAAACGAGTTTTGCGGCATATATATATATATATATATATATACATATATATATGGATACTAGGTAACCCTGGGCGTAGTTTGCGTAGTAGCACTTCACGTAGCTACGTGAAGTACATTTTGAACTACACGTAGCTATGCAAATTGCGTAGTGCGTAGCTGTGTGTTTGACTGCACTGTACAATAATTGCCAAAGGCATCTTGCACAGTGCAAGTTAGGATAAAATAAGCATCTCTGTCTTTATATGCCAAAATGCATATAGCATTTCACAAAAGTGAAATCAATAAATTAACAAGCAGTGAGAGAGGTGATGATTTTGGTATCCTCCCTAACCTAGGGAGAGAACCAAGCAGATGCCTTGAAAACAAAAAGCACATCTTTTGAACGATTCAGTGGTGGTCCCATCCTCTTAGGACCACCCCAAGCACAGTTATTGGCAAAAATACAATCCCAACCAAAGGCCCTGCAAAGCATTATGGGACGAGATTAGCAGTGGGCAGTGAATATTATAGTATCCAATATCAAAATAATTCTACAAAGAGCTGCAGTTCCACTAGTCGTTACTAGATGTCCCTCACGAGTCAAATGCAAAAGCTTCATGAAAGGGTTTCAATGCTTTTGCATTTGACTTGTGAGGGACATCTAGTAACGACTAGTGGAACTGCAGCTTGATGTATTAATAATTTCAATGCTTTTGCATTTGACTCGTGAGGGACATCTAGTAACGACTAGTTGAACTGCAGCTCTTTGTAGAATTATTTTGATATTGGACACTATAATATTCACTGCCCACTGCTAATCTCGTCCCATAATGCTTTGCAGGGCCTTTGGTTGGGATTGTATTTTTGCCCATAACTGTGCTTGGGGTGGTCCTAGGAGGAAGGGACCACCACTGAATCGTTCACATGATATGCTTTTTGTGTTCAAGGCATCTGCTTGGTCCTCCCCCTAGGTTAGGGGGAACCCAAAATCATCACCTCTCTCATTGCTTGATATTTTCATTGTCAAAGTTCACTTTTGTGAATTTGTTATATGCTTTTTAGCATAGAAAATTGCTTTAACAAAGCATTTGTGTGTGTTTAATATACTGCTGCTACGCTACGTCGATTAGCACAGTTTTTTACTCTGCTACGTGCAATTTGCGTAGTGCGTAGTAACACAAACTTTGCATGCTCCGTGAGCGTAGCAAGGTATTATGCCCAGGGTTAATACTAGGTCCTAATTATAACTACCTACTATATATATATATAGTAGGTAGTTATAATTAGGACCTAGTATCCATATATATATCCATCAGGATCAATTTGATTATGAACTGGGCCAAATTTGTACGTTTGGCCGCAAATTTGATCATTTAAGGGAACTTAATCAGACAAAAGTGGGAATTCCAGAACAATCTGAACCTGTGAATTCAGAGAGCACACCAGAAGATGTAAATGCGGATAATGCTAACCCCAGCACCAGTACAAGGTCAGAGGAATCAGAGAACTCAGCCTCCACGCAACAGGATGGCGCAGGAGTAAAATCCAAAATTTTAAAGGAATTTTCCTTGATGGCTCAAGGCCGACAAGGTACAGGAAGTCCGGGACCTCAAGAAACAACAAGTCGAGGTTGAGGTGCCAGAGGAGGAAACAGAAGAGGTGCAAAGAAACAAGGGGTGGTAGATGCCTTCGTGGGAATGACAACAAGGGGCAAGTCGGCTGCAAAATGAAGGACACTCTGACAGTGGTAAACTTGTCTAACATTCAATTATCACTTGACCAAATAGATGTTTTATCTTTAGGCCTCACATTTTGTCCTACCAGCAAGTTTAACTATACAGAGGGGAGAATCGATCTGTTTCACTTTGTTAGAAAATTAAAGCTGAAGAAATGGTTTCAGCATAAGAAAAATGTAGCACTACCCATAACTACAAGTAATACTAATTTAACCATTGGGGACATTGACCTTTTACAAACTATTAAGGCATTGGAGAGTGGTGATGAACATGTTGACAATCTATTAGAGAATTTAACTGATGAAATGTTAGTCTTTGATTGTACCAGTGGTAGTAATTTCAGACCCAAATCCAAGTTTTTGCCCCAGATACATAATGAGGCCATAGAGGTCTTTGAGAAAGGGGTTGCTATGGAATTTAAGAAACTCGAGAAATCTGTTAAACATAAATGTGGCAATCTCACCCTTAAACAACAAAAAGCGGTTAAAGAACTGCAAGAAAATAGAAATATCGTTATTAAAAAATCCGACAAGGGTGGGAATGTCGTGATATGGCCGATACAGATGTATCTCGATGAAGGAAAGAGACAATTGAATGATGTTGACAGTTGATGTTGACAGTTACACAGTTACTAATAGGATTTGTTATGACAAGAGCAATGATCTGTATAAATCTGATTTGCAGAAATGGAAACATGAGAAATTGTTATCAGATGAAGAGTATAATTATCTTAACTGTGAATATCCAAAACTGGCGGCAATGTATCTGTTGCCCAAGATACACAAAAATAGTCACATTCCACCAGCACGACTGATTGTGTCATCTATAGGGAGTACCTATGAGAACACATCGAAATATATTGATTATTTTTTGCGCCCATTCGTACAAGCTCTTCCATCTTATGTACAAGATACTAGAGATTTTCTTAGACTGTTACAAAATGTGAGTTGGGAGAATGGTATGTTGTTAATGACACTTGATGTCAACGGTTTATATACATGTATACCACACAACTTAGGGATGGAAGCTAGTCGTCATTTCTTGAAACAACGTGACTTATCCTATTTCATGCACACGGAAATGCTGTTAAGTCTGATGTTCACATGCCTGTCCAACAATTACTTCTTGTTTGATCATGTCATCTATCGCCAAACCCAGGGGAAAGCGATGGGAACCTGCTTCGCTCCCAGTTATGCGGGTTTGTACCTAGGCTGGTGGGAGGAGCAGGTGGCTAGTAAAATCGCAGCCTTTACCCAGAATGTCGTCCTCTAGGCAAGGTATATAGATGCTGTTTTCTGTATTTGGAGAGGGACGGAAGATGAAGCTGCACAGTTTGTAGTCACATTGAATGATAATCAATGTAATTTAAAATTCACGAGTACAGTACACAGGGAAATCATTGAATTCCTGGATGTGGAAGTCAAGGTACAGGGTGACAAATTAGAAAGCAAACTGTTTTGTAAAGTAACTGCTGGAAACAGTTTGCTACACGCTAAAAGCTGTCATCCGAAGAACTTGATTAACAGTATACCGTACGGTAAGCTTTTGAGAGCTTGAAGAAACTGCAGTTCAGAACAGGCCTTCCATGAAGAAATGTTGAACATGACGACTAGATTTTTGGAGAGAGGTTACTCCAGCAAAGTCATCAAATAGGCATGTGCAAAAGTAATGACAGTGAACAGAGCAGACACCTTAAAAACGAAAACTGAGGAATTAACTGTAGAAGAATCTATATGATTTATAACTTCGTACAGTAACCAGTCATGGGAAGTCAGGAAATTCCTTAAGAAATATTGGCATGTTTTACATACAGATGAGACACTGAAAAAACATGTTGGTGGGCAACCTAAAATAACGTTCAGAAAATGTACTGCTCTTAGTGACATAATATGCAGCAGTTCATTGCGACAAGAAAAAGATCCCAGTCACATACAAGGCTTTTTTACATGCGGTTCATGTACGGCTTGTAAAAAGAGCGTAAATCGCAAAGAGATCAAGCTGTCCCAAGACCATAAACCATTTATTATCACCAAACATCTTACATGCAAATCAGATTATTGTGTGTACGCATTAAGTTGTCCTTGTTCATTGATATACATAGGTAGCACTATTCATCAGGTCAAAAAACGCATCTTGGAACATATGAGGGCTATTGACAATGAGGATAGGCAATATCCTGTTGCCAGGCATTTTAAAGAGCTTCATAATAAGAACACCAGTCTCTTGCGTTTCTGTGCCCTAGATAGAATTCCAAAATCAGAAAGAGGAGGCAACAGAGTAAGAGAACTGAGACGCCTGGAGTCCAAGATGATTATAAAATTTGGTACAGTGCATCCTATGGGACTGAATAAAGATGAAGAGCTGTCTGTCCATTTAGGCTAGCTGTTTTAACTAGAATAGCCCTGTGCCGTTGTTTAATGATATTCTTAACCTATTTATCGTAAGCCATTTTATTGATTGCACTGTTTTTTACTTTTGTAGGAGACGAAGATATCAGCATGCCATGTTGAAGGAACGCAAAAGAGCAGCAGATATCGTATTAAGCTTAGATTCTAACTGAAATTATGTTTTTTGAACATTTTGTGATTTGTTATTTGCCCACTGGGGCAGGATAGTGAGATCGAATATGGTTGGAAATAAATAGAACATGATTATATCCTTGATTAATATGGCCCACTTGGGCAGAATTGTGAATTCATGGATTGTCATTGATAATTCGTTACTTTTCCGATAAGCGGTTTTGATTTATTATTTAAATCACTGGAAGAATTGAACTGGTGGAATAAGTTTCAGTTTAAAGATATTATGCGGCTTTTATATTAATCCTATATATGAGGTTACCACTTCAAAATGGATGCCGTTTTTCCTGCCCTTAACTATGCATTGTGATATGTAGTCCTACCTCTATTTTGTGTAAGTGCACTATATGTTTATGATTTCACAAGCAGTCCTTGACCCGTGACCAAGGTGCAGCAGCACCGAAACGCGTTGGGCGTTTGTTTGCCACATGTTTTGATTAAACTACGCTTTATGGATTTGGGCTTGAGTACATTTTGTTTATCAACAAAGGTATTATGGACATATCTATATATATATATATATATATATTGTCCAACAAACAGTCCCCAATTCAGCGCACTCTTTTCCACAGCCGGTGCGTATGTCGAGGTCGGACTTAGCCTCGTAAATTATTAATCACCAAAGAATACATCGCACTCCTCAAGTCTTCTTCTTTAGATTTTATTGAGCATAAATATCACCGTAGCCCACCACCAACGTTTCGACCAAGAAATGGTCTTGTTCACGGTCTCGTGAGTCCACCTTCTATGTCCACTATTTATAGTTCAGCCATGTCAGCCTATTATGAGGCATTATGGGACTTGTAGTGGATGGTTGCTTCAGATTTTTTCTTCCTTTTCAAACGTGAGTGTTTCCATCGGGGATTACTTTCCTTTTGTTCCAATTCTATGTTTCGTTGTTTCATTTTTATGGGTTGCACCACTTTCATATTTTATAAATGTGAGTTCGCTCTTTTTTCGTGAGGGTTTTATTTATGTGGTAGTTGTAGTATTTCTTTACCGGATCGTCTGGAATTTTTCAGTGATTGCCACCTGTTTGATTTAGGTTACTGGAGTCGTCTCACTCTGTTATCTTTAGAGTTCAGTACTCTGTCGCTCATATACCTATTTACTCACCCATGCAGACTTATTGTGGGCTAAGTGTCCATATCACTTGATTTCAGTCTTGTGGTGATAATTTCATAGATGGATATGTATCTCTTCGTCCCCGTTCAGGCCAAAAGGAAACTTCATTTTAAATCTGACAATTAGACGGGATTCTAATCTTCTCAGCTTCAGAGTTCGATTCCCTCCTCTTTCATTTCTCGGCACTGTCATCATCCAAAAATATTTGATGTTCCGCCAGTTGGTAGTGTGTTTTGTATGTATATGTTTCGATATAGCATAGTTCAAGTCCTTATTCTGAATTGCCCTTAGATGCTCAAGAATTCTTTTTCTTCAGGGGCAGATAGTACTTCCGATGTATCGCTGACCACACTGGCATTCGATCATATAGACCACATATGAGGTTTCACATGTTATTTTTTCATTTATGGTAAACATTTTGCCTCTGGGGTCCTTGATCTCCCTTGTATTTTGGCCAATCTTGCAGGCTTTGCATTTATTGCAATGAATAAAACCAGTTTGTTGTTTGGTTAGCCAGTTCGTGGGTTTCTCGCTGACGAAATGACTTCTCACTAGTCTGTCTTTTAGCGAGGGTACCTTACGGTAAGTTACCATGGGTCTTGTTCCTATTTTTTCCCAATATCTGAATCTTTCTGTAGGACACTCCAGAATTTCTGTAAGATGTTTACAATTTTGTGGCTCTCTTTGCTGAATGTCATAATCATTCTGATTTTGTCGTCTTGTTCAATTTTTCCTTCAAGCTGTTCTTTATTTACCAATGTAGATGCCCGGGACATATTTCTTGCTCTTTTTTGTCCCGGTTTTACATCCCTGTATTTGTATTGCCTTTTGATGAATCTTTCTTCTGTTTCTTTAAAGATCTTTTCAACCACCAACTCCTCTGAGCAGTTTCTTCGCATTCTGACAAATTCTCCGAACGGGATGCTTCTCTTTAGTTGTTCAGGATGGAAGCTTGTCCCGTGCAGTATGCTATTTGTTGATGTTGGCTTGCGGTATACTTTTGTATATATTTGGTCATTGTTGATGTATACTGTTACATCCAAGAACTGAATCTGTTTTCTGCTAGTGTTGTATGTGAATTTTAACCCCACAGAATTGTTGTTAAGGATCTCGAAGTATTCTTGGAATTCTTCCACGCTGCCTTTCCATATCACGAAGAGATCGTCTATGTATCTCAGCCAGAGTTCTATCTTCTTCGCGTATGTTTCATTTTTCTCACTCCACGCTATGAATTTCTCCCACCACCCCATTGTTAAATTGGCGTAACTGGGAGAAAATGAAATCCCCATAGCAGTCCCGCATTCTTGGGCGTATACCTTGTGGTTGAAGAGAAAAACATTGTTTTTTAAGCATTGTTCGATCATCTCCATAAGCATTTTTGTATGCTTTAACTTTTGAATGTTTCTTTGTCTTAGGAAATAGCTAACTGCATTCATGCCTATATCATGACTTATGGATGTATATAGTGCCACTACATCGATTGTGACTAGGAGGAAGCCTTTTTGCCATCCAGTGTTGTTTAATGTTCTTAAGAAATCGCCAGTGTCTTTAATATACGAACTTAAGTTTTTCACCATCGGGGCAAGAAAGTGGTCGACATAGATTGATAGATTCTCGTAGAGGGAGTTGCAACTTGAGATAATTGGTTGTCCTGGAGGGTTTATTAGAGTTTTGTGTATCTTTGGCAGGAAGTATATGATTGGCATTGTAGGGCTGTCGTTATTAAGGAAGCGCGCTTCTTCATCATTTAAGAGACCTTCGTTGTTCCATGACCTTATTTTGGTTTCAAGTTCGATTGTGAGGTCATTGATCGGGTTTCTTTCTAGCATTTCATAATTTTTGGTTTCACTTAGTTGACGTATTGCTTCTTGATTGTAGTCGCTGGTGTTAAGTATCACTACATTTCCGCCCTTGTCGGCCGGTTTGATTGTTATTTCTTCCTTCCTGCTTAAAGCCTCCAGTGCAGCTCTTTCCTCCTTAGATAGATTTTCTTTTTTATCTGTTGTATTGGCCATGGTTTCTAGTTCAGCAATTACCAGATCATGAAATAGATCGATTTTGTTGCCCGGACTGAGGGCAGGGCAAAACTTAGATTTAGGTTTTAAGCCAGAGTTGACATGCTTGTCAGTGGGAATTTGCAGGTCTTCCAATATTTGAGATTCAGTCATTTCTTCATTGTTTGTATTGAGCATCAATTCATATGATGTTGCGAGACTAGTGATGTCCTCAATGTTCAAGTTCACTTCACTTTGTAATTCAGTTGTACTCAAATTTCCCCTATTCTCAGATTTGGAGAAGAACTTGGCAAGTTTCAGTTTTCTTACGTATTTGTAGAGATCGATTCTGGTCTCTATATAATCGTGATGTTTTTCTGGGCAGAAGCTGAGGTCTTTATTTAATACATTTTCTTCATATTGTGTCAATGGAAAGTCTGATAGATTTACAATAAGGTTTTCAGATTGTTCTGTTTCTACCTTTTTATTTATTTCTTCAGTCTGTTGCGAAGAGGATAGCCCCTTGTTTTTTCTTGCTCCTCTTCATGTCTTTCTCCGTTGTTTGGGTCTGTCAGATTTTTTCCTCTTCCTCTTCCTCGTCCTCACCCCCTGGCTCTCTCCCTCGGTGTTCTCTGATCTATGTAGATCAACTGCATTTCTTCTAAAAAAGTAGTGCGACCCCCCACTCGCACACTCCTTTCTTCTTCACTTAGATCAGATTCTGATTCACTTGCGGCGATTTTAGCCTTGTCTGAGATTGTCAGTTTCCCTGTATATAGTTGTTGTTTGAGCTTGTCAAATCGTTTTGCAAATGTCAGTATTGTTCCTGTTTCGTAATCGTATTCGTCACGCTTAAACTTGCGTTGTTTGCGCAGGTTCACTTCTTCCTCATATCTATCCAGGTTTTTTTTCCATTTCTTTCCTCAACGATGTGCATTCCTCTTCTTGATTCAGAGCTGAAATTTGTATCTCTATTTCTCTTATCTCTTTGTGCAAGTCCTCGATGTTTTTTTTAGCATATTTAATGATTATGAGAACCATATTTTTTTAACATGGCATACTATTCCTGGCCCACTCCTCAAGCATTTCTGGCTTGGTGTCTGGATGATTAGGTAGAGTGAATATTCTGAGGCCTCTGGGAATTCTGTCATGTTCGATATATTTTTCTAATGTTATCACTTCCCAACTTTTGGATATTTCTTTTTTTAATAGCTTATCTAGTTGGAACAATTGTTGTTTTAAATCCTTTTGAAAGGTGCCTCCATTTCTCTGATCTTCATTACTACTTGAAAGTCCCGTACCTTTTTTAAACAATGTTTCCGCCTTTAACGATCTTTTTGCTGCTCTTGCCTCCATTTCACTGCTTGAAGCAACCAAAGAGTTAATACCGTGTCCCTTCTCACAACAGATGGGTACTAATTTTTGTGGTGTATGCTCATCATTTGTACTCGTACGACTTGAGAACGGTGCAGTGAACTGCTTGCTGTTGTTCACCGTGACCGCTTGCTGCGACAATGTAGCAATACTCCTTTACGTGTACCCAGAGCTCCCAGCCCGCTCCTTACCTGAAAGCTTTTCCATTCGTGCGGCGTCCTCCAGCCCCGCTCGTTCGGAGCTTCAGGTTTCCGGACGGCTGTTTCTTTTACTTTTCATCGGAGAGACAGATTCTGCGGATCTCCACACTTGCTGGTAATTTTAAAAGCGGTTCTGTTTGGCGAGCGTCACCCACATTTCCTTTTGGTTTGAAAGTCAGAAACTTTTGTTGATTACCGCTTCCCAATATTTCCGCACTCTCCAAATAGTTGATTTATCCACAATGTCAGGCGCCGCTGAATATATTAATAGTGTCCAACAAACAGTCCCCAATTCAGCGCGCTCTTTTCCGCAGCCGGTGCGTATGTCGAGGTTGGACTTAGCCTCGTAAATTATTAATCACCAAAGGATACATCGCACTCCTCAAGTCTTCTTCTTTAGATTTTATTGAGCATAGATATCACCATAGCCCACCACCAACGTTTCGACCAAGAAATGGTCTTGTTCACGGTCTTGTGAGTCCACCTTCTATGTCCACTATTTGTTAAATAAAGAACAGCTTGAAGGAAAAATTGAACAAGACGACAAAATCGGAATGATTGACATTCAGCAAAGAGAGCCACAAAATTGTAAACATCTTACAGAAATTCTGGAGTGTCCTACAGAAAAATCCAGATATTGGGAAAAAAATAGGAACAAGACCCATGGTAACTTACCGTAAGGTACCCTCGCTAAAAGACAGACTAGTGAGAAGTCATTTCGTCAGCGCGAAACCCACGAACTGGCTAACCAAACAACAAACTGATTTATTCATTGCAATAAATGCAAAGCCTGCAAGATTGGCCAAAATACAAGGGAGATCAAGGACCCCAGAGGCAAAAATGTTTACCATAAACGAAAAAATAACATGTGAAACCTCATATGTGGTCTATATGATCGAATGCCAGTGTGGTCAGCAATACATCGGAAGTACTATCTGCCCCTGAAGAAAAAGAATTCTGGATCATCTAAGGGCAATTCAGAATAAGGACTTGAACTATGCTATATCGAAACATATGCATACAAAACACACTACCAACTGGCGGAACATCAAATATTTTTGGATGATGACGGTGCCGAGAAATGAAAGAGGAGGGAATCGAACTCTGAAGCTGAGAAGATTAGAATCCCGTCTAATTGTCAGATTTAAAACGAAGTTTCCTTTTGGCCTGAACGGGGACGAAGAGTTACATATCCATCTATGAAATTATCACCACAAGACTGAAATCAAGTGATATGGACACTTAGCCCACAATAAGTCTGCATGAGTGAGTAAATAGGTATATGAGCAACAGAGTACTAAACTCTAAAGATAACAGAGTAGACGACTCCAGTAACCTAAATCAAACAGGTGGCAATCACTGAAAAAATCCAGACGATCTGGGAAAGAAATACTACAAATACCACCTAAATAAAACCCTCACGAAAAAAGAGCGAACTCACATTTATAAAATATGAAAGTGGTGCAACCCATAAAAATGAAACAACGAAACATAGAATTGGAACAAAAGGAGAGTAATCCCCGATGGAAACACTCACGTTTGAAAAGGAAGAAAAAAATCTGAAGCAACCATCCACTACAAGTCCCATAATGCCTCATAATAGGCTGACATGGCTGAACTATAAATAGTGGACATAGAAGGTGGACTCACGAGACCGTGAACAAGACCATTTCTTGGTCGAAACGTTGGTGGTGGGCTATGGTGATATTTATGCTCAATAAAATCTAAAGAAGAAGACTTGAGGAGTGCGATGTATTCTTTGGTGATTAATATATATATATTATCTACTGGCGGTCGCCAGTAGATAGTTATAGTTAGGACCTATTTTCCATAGGAAATTCACAACATTCTATTTCCAATAACTTTGGCGCCGGTCGACGAATCTTCACGCAATTTTCAAAACTTATGGCCCGCTCCGGTCCGCTCCCATCCTGAAAGTCTCGGGGTGATTCGTCAAGTGGGGGCTGAGAAAAAAGGGGGGGTCCCAAAACGTGTTTTCCCCATGCAATTTTCCATAGGAAACTTTAGACACGGCTACAGCCCGAACTGCTGAACGGAATTACACCAAATTTGGCAAAGAGGTAGTTCTTGGTTCAGAAAGAACCCTTTTTGTTAAATGGTGTAAATCCGTTCAGTAGTTCCTGAGAAAATCAAAAGTAAAATCACACATATATCTGGGCGGAGCCTAACCACACATGTCATTGTGAGATCTGATTGGCTGTCAGCACTTCATCCTGGAATTTATGGCAGCCATCTTGGGACCAATATACATGATAGTACCCCATTGAAATGCATTGTAGTGAATCAAAGATTTTGAGGGTTACCAAAAGGAGAACTATAAAGGGTGATGATAGACTTTAGTTACATTAGAATTCATTTGTTGATGGTACCATACTAATTTCAGGAATTGTGGTGTGTTCTAAGGTGATTTTACCCTGTGAAAAACCTTCTGCTGGGATATCATGAATCATGTTTGAGAGAAAACTATTTTCACATGCTTGTCCCATAGAGTTTTGGAAGGTGCTCCAGAAGTTAAAATGAGAGCATATTTTCTGTAAATTCACATTATCTTTCTCAGTCATGTGAGAATGAAGTCTGACATTCTCAGTAAAACATGTACATCCAACAAGGGCAGAGACTGTCAGTTGATTCCTTTGTGTTCTACTGCAGCTTCCCAGAGTGTTCTAAAGAACAACTAGAGCGCTAACAGCCTTACTTATGACAAAGGTATGGCACACCTGAAGCCATCTTGATTGGAATAAACTGGTAACACTTAAAACATTTAATTTAAAAAGGAACAAAATGATGGGGTTCATTTTGTCATAGAAATTATGGTTAGTGCTGTAGAAAGAAAAATTAGGACATGTTTCAAGTGTGATCTCAAATATCTTCCTGTTATATTTCAACAGGAGCAGCCTGTCAGTTGATGCCTTTGTGTTCTACTGCAGCTTCCCAGAGTGTTCTAAAGAACAACTAGAGTGCTAACAGCCTTACTTATGACAAAATTATGGCACACCTGAAGCCATCTTGATTGGAATAAACTGGTAACTCTTAAAACATTTAATTTAAAAAGGAACAAAATGAGGGGTTCATTTTGTCATAGAAATTATGGTTAGTGCTGTAGAAAGAAAAATTAGGACATGTTTTAAGTGAGATCTCAACTATCTTCCTGTTATATTTCAACAGGAGCAGCCTGCCAGTTGATTCCTTTGTGTTCTACTGCAGCTTCCCAGAGTGTTCCAAAGAACAACTAGAGCGCTAACAGCCTTACTTATGACAAAAGTATGGCACACCTGAAGCCATCTTGATTGGAATAAACTGGTAACACTTAAAACATTTAATTTAAAAAGGAACAAAATGAGGGGGTTCATTTTGCCATAGAAATGAACTAGATTCCCAGCACGACCCCCTACACTACACAAGCACCACTGCACTACCCTAAACCCTAAAACACTAACCCCAGCACGACCCCCTTCACTACCTAAACACAACTGCACTACCCTAAACCCTAAAACACTACCTCCAGCATGACCCCCTACACTACACAAACACCACTGCACTAACATAAACCCTAAAACACTACCCCCAGCACGACCCCCTACACTACCCAAACACCACTGCACTACCCTAAACCATAAAACACTACCCCTAGCACGACCCCCTACACTACCCAAACACCACTGCCATACCCTAAACCCTAAAACACTACCCCCAGCATGAACCCCTACACTACCCAAACACCACTGCACTACACTAAACCCTAAAACACTACCCCCAGCACTACACCCTACACTACACAAACACCACTGCACTACCTTAAACCCTAAAACACTACCCCAGCACTACCACCTACACTACCCAAACACCACTGCACTAAGATAAACCCTAAAACACTACCCCCAGCACAACCCCCTACACTACACAAACACCACTGCAATACCCTAAACCCTAAATCTACCCCCAGCACGACCCCCTACACTACCCAAACACCACTGCACTACCCTAAACCATAAAACACTACCCCCAGCATGACCCCCTACACTACACAAACACCACTGCACTACCCTAAACCCTAAAACACTACCACCAGCATGACCCCCTACACTACTCAAACACCACTGCACTACCCTAAACCCTAAAACACTACCCCAGCACGACCCCCTACACCTCCCAAACACCACTGCACTACCCTAAACCCAAAAACACTACCCCCAGCACGACCCCCTACACTACCCAAACACCACTGCACGACCCTAAACCCTAAAACACGACCCCCTACACTACACAAACACCACTGCACTACCCTAAACCCTAAAACACTAGAACCCAGCACAACCCCCTACAGTACACCAACACCACTGCACTACCCTAAACCCTAAAACACTACCCCTACACTACACAAACACCACTGCACTACCCTAAACCCTAAAACACTACCCCCAGCACAACCCCCTACACTACACAAACACCGCTGCACTACCGTAAACCCAAAACACTACCCCAGCACTACCCCCTATACTACCCAAACACCACTGCACTACCCTAAACCCTAAAACACTACCCCCAGCATGACCCCCTACACTACCCAAACACCACTGCACTACCCTAAACCCTAAAACACTACCCCCAGCACGACTCCCTACACTACACAAACACCACTGGACTACCCTAAACCCTAAAACACTACCCCCAGCATGACTCCCTACACTACCCAAACACCACTGCACTACACTAAACCCTAAATCTACCCCCAGCATGACCTCCCACACTACACAAACACCACTGCACTACCCTAACCCCTAAAACACAACCCCCAGCACGACCCCCTACACTACCCGAACACCACTGCACTACCCTAAACCCTAAAACACTAACCCCAGCATGACCCCCTACACTACCCAAAGACCACTGCACTACCCTATACCCTAAAACACGACCCCCTACACTACACAAACATGACTGCATTGCCCTAAACCCTAAAACACTACCCCCAGCATGACCCCCTACACTACACAAACACCACTGCACTACCCTAAACCCTAAAACACTACCCCCAGCATGACCCCCTACACTACACAAACACCCACTGCACTACCCTAAACCCCCTACACTATACAAACACCAGTGCACTACTCTAAACCCTAAAACACTACCCCCAGCATGACCCCCTCACAACACAAACACCACTGCACTACCCTAAACCCTAAAACTACCCCCAGCACGACCCCCTACACTACCCAAACACCACTGCCATACCCTAAACCCTAAAACACTATCCCCAGCATGAACCCCTACACTACCCAAACACCACAGCACTACCCCAAACCTTAAAACACTACCCCCAGCACTAACCCCTACACCACACAAACACCACTGCACTACCCTAAACCCTAAAACACTACCCCAGCACTACCCCCTACACTACCCAAACACCACTGCACTAACATAAACCCTAAAACACTACCCCAGCACAACCCCCTACACTACACAAACACCACTGCACTACCCTAAACCCTAAAACACTACCCCCAGCACAACTCCCTACACTACCCAAACACCACTGCACTACCCTAAACCCTAAATCTACCCCCAGCACGACCCCCTACACTACCCAAACACCACTGCACTACCCTAAACCATAAAATACTACCCCCAGCATGACCCCCTACACTACACAAACACCACTGCACTACCCTAAACCCTAAAACACTACCACCAGCATGACCCCCTACACTACTCAAACACCACTGCACTACCCTAAACCCTAAAACACTACCTCCAGCACGACCCCCTACACTACTGCACTACCCTAAACCCTAAAACACTACCCCCAGCATGACCCCCTACTCTACCTAAACACCACTGCACTACCCAAAACCCTAAAACACTACCCCCAGCACGACCCCCTACACCACCCAAACACCACTGCACTACCCTAAACCCTAGAAAAGAAACCCCCACCCCATGCCCAATCCCCCTTACCTCTCACTCCTCGTGGTTCCTCTCTCCTCGTGGTTCCTGCTTCACGTCGTCTCTGAGGGGCGGTGCACGTCGTTGTGAGGAAACGGAACAGCCTCTGTTTCCTAACGACGTGGATCATCTACATGTTTTTTAGAACGCATGGTCATTTACCATATATACCCTTACAACAAAATTCGTTGTAAAGGCATGCGTGGTAAATGACCATGCGTTCTAAAAAAATGTGTAGTAATGACTTCGCGATGTACAACGCATGCGTGGTAATGCATGCGTTGTAATGGTATCGCGAAGTAAAAAAGTCGTAACGGCTGCTTACCGATCGAAGCTGGCCCCTGTTCTTCAATGAGACGTTTATTTGATTAATTAGGAGGAAGGAATGTGGTTTTTGTACCGAAAAGTGCATTCCCGGCTGTTGTATTGTGAAAGTGTCCGCATGGCCTGGTTTCACTTCCGGTGAGAGAGTGAAAGAGTCTGATTGGATCTAAAGGAGTTCTGTTGTTGGACGGGGCCGGCGCGAAACGTCATCAGAAAACATAGCTAATGGAAAGCGTCCTCCCTGAAGTGTGGAGCAGTGCCATGAGAGGTCAACGAGTGTGCGTCCCACCGCAGTATGACCGTACCGCGTGACCCATGTGCCGCCTCCAGTGTACGGGAGGCAGAAGCGGCATCGCAGGTCCTCTTGAAGACTGTGTAGCACTAATTCTACATTTTGGTACTAGGGCATTTTAACTTCGTTGTTCCTGCCAGATACAAAGAGAAGATCCTGTGTTATTCAGTGCCCTCGTTACCTTTTTTGTGGGTTGTGGTGCTTGTCACTTCGCTGCCCCGCCGGTGTACACGACTGGGCACCCCACCTCGTGTGCCATCTGCAGGGCCTCTGCCCTCTGATCACTGGTTTTGGTTTCTGGAGTGGCAACATAAACAGTTGCTCCCAAAGGACTAGCGTGAACACTTAGGTAAATATCCCCTGCACCAGCATTCCACGGAAATTCTTTCCTAGCTCTCCCACGTCAACGAGGACGTCATAATAGCACGGCTCCGCTCGCGACACCGTATGACGTCATCGGAGCCATAAGAGGACCTCGTCGGCGTGCTGACGTCAGTTCCACCCATTTTTTCCATGCCACCGAGGCAAACAGGCGGACCGAGACATTTTCACATGTATACATAGTATAATAAATATATATATATTCACTGAAAAAACCATAGGTTTCAGGCACGTTATAGTTAGAAATTAGCATTTAAAAAACCTTAGAAATTCAATGAAAAAACCATAGGTTTCAGGCACGTTATAGTTAGAAATTAGCATTTAAAAAACCTTAGAAATTCACTGAAAAAACCATAGGTGTCAGGGGCGTTATAGTTAGTTGGACATTTCACTCGTACAAAACCATAGAAATTCCCCCGTTACAGTTAGTTCAGCTAACTATAACTCGCGCTCCCGCAATGCACTGCTGATGACGTCACATATTACATCACTCATGACATGGTCAGTGACATCACTCATGACATCACTGATGACATCTCAAATGACATCACTGATGACATCACTGATGACATCATCCTTGTGATAGAGTGGCAGACCTCCTCGCACCCTAATATAACCTTTGATACACACACTCAAAAATACAAACTGACATTTTCAAAACAATGGACATACCAATACCAGTTACAACACACCTATTCAGTAATTCCAAGATCTACACACACATCCACTCATTCACCAACAGTCCCTATACAGTCACTCATACATGTACTCACTCATCATATGTACTCATACACCTATACATCCTGTTACACACCGCCACTCATCCTTAGAGTTACTCACACACATAGTCACACATGCAAACAAAGTATCAAACATCCATTTACTTGCATATACAGTTATACACACACTACCACACTTACTTCTACAGAAACTTACACATACTTACTCTCTTAAACAATCACTTATAGAAACACCTACTTATTTGTACAGGAACTCTTCCAATCTCTCACTCTCACATATACTCACTTATATACACCAATACTCACATATACTAGTTTAAAACATATGTAGTTACTCATAAAGACACTATTGAGACAGTCATTCACTCACTAACACACCCATACACACACTCATCCACCTATACAGTCCTGCACACATGCTGTCTTCAACACATACAAACAGTGAGTCACTCATTCATGCATCTATGCACTAAGTAATACCCCCCACCGAACCATACAGACACTCAGACACTCATACTGATACTCAAAAAACCAACTAATAACCCATATAGACACTCATGTAGCTACTCACCAACCCATGCAGCCACTTATACACAAAGTGAGAGACTGATACAGATATTTTCATATTTAAACATTACTCACTAACCCATGTATTCACTAAGATACACTTAATCAGTCAGTTATACAATCAATTTTACAAAAAAATCATCCATTTAGGCACTTATATACCCATTTATTCTTCCATCGACCTTGAGATATACATATATAAAACATATTTAATTTTCAGAAAAACACACATTCACTGGATGATGTCATCAGTGATGTCATTTGAGATGTCATCAGTGATGTCATCAGTGATGTCATGAGTGATGTCACTGACCATGTCATGAGTGATGTAATATGTGACGTCATCAGCAGTGCATTGCGGGAGCGCGAGTTATAGTTAGCTGAACTAACTATAACGGGGGAATTTCTATGGTTTTGTACAAGTGAAATGTCCAACTAACTATAACGCCCCTGAAACCTATGGTTTTTTCAGTGAATATATATATATATATATAGTAGGTAGTTATAATTAGGACCTAGTATCCATATATATTCAGCACAGAAAACAAAGTTTATAGTGATCTTATAGTTAAATTAGGTGCTAAGACTAAGACGTCAATTTATGTTAAAAGAAACCCCAGAAATTCACTGAAAAAAACAATGGTTAAAGTGACTGTTAGTGTTAAGTGTTGGAATGAGACACGACCTAGCAGTAAAAAAAACAAAGGGGCGGATTTACAAGCCCCTTGTGCTACTTTTGCGTCACTTTTCCCATGTTAAAAATGAGGCAAAAGTGGTGCAAGGGCCTTGTAAATAAGCCCGAAAAGCTCTGAAATACGTAGCTGTAGATCAATCAACTATTACGTGCGCCTAATTCGTACACTGCTAATGACCTCCATAGTGTATCACTCATGGAGACACAATTCACTGTTCGTTAAAAAATGGGTTTTTTCTATGCTTTGCTTCTGGAGAAGCATGTTTTTTCTCCTAGATTCTCATATAAAAATACATTTTATCATCATCTTTACAAGATGATTTCAACGCAGCCTGCCGGTATGAGCAATGCAAGCAGGCCGCAGTACATTCTTGCGGATTACGTTACAAACTCCACTTGAGCAGAAGTCCATCTGCGTTTAGTCGAGTTATCCTGAGCTATCGCTCACACTACATAAACCATCAGGTTATGTATTCTCTGCTGAGAACAATACGAAATGGGCCTCGGAAATAAATAATATACAACCAGCAAGGTACTTTTCTGTGTCATGTTTTCAAGGATGCATTTAACCGTCCTGTGCAGTGGTAATTATTTATGATAACAAAAACACGTAAAAGTTATGGGGCCTTTCTTCAATCCGTCTAGAACATGTCAATTGTTTTATTCATGATAAACAAATCATTTGCTTGGAAAAATGCCATCTGGCTTGATATATCTCTTATTATTTATGAGAAGCATGTTTAGGAATGCAGGCTGCACATGTGCGTAATTAATCCTGAAGACAATTAGACTTTGTTCGATTCGCAGCTGAATGCAATTAGCATTAAGAAGTGTACATATGTTGGCAATAACAAAGATTAGCAAGTGCAGTGCTTGTTAAGAAATTTAACCCGGGGCTGTTAGAGCAGACCTCTCTTAATGATGCTTTAAATGTTGTTGATGAAGTAATAATCAATTTTGTTTTATAAATAGTAAATCGGTAATCTGTGTCTAATTAACAGAGTCCTACGATCAGTTCGCGAACGTGCCCCGTGTATATGTGATGTGTGCCGTGAACTTCCTCGAGACACATTGCACAAAGCGGCTGTCGACCGCGTGGTAGTGGGCGCGGCCTATTCACAAACTCGCAGAGGTCATTGATTGGAGTTGCCTCCGAGTTGGTGACTCTGAGCAAGGTGGTAGCCAGCTTGAGATGTTTCTAATTGCTGTGAAGAGGCAAGACTTCTTATGCCTCAGTACTGGAATAATTATTTTGACTTTGCAGACTGTAAAAATAGGCAATTTAGCATAAAAAAGTAGATAACGATAATTACCAGGGAACGAAATATCACATGGACAAAGTAGTCAGTAATTGATAATGCAAAGCATTTAGGTGACCGATACAGTAAACCAGTGGCTTTGAGGAAACAAAGGCATTTGGTGTATATAAGTACAGGGAACACTGCTTTAAATCAGATAAAAGCCATCACGTAAGGGATGTGTCTCCATTATGAGACTCCCTTTCGAATTAAATGAGTAAAGCTAGAATTAACAATTTTATCTGAATGGAGGCAAAAAATTAAATTGCTGTACTCATTTAATGCTTAGTTTGAATGTATGGTAAACTTAAATTGACATGACTCGCCAGCCTGTATAGTGTACACTGCTTTCTGAATCATCTTTAATATTAACGATTTTGCAGCACTCATCTGTACCCTAGCGTTAAGTATGTAAACACTATGGGGCATATTTACAAGCCCCTTGCGCCACTTTTGCGCCGCCGTTGCGTCACGCATGTGACGCAGCGGCGACGCAAACCATGCGCCGCGTTGCGCTATATTTACAACGTGTCGCATCTAGGGAGATGCGTCACGTAGTAAACCCCTGCGCCACATGAAACCTGCGTCAGGTTTCATGTGGGCGTAGGGGCGCAGGGGGGGGCGTTCCGGCGCAGGAACGCCTCGGAAAAGTGACGTAGTGACATCTACAAGATTTCACGCAGTCACTTTTCCGACGCTGGTGCGTCAAATCCTTACGCCTGCTTCAAGCAGGCGTAAGGATTGACGCACCATGTTAGGGATAGGGAAGGTTGGAACAGTGCTGGAGTTGCGTCGCGCTTGCGACACAACTTCAGCACTGCGCCAACCTTCCGCCGGCAGATGCGTCACGCATCTTCTTATCCTTGCGCCACAATGCGCCCCATTGTAAATGCGGCGCATCGGACGTGGCGCAAGGGTAAACTTGCGTGACGCATTTTCCCTGGCGCATCCCTGCTGATATGCAGGGATGCGCCAGGGAACGTAAATATGCCCCTATCTGTCACTAAAATGTACCAAGACTTGCTGTGTTAAAGGCAGCCATATTTTTCTAAGAAGCCAAACAATGGTCTTTTTGATACGTGTATAGATGACATGATATGTATACCTTGTACGAGCATCTATAGTCCTGCACGTATAACTCTGCACCTATTGCGTAGTATGAAGAGTAAAATGGAGACCGATGTATGGTAGGGGGAGGCACAGAAGGTTTTCAGGAATAAAATACACCTATCAGCAGGTGCAAAGCAGATCAGTGTGCATTGCTCAATAAAACGCTACGCTCTTGTAGTGTTTGGAATTGAGTAAAAAATAAATGCTTGCTCCTTTGTAATGAGTACATTGTCTCTTGTAGCAAGTCTTTATTCAAGCACCTTCAGCTGTCTTTTGTGCAAAAGGCAACAGAAAGTTGTACAATTTTTTGAAATGGCAGTGACTGCTGGGTACTACAAAAAGTGTGATTTTCAAAGTGCATAGTTCAATGATTCACCAGAGTTCAATGTTAGAACAATATTTATGTTAAAATGTAGCTGTCAAAAATGCACTTAACTTTTACTGCAAAATTTTTCAATTCAATGATATTGTTGGACCTGGACCTCTCTGCAGCGTCACCCCCAAGCTTTTTGCCTTCACCCTTCCTGTTTTCCAAACTCGTTTTGTTGGCTTTGGGACACTGCAAACTTTACCACTGCCAACCAGTTCTAAAGTGCTTGTGCTTGCTCCTTTAAAACATGGTAAAATTGGCTTACACCGAATTGACCTATTTGATTTGCGTATAAGTCCCTAGTAAAGTGGTACCATATATATGTACCCAGGGCCTATAAATGACATGCTACTAGTGGACCTGAAGCACCTAGGGAGAACACTCTTAAGTAGCCTTTTTAAACATGTCTCAGGTCTTCCATAGCAGCCTGTGTATGCAGGTTTAAACTGTAATTTCGACCTTGCAAAATAAACCTTTTGCAAGGCTTAAACCTTCTTTTTTAATACATATAAGTCACCTCTACGGTAGGCCATAGACAGCTCAGAGGGCAGGGTGTGTTGTATTTAAAAAGTTGGCCATGTACTTTTAAGTTTTACATGGCCTGGTAGTGAAAAACTCTAAAAATAATTTTTGAATTGTTTGTAATGGTAACTTCAAATGTTAGGTCACAATTCTGAAAAGGCCACTTTTAGAAAGTTGTCATTTTCTTATCCTAACCATTTGGTGCCCGCAGCCGGTTTCCTTGGTCACATGACTAGGGGCCTGTTTTAGATCTTGGCAGATGGGTTACTCCGTCCCAACTGTAACGGATATCCCATACGCCGAAATATAAATCCCAATACATCATATGGGATTTATATTTCGGCGGATGGGATATCCGTCACCGTTGTGACTCAGTAACCCGTACGCCAAGATCTAAATCAGGCCCTAGGTGTAGCTGGTGGTTGGTCTTTGTGTATTCCTTCCAGACACAATAGAGAGTCTGGGTGTTGGCAGAATGGGTTAACCTGAGTTGGTGAAGGGAGCGGGGCTGTCACGTGTTACACTTGAACTTCAAAGATGCTGCCTCAGCTCACACAAAAAGGATTTCACACCAGCTTTTTGTGCCTGCAGACAGACTGGGACCAGGACAGGAAGTAGAACATTCCAGACAACTCTGTAGGGGAAAACACCAGAAGTTTCTTCCACTTCAAAGTGGGAACCAGGTATAACAAGCATTGGCAAGGTCAGTAGGTGTGGTGCTGGCTGCCAACATTCTGGCAATTCTTGTTTAGGTTGGCCATGGTTTTTGTAACATTTTGTTGTTTGTGAAAATGCTGGGCCCTCATCAAACTAAAAAATAAAATAATTTGCTACAGGCAAAATGGCATTATGGTCTCAAAATGCCACACATTACCATAGTACTCCCTGGCTCTGAAGGGAGCTACTTAAAAAGTCAAACAGTCTAGCATTGGCTGATAACCTGACTCTGACTCATAAAGTGCCAATTCTTGCTGTATAGCTGCCAGGGAGGTCAAGGGTGTATTTAAGGAAAGTAACACATCATCCACAAACAACAACATTTTGTGATTAACAGATCCAAATGAGAGGCCCTGGATCGCTGGCTCAGCCTTCACCTTGGCTGCCAGGGGTTCTATTCTGAGTGGGGAGAGCAGACACCCCTGACCGGCAGTACTTAATTTGTATAATATTAAGTGCCAGGGCTCTGACCAGGAGGCCACTGCAGCTTGCACCACCCATCTCCCTTGTCATCGCTGCCAAAACAACTACTAACCATCTCTCTCGCATGTAAATGCGACAGTTCAGATTATTCCAGGTCCCCAAAGCTAAAGGATTGGCTGTGGAGGCAGGTATTAACAATTGTTTAATGTATATTGTTTTCCTAAACAACTGTTATACTGCTCATCTCTAAATTACATGAGCAGCGCCACCATGTGGCAGACTGCCCTAAGTGTGGTGTTGACAATTAGGTGCTGGTGCTGAGCACCGGAAACCAATTAAGTGCTGGTGCTCAGCACCGGAAAGCACCGGCTCAAATTAAGCACTGCTGACCGGTACCCCACTCTAACTTAAATAGGTCAGAGCCCACTCTATTCACTAGTATTTCCATAGTGGATTTGTGTAGGTAGTCTGGATCATGTTTATAAAATGTTCGCACATGCAGAAGCGACAGAGAGTGTGAAAGAGGAAGGACCAATCCATCTGGTCGTAGGCTTTTTCGGCATCTAGTGCCAGTAGGACCGCCAGTATATTTTATTTAGTAGCCTTTTCGACCAGATAAACCACCCACCTCAAGTTATCATATGTCTGTCTCCCCTTAATAAATCCCAATTTATCCGGGTGAATCAGATCTGGCATTATGTCTTCCAGTCATGTAGCAAGGACCTTAGTAAATAGTTTGACATCCAGATTTAATAATGTGATGGGTCTATAGGAGGCACAATGCGGGTCTTTTCCCAGTTTTGGAAGGACCGAAATCAGTGCTTTGCTCATCGAATATGTGGCCCGTCTGGAAGTAGCTATATCATTGAACAGGGCTGTCAGTTGGGGTACCAAATGAGAGCTAGAGCTCTTCTAAAATTGTGCCATGAAGCCATCAGTCCCAGGTGATTTATGTAGTTTCAAGACAGAAATTGCTGCTTGAACCTCATCTTCTCTAATCAAGCTACCTAAAGCCTCATTTTGATCAACTGTCACTTGAGGCAGGTTTACTTCCTGTAGGCAGCCTAGTTGTTCAGCTTCCTCCAATGGCTCAGATGTATATAGCTTTTTATAAAAATCTCGGAAGGCTTTTGCTTTATTCTTTTCTGATGTTGCCACCCTTACTTTCAAAATTAATGTGAATGATGTATTCCTTCTCGTGCTTGACCCTTAGTTGTCATGCTAAGTGGGAGCCCTCTAAATGCAGTACCCTTCTATTAGAACTGGGGGTCTCTAGTTTGCAGAGGTAGGTACCTTTGACCAAGTAGGGACCCTTGCTTCTAGTCAGGGTAAGGGGGCTACACTCCTAAATAACCCCTGCTCACCCCCTTGGTAGCTTGGCACGAGCAGGCAGGCTTATCTCAGAGGCAGTGTGTGAAGCATTTGTGAACACATTCAGTAATACAGTGAAAACACTACAGATGGACACCACACAGGTTTTATAAAAATAAGTATTCTTTATATAGACTTAACACAAGACCCAAATGACAAAAATCCACAATACAGTATTAAGAAAATGACTTAAAGATGGTAGGAATAGCTTAGTTCAAAGATGATGGTAAATGCGACACGTTTCTCACAAAGTACCTTTGGATGCGTAATGCAAAACAAACCAAAGGGTCGCAGGCAGGGTGATGCGTCGGTTCCTTGCTTCGGGGGAGGCGATGCTTCGGTTTTTCAGTGCTTGCGCAAAGTAGGCGATGCATCTGTTCCTTACCGTAGAGGAGGTGATGCGTCGATCCCTTACGGCGCTCCGGTTACGATGCGACAAGATGGCGCTTCGATGCGTTGCGACGGTCCGGTGTGATGCGAGAAGATGGCTTCTTTGATGCGATGCGACGACGTGAAGGCAATGCGTGCACGCCCGACGGCCGTGCGGCGAACTCTGTAACTTCTGAGCTGCGACACGCTTCTCCGGTGATGCGACGACGACCCTTGCGGTGGTGACACGCTTCTCCGGTGATGCAACGACAAACAGCTGCGACGGAGATACGCTTCTCCGGTGATGCTGATGGAGCAAGGACTCGGACATGAGACTTGCTCGGAAGCAATCCTCTCGATTTAACTCACTAGCGAATTACTAACGACATGTCTCGTAATTAATAATATCCATTTTACACTATACGCGGGATAAGAATGAAGCTTGCCTATGTGTTTACTAACCGCAAATAACACAGACGTAGGACTAGGAACGCATTTAACATGGGATCTTTACTGCGCATGCGTCTGCTGCATTTACGTAGTATGACGTGCTTTCGCTTGGAGGGAAATTCTGGCACTTGCGCAAAGAGCTATAAAATGGCCGCTTGGAAAACTCACATGCATGGCATCTGCCTTATTGAAATTAGAAATGGATTTATAACTAACGCAAATGCAGAGTGAGAAATAACAAATGGTATGGGTTAGAGTAGAGGTTGGAGGTATACAGTGAAACCATTTATTTTTGAGAATAACATTTTTCTTTTTTGACTTTATTATTAGTGCGTATTTGGGCCTGTTAAAGTTATCCGAGTCGAACAGACCAATATGGCGCGACGCATGCGCCCTGATACGGAAGCTTGCGAGATGACTAAGGATTTGACACGAGTCCAAGGTCGGCGGAGATGTGCCCTGGGAACATGAGGGTGAAGAGTTCATATGAAGGAACTTATTCAAGACATCAGTTACAAAAGTATTTAATAAAGTTTAAAGATGTATGGGAAAGGAAGGGCGAAATAAAGTTTGATGGGAGGAGTTTGGAAAACAATGGTTAAAAGAAAATAAATGAAGTATAAGTGTGGTGTGATGATCATCCCCCTCTAACCGTCCAATCAGAAGTTAGTATTTTGTGCAAATGAAACATTAATGGGAGGTACATGCCTACGAAAAGGGTATAATTGAAGTAGTTTAGTTAGTAAAAGTAGTCGTCGAGTCGGAGAGTTGCTTTGAGAGGAAGGACGTCGAGAAGCTAAGCTAATTCGGAGCGTGGGATGCTGTCGGTGCTGGGGTGGTGCTGATGCTCTGAAAATGCTGATGAAGAAATCGAATGCAGAACCATCTACTTAATTGGGTGGGTTAGGGGAGTCGAGGAAGAACCACGAGGAGGAAGAGAGTGTCAGAGAGGGGTGCGACGTAGCCGTCGGTAATTAGAGAGGTGAAGTATCCTGTCCTGATTCCTATCCTGAAGCCTTTGTCTCCTGATCTGTCCTGGGAGGCCCTTATCAGCCTTTTGGCCACAGGGTTGGTCTTCACACCATACTTTGGTAACTATGAAATTTATCGTTTGATAAATGCTCTTCTGTCTCTATCCTCTTCTTTCTAAGCATAGTTATTGTGTGGATCTGAACTGATAAGAGTTTAACTGTGATATTTTGAATTGGCACTCCCACGAATGAGGGTGTTTTTGTACTGAAACGCTTTGAGATGGTTCAAAACCCCTAACTTTAGATAAAGATTTTAAAACTTATTGAGTCTGTCATTATTTTATATCCATTAAGGAATGCATAATAAGTTATATCAATTATTGCCATCAACTAGTTTTACCTAACTGGTCCATTGACCAGAGGAAAGAACTGTTTGATCAGCAGAAGGTTTAGTTAAAGAAGTAATAACTAGATCTTGAGGTATGAGCAATATATATAAAACTAATAAACTCCAGTGGTTTACTTAGAGCGCAGCGGAAACGAGTTGTATGGGCCCAAGTGAGTATGTGGTAGTAGCGTATCTGTTGTTAGTAGACCGCTGGATCAGTTTTCTGGTAGCAGAGCTATGGTTATTAGTAACTAGTTTGGTGATAAGTATAGATTATTAATTTTTGGTTTATGTTTTAACAAAAGAGTTAGTGTCCTGTTTTATGTTGTCTGGAAAATTCCCGGGAAATGTATAGCGGGTGGTGATAGAAACCACACTGCAGTGAGGTTACTCGTCTGTTGGAATAACACTGAGAAGCTAGGTAGGGCTGGCAGTGTTAAACTAGGGACTATTTTTTCTGAACAAAAGTTAGAGTGGCTGAAAGCAAAGAGTTCGCTGATGAAACTTTAGGCGTTATATCACCTAGTAAGGGTAACCCTGAAGGAGTAGTAGGTTCTTCTAAGCTAGATTGACAGCAAAAGGAGTTCGCTGGTGAAATTCCGGTCTCAAAATTCCTTAACGGAAGATACCGGGAAAGTAGCAGGTTCTCTGGAAGCTTAGGAGAAGAGTAAGCAGAAGGTTTTACTCGCAGTGGAAGAGAATAAAATATCCTTTTTTAGTGGAACAGACAGAGTAGCGAATGTTTTTACGTTGTTAATAACAAAAAAGTTCAAAGAAGTTTCGAAGAAAATACAATTTTGTATTACCTTGCAAAGGGAGGGTCAGTTGCCGGAGTGGTACTGACGTCACAGAGAGCCGCGCTGGGATTGGTAGAAGCAGCGGGCACATGACAGGAGGAGCTTGGTAAAGGAGGGGTGAGAAATCACTTGATTAAGATCGACGTCACAGAGAGCCGCGCTGGGATTGGTAGAAGCAGCGGGCGTGTGACAGGGACAGCATTGTAAAGGAGGGGTCAGTAGTGAGGAGTAGAACTGACATCAGGAAAAGGCCACGCTAACATTGGTCAGAGTACGAGTGTGAGCCCGATTTGACTGGATACGTAGTTAGAAGCCGCGCTAGGATTGGAGGAGAAAAGGATTGTATGCGGGATCTTGATTTGACTGTCAGTGCAAGGCGTACAGTTAGAAGATTTCAAGGGTTTGCGGAATACAATTTCCTGCACCGTTCTTCAAGAATGTATGGAGAGAAAAGAAAGATGTCAATTCTTAAGAGAATAAAGAATTTCTTTGTCAAGGATAAGCCTGTGTTGACTAGAGAGGGTATTCCTATTCCGCCACCAAAGACACCAGCATCTTTTATGATGATGGAAAGAGGATATCATACCTGCATGTGGTTGGAAAACTGGGTAGAGTACACGAGGGATGATGGTGTGTTAGCATTTCCTAAGGATGGTACGTTCAATGGGAGGATTCTTCAGAATCTGAGATTGAAGATGAATGATTTAGAACCGAGACCCAGGTTAACTCAATATGAGGCTTTGGAAGAATGGGAGACTGAGTCATATGAAAGAGAGAAATGCAGAGGTGGAAGATATAGAGGATTCTTTCCAAGACATTTGCATGAGTGAAGAGAAGGACAGATGAAACAGTGGAGGAGAGCGATGGCATCGGAAGTGTTATATCCAGTGTTGATGGCCGAGGAACATTCTGGCGGAAAGTGTAAAGAGAAAACAAAACATAAGAATTCGACAGGATATGGAGAGTCAGATGATGAATTGTTAGAGGATATTTTAATTAAGAATCCACCACCGTATCAAGAAGCAGCTAGTAAGGTTGTCCCAAGTGCGCCAGTAATGGGAATACCATTAACTCCACAGATTTTACATGAGACATCATACAACAGAGTGTTGCTAGATAATGAGAGAGAAGCTTTGAACAAAACTAGGGAGGAACTAGTTCAAAGAATAAGTCATTTGAATTTAAATACAGAAGCTTTGACAGTACCTGTAACCATTGGTCCAGTAATCCCATTATATGGGGATAATAAGGATACCCAGAAATCACATTTTGCAACAGTTCCACTGAATAGTCCTAGAAAAGAGATAATAATCACAGATGATCAGGTTAGTGAAAGTGAGTCAGTTATCTCATTAATGGATCTCCCTATTGTGGAACACCTTGCAGAAACTCAAAAGAGAGTCACGCCTATGAATTTAAGAGAGAGAAGACCTTTGGTTCCGGCTGGAACTTCAGGTACAACAGTAGTTACCCCTGAAGATATAGAAAGGTGGGCTCAGGAAAGGGAAAATCAGATCATAAAACCGAAGATTTTAGATATTAGCAGATTGAAAGTGGAATTGGAAGAGATGATGACAGGATGTGTGGGCACAGAAAGATTAAATGTTTATAATGATGAAGAACTGTTGTTTTTGTGTAAGAGTATAACCAGGAGAGCAAGACTATTTCATGAAAGATTAACTGAAGTTGCTTCAGAGATTGGAATAGATATAGGGAAATCGAAATTGTTACAGAGGCCCTATCGAGTGGATTTTACTGATAAAGATTTGGAAAGTGTGAATACTTCAGGAAAAAGGTTACAGATAAAAGAATTAATGAACATTTTGCGTAAATGGGGAGACATTGATAAATGGAGGATTAGGTGGATAAGGAAGAAAGAAGAAGTGCAGGTGAGAGAGAGAGTAGCTGCATTTCCGGTGAGAGAAACAGGAAAGACGGAGAGGATGTGTCCAATGAGAGAGGTTCCTGGAGGAGGATATGTTCATGTCCCTTGGAGTAGACAAGATATTTTATCATTTACAAATGATTTCCCGAAACTAAGAGAAAAGCCAGTCGAGTGGTACAAACAGTTAGAGAGGTTTGTGAAAGTTTCGAAGGTGTTATTGAAAGATCTGGATGGTCTATTTGACATTGTGGTACCTGCTGATTTTTTAACAGAATGTAAAATCACAATTGATTGGCCTAATGAGGAGTATCCTAGAGATGCAAAAACAGGAGCTCCGTCAGAAGAAGTGATGAAAAAGTATCACCAAGTGATTACATACTTGAAAGCGAAAATCCCTCCTAAAGAAACAGATTGGGTAAAAATAGATAGAACAACGCAGGAACCGAATGAATCTGTACATGCGTACTATGAGCGATTGTTGCAGGTGTTCAAGCAGTATAGTGGTTTTGAGAACATAGGTGACAAAGATATGGGACATTTTGTATATAGATTTGTATATGGATTGAAACCGGAAATTAGCCAGATGATACAGCAGCACATGTTGTGCTGGCAAAGTAAGACAGTGGATGAAATTTTGAAGTACGCAAAATATTGCGGAGATGACATAGAGGCCAGGCGAAGGAAGTTGAAAGAGAAAATGATGTGGGCTCAAGTTAAATTGGCTGAGCAGCAGGAAGAGAAGACAAATGAACAAAATAATAGTCCAGTAAAAGAACAGAGTCAGAATAATCAAGGAACGAATGGTAATAGATTTAAAGGGTGAATGGACAGAGAAGAAGCGAAAAAGAAGTTCCCTTGTCATGCGTGCGGAAAGCTTGGACATTGGAAGAACGAGTGTAAGAGTACTCAGAATAATAATAATAATAATGGGCCAAATCAAAATTTTATCCCACAGATGCAGAATGAAGTACTTATGAATCAGCAGCAACAGGTAGTCACTCCACAGTATCAGGTACCACCAGCTCCTATGCCAAATTTTGTGAACCATCAGAGTTTCAGTACGAACACCGGATTTCAAGGAGAAAGTAGTAAGAATAATAGAACAATTGCTCAATATTTTTTGCAGAATGATGAGGTACGTTCAGATTCTATACAATGACGGTGCCTGAGGGGGGAGGAAGAGGATTGCGTGCTTGGTGCATCCTAGCCGGTAGATCAGTCAGGTCCATTTGTTGATGGGAGAGTAGAAGGTTAAGACATTACTTTCCTATTGGATACTGGTGCTACCAGGTCTACTGTGAGAACAGCAGACATCCCAAACCTACCCCTCTCGGGAGAGACAATCCAAGTTGTAGGTGTATCTAACCAACAGATTAGAACACCAATCACAAAGCCAATGGAGGTGCACATTGGAAACTTCAAAGAAATGCATCGATTTGTAGTTTGCGATTCCAGTCCTGTAAATCTGCTGGGAAGAGATATTTTGTGCAAAATGAATTGCACGATCTATTGTACACTGGATGGTGTCGCTTTCCAAACCCCTGATGAAGATGTGGCATTCAAGATGATGCTGGCCAAACAGGGAACAGAAGTAGATGAAATGTTTTCACTGATAACTGAAAATGAATTACCAGAAGAGTTGAGAACCACAGTTAATCCAGAAGTGTGGTATTTTACAGGAAAAGATATTGGGCTAATGAAAAATATAGACCAGTTAAAGTGACAGTGAAGGAAGGTGCAGTGTATCCAAATACCCGACAGTACAAAATGAGTTCAGAAGTAAAAGCAGGAATTATCCCAGAAATTGAACGAATGGTTAAACAAGGCATTCTGAAAGAAGTGACGGGTAGTCCCTGTAATTCACCAATAATGGGACTGAAAAAGCCTAGCGGGAAATACAGAATAGTACAAGACCTGAGAAAAATAAATAAGATTGTAATTCCCTGTTGTCCAATTGTGCCAAATCCAGCAGTGATCCTTTATCAGATACCATGGAATGCAGGATGGTTCACAGTAATTGATTTATGCCAAGCGTTCTTTTCTATTCCTTTGCACCCAGAGAGCCAGTATCTGTTTACGTTTAAATTTGAAGATCGTATTTACGCATGGTGTCATGTTCCTCAAGGGTACACAGAAAGTCCGTTAATCTTTAATCAGATTCTGAAAAAGTGGCTGGAATCATTGATTATGCCCAGAAATTCTGTTCTGGTTCAGTACATTGATGACCTCCTGGTAGCATCAAAAACGCGAGAAGATTGTGTCACAGATACAATTGCGTTGCTGAACCATTTGGCTGAAGGAGGACACAAGGTGTCTCCAGAAAAATTACAGTTCTGTCGACAAGAAGTAAGATATCTAGGGCATAAAATAGAAAGAGGAGTTAGAAAAGTGACACCGGAAAAAATAAAAATAATCAAAGAAATGCAATTGCCACAGACTCAGAGAGAGATGAGAATGTTTCTTGGAGTGGTTGGATACTGCAGACAATGGATAAATGGATTTTCTGTGCTAGCGAAACCTTTGATACAGATGATTCGGAAAAGAGCAAAAGATCCGATTGATTGGAATGATGACTGCCTAGAGGCATTTGTGAGATTGCGAAACTGTCTGTGTGAGGCTCCTGCCTTGGGCATGCCAGACTATACAAAAGATTTTGCTTTGTTTTGTTGTGAAAGAGAAAATTGTGCACTTTCAGTTTTAACGCAGAGACATGGATTGAGTCGGCGTCCGGTAGCATATTTTTCAGCTACGTTGGACCCAGTGGCTTCAGCATTGCCTGGCTGCTTAAAAGCAGTAGCTGCTACCTGTATGAGTCTGGAGCAAAGTGAGTCGATAGTGATGGGACATCCGGTAAAAGTATTCGTTCCACACTCAGTTGAGATTCTTTTAACAAGAACAAGAACACAGCACCTCACCCCTAGTCGTTTGACAAAGTACGAAAGAGTAATTTTGGGAGCTGAAAATGTGACTGTGACAAGGTGTACGATTTTGAACCCAGCTACTCTATTGCCAGACCCCTGCGATGAGGAAGTAAAAGATGATAGTGATCATGATTGCTTAGACGTAACTGAATTATGCAGAAAGCCCCACCCAGATATAAAAGAGACACCCCTAAAATAAGCAGATCATGAGTTATTTGTAGACGGCTCCTGCCTTAGGACACAAGAAGGAGGTCTAAGTGCTGCATATGCTGTTTGCAAAATTTCGGGGGTAATTGAAGCATCCTGTTTACATGGGGTCAAGTCTGCACAAGTAGCTGAATTGGTTGCCTTGACAATGGCATGTAAAAAGGGGAAAAATTGGAGAGTAACCATATTTACGGATAGTCAATATGGTTTTGGGATTGTGCATGACTTCGGCCAGCTTTGGATGCAGAGGGGATTTCTGACTTCTTCAGGGTCTCCAATCAGAAACAGCAAAAATGTAAAGGATTTGTTGGAAGCATTGCAATTGCCAAAAGAGATAGCAGTTGTAAAATGCGCTGCACATCAGTCAGGAAATGACTATGTGACTGCTGGAAATAATTATGATGACCAAGTGGCGAAATACTGCGCTAAAAATGCAGTAGCCATAAACAGAAAAATTGAAACAGGAGAAACCAGATGTCAAATTATGTACTTCTCAGTGCCAGAGACAATGGATGAGATTAGACAAGTACAGGAAGACGTTGAGGAAAAGGAGAAGGAAATCTGGATAAAGGCAGCCTGTACCAAAAGACCACATGATGAAGTATGGGTGTATCTAGATGGAAGACCAGTCATGCCAGATTGTCTAATTTCAAAAATGCAAGGGTGTATCATGGAGCAACACACATAGGGAGAGATTTGGTACAATCCGAAGTTCAGGGTAATCGCAGAAAGCCTTTGGCAAAGATGCTTAACCTGTCAACAGCAGAACCCAGGTAGAAAGACAGTAGTAAGCTGGGGAAAAATCGGAAAGGCAGAAGGACCCTTCACCAGATTACAGTTAGATTTCATTGAGTTACCCCCTGTAATGGACTGAAATATGTACTTGTCATAGTGTGCCTTTTCTCAAGATGGGTGGAAGCCTACCCTACAAGAAGAAATGACAGTCTTACAGTTGCAAAATTGTTGTTGAGGCAGTTGGTGCCACGCTTTGGTTTTCCGGTCACTTTGGAATCAGATAGAGGCCCTCATTTTAATAATGAAATTATTTGATTAATCTGTGCTGCATTTAACATTGAACAAAAACTTCACTGTGCTTATCGTCCAGAGGCTTCTGGAATTGTTGAACAAATAAATGGCACAATCAATCAATCAATCAATCAATCACAAGATTTGTAAAGCGCACTACTTACCCGCGAGGGTCTCCAGGCGCTGAGGGAGAGGAGGGGGGGTGTTGCCGCTACTGGTCGAATAGCCAGGTCTTGAGTCGTCTCCTGAAGGTCAGCAGGTCTTGGGTCTGTCGTAGGATGAGGGGAAGGGTGTTCCAGATCTTGGCGGTACGGTGAGAGAAGGATCTGCCTCTGGTGGTGGTTCTCCGGATGCACGGGACGGTGGCCAGGGAGAGGTCGGCGGAGCGGAGCTGACGGTTGGGAACGTAGAAGGAGAGTCGACTGTTGAGGTAGGCTGGGCCGGATTTGTGGAGTGCCTTGTGTGCGTGGATCAGGAGTTTGAAGGAGATTCTCTTGTCGACGGGGAGCCAGTGCAGGTTTTTCAGGTGGGGGGTGATGTGGCTGTGGCGTGGAATGTCGAGGATCAGGCGTGCAGAGGCGTTTTGGATTCTTTGCAGTCGTTTGATGAGCTTGGTCGGGGCTCCTGCGTAGAGGGCGTTTCCATAGTCGAGTCTGCTGCTGACGAGGGCCTGGGTGACTGTTCTTCTCGTGTCTGTCGGGATCCACCTGTAGATCTTGCGGAGCATGCGGAGGGTGTTGAAGCAGGAGGAGGAGACTGTGTTGACTTGCTTGGTCATGGTGAGCGTTGAGTCGAGGATGACTCCCAGGTTGCGTGCGTGGTCAGTTGGTGTCGGGGGTGCCCCTAGTGACGAGGGCCACCAGGAGTCGTCCCAGGCTGATGGGTTGGAGCTGAGGATGAGGATCTCCGTCTTGGCTGTGTTCAGCTTAAGTCGGCTGCACTTCATCCAGTCGGCGACGGCTTTCATTCCTTCGTGGAGGTTGGATTTGGCGGTGAGGGGGTCCTTGGTGAGGGAGAGGATCAGTTGAGTGTCGTCGGCGTAGGAGATTATGTTGAGGTCGTGCTGTCGGGCGATGCATGCGAGTGGAGCCATGTAGATGTTGAACAGTGTCGGGCTGAGGGAAGATCCCTGGGGTACGCCACAGATGATCTCGGAGGCTTCGGATCGGAATGGGGGAGGCGGATGCTCTGGGTTCTGCCGTAAAGGAAGTAGGTGGTCCAATCCAGGGCCTTGTCTCGGATCCCTGCATCGTGGAGGCGTGTGTGTAGTGTGCGGTGGCAGACAGTGTCGAAGGCGGCGGAGAGGTCCAGGAGGATGAGGGCCTCAGTCTCCCCGTTGTCCAGCAGGATCCTGATGTCGTCTGTGGCGGCGATGAGGGCGGTCTCGGTGCTGTGGTTGCTGCGGAATCCTGACTGGGAGGGGTCCAGGATGCTGTTATCTTCGAGGTAGCGGGTGAGCTGTCTGTTGACGATCTTCTCGATGACCTTAGCTGGGAATGGAAGCAGGGAGATGGGCCGGAAGTTCATGAGGTCGCTCGGGTCCGCCTTGGGTTTTTTGAGTAGGGCGTTGATCTCGGCGTGTTTCCAGCTCTCTGGGAAGGTCGCGGTCTCGAAGGAGAGGTTGATGACGTTGCACAGGTGGGGTGCGATGGAGCTGCCGGCTTTGTTGAAGATGTGGTGTGGAAAAGGGTCTGTTGGGGAGCTGGAGTGGATTGTGCCCATGGTCTTGATTGTGTCATCGGTGTTCACGTTGACCCAGGCTGTCAGGGGGTCGTGGTCGATGGGGTGCGCCGGGTCTGATGTGTCGGGCCTGTTGGGGTCGTCCGGGAGTCGAAGCTGTCGTGGATGTCGGCGATCTTGCGGTGGAAGAAGGTGGCGAGGGAATCACACAGGGCTTGCGACAGCGGGATGTCGTTGGCGTTGGAGCTGGGGTTGGAGAGTTCCTTCACGATGCTGAAGAGCTCCTTGCTGTTGTGTGCGTTGTTGTCGAGGAGGTCTTTGAAGGAGGTCCTCTTGGCGGACCTGATGAGGTGATGGTGGTTGCGGATGGCGTCTTTGTGGGCTGCACGGCTGTCCGGCGTCTTCTCGCTGTGCCATTTGTTCTCCAGTTTCCGGCAGGTGCGCTTGGATGCTAGGAGTTCTGGGGTGAACCAGCTGCCTCTCTTGCTGGTGTCTTTGTAGGTTGGTTTTTTCAGCGGGGCTAAGGTGTTGGCGCAGTCGTCCATCCATCGTCTGAGATTGCGGGTGGCGGCGTCGGGGTTGGAGGGGTCGTTGGGTGGGCTGAGTGCGAGGTTTGTCTGGAGTTGGTCTTCGGTGACTTTGCTCCAGCATCTGCGGGGGATCTGTAGGGTGCGGTGGTGTGCGGCGGGTTTCCGGAAGGTGAAGTGGATGCAGTGGTGGTCGGTCCAGGTGAGTTCGAAGGTGTGGCTGAAGGAGACGTGGGAGCTTGAGGAGAAGATGGCGTAGAGCGTGTGTCCGGCGATGTGGGTCAGCGTTGTGACGAGCTGTTTCAGTCCGAGGTTGGCGAGGTTGTCGATCAGGGTGGAGGAGTTGCTGTCGTTGTTGTTCTCCAGGTGAAAGTTCAGGTCTCCGAGGAGGATGTAGTCGGTGGAGGTCAGGGCGTGCAATCAAGTCAAGATTGGGAAAGGTGTGTGCATCCACAAGGTTGAAATGGCCAGATGCATTGCCCCTTGTACTAATGGGTCTCAGAAGTATTCCAGACAGAAAAACAGGAATGAGTCCACATGAGGTACTCATGGGAAGAGCCATGAGACAGGCATTCATTCCTGGAAATAAACTATTGAGTATTACTGATGATCTGGTATTGGACTATTGCAAAGGATTGGCTGAAATGATGCGTTCTATCTCTCATCAGGTTGGAGAAGACGCAGTTGAAAGACAGCCAGATCAAGCGCATGATTTGAATCTTGGAGATTGGGTGCTAGTGAAGAAACACGCAAGAAAATCGTGTCTAGCACCAAGGTGGGACAAACCAAGGCAAGTCATACTAGTCACTACCACAGCAGTGAAGTGTGCAGGTTTGCCAACTGGATTCACGCTAGTCATACCAGAAGAGTACCGAGCCCATTATATCAACAAGAGCCACCATTGACTGAGCAGGCTGAAGCATCAGGAGTTGTAAACTGTGAAATTGAAGAATCTAGAGTGATAGATTCTGAAAGACATGCATATGATGAACAGCCCGAGCTAAGTCAGGAAGAATGGATCCCAGTGATTGAAGTAATTGATGATGCCATTGAAACCAGAAGAAGAACAGAACTGAAAATACAGGAAAGAAGTCAGGAAGAGATAGGGGAAGAAGAACACACTCAGGTGAAAACAGAAAAAGACATAAAGAAACCTGAGGAGGGAAAAAGAGAAGAACACGTTCAGGCAGAAGAAGAAAGGTTTGAATTAACACCTGAACAGGACCAGATAGAGTTAGATGGACAAACTCAGGCAGAAGAAGAAAGATTTGAAGTAAGACCTGAGCAGGACCAGATAGAATTAGAAGAACAAGTTCAGGAAGAAGTAAAACAAAACACAGTAGAACCTGAGCAGGAAGAAGCAAAAGAAGGTACAAGCACAGAAAACAGAGAAACAGAACAGATTGTGCCCAGAATAAATGAAATAAAACAAACTTTACAAAGAGATAAAGAAGGTGAAAAAGCAGTACAAATCAAAAGAGTCAGAAAAGGAGACAATTGGCCAACTAGAGTAAAGAAACTAAGATATCACCTGAGAAAATCTGAAAAGAAACCAGAACAAGTGAATGAAATCACAAGTCAAACAAGATCTAAACAAACATTAGCAAAAATAACTCGAAGAAGTCCGAGATTGAGAAACTTAAACAGAAAATACAAGGCTCCAGAGTGGACGTACGTCATTCTTGAAGAATTTGAGTCCCTGGATCTAACTGACGAGACAGAAGAAGTCCATATTGCACAAATTGATGAAAGCCAATTGAAACCTCCTTAAGAATAAAAAGACAAAAAGACTGTAAAGAGAAAAGATAAGAGAAAAGAAATTTCTCAGAGACAAAATGGCCGACAATGAAGTAAGCGGAAAACCAAAAAGTGGAGTTAAAAGAAAGTGTCTTAGATTTTGTTTTTGTAGTATTTTATTAGCGATATTAGGATGGTTATTCCTAACAGTAGGGGTACCTCTGATAATGGAATCAAGTGACAAAAATAATACAGATACTAATGCTGAAGTAGATAGATTAAGAGAAACTAAAATAGAAATAGGTGTGGAAGATGAGGCAAATTATCATAATGAATCAGAATATAATACGTCCTCTAATGTGTTTATTAGATTATTATTTCAGTATGTTAGCACTATGCAAATTAACAACTGCTATGTATGTATGAAGTTTCCCTCATCAGTATCAGAAGGGATGACGTATCACCATATACCTTTAACGTATGGTGTGTCATGTAGTATTTTGTCAAGTTTATTTTACACTACAGGGAGATTGCAGTATTTTTATTCCAACTTAGATGTAATATTTCCTGAACTTCCTATTAGAAAGAATATGAATCCAGTAGTTAGTAGTAAAAATGCAAGATTTATGGGTGAATTTTTCATAACAATGAGTTCAATAGATTTAGTTCAGGCACACGAAGATAATTTAACATGTACATTAAGAAAAGAAGAAAAAGAGTTTTTAGATTTAGTAGAAGAAAGGAGACAGGATTTAATGAAGAAGGCAACTACACAGAAAACCCATGTACCTCCATGGGTTGGGAAAGAGGGAATCTATGCAAGTGGCAAGGCTCATGCTGCGATGTCCTTGGACTTTGTGAAAAGGGGAACATTCTGCCTCCATAGATTAAAGACAGATTATAATAATAATTACATTGGTTCCAGTGAATGTGAACATAACTTCCTAATATTAGGAGGATGGGGACTAAAAGGGGAACTGATCCTGTGTTTCCAGGAGTGTATTATGCTTGTGGGAATAATGCCTACTATAGGTTACCTGCAAGATGGTACAGAAGCTGTTATTTTGGAATAGTTTTTCCAAAATTTTATCATGCAGACAAAATCAGTGGAACCAATGGAAATTCTAATGGACTAACACGAAGAAGAAGGGATAGTTTTTCTGAAATTGTAGGAGATATTTTTAGTGCACTGATACCATCAGTTGGAGTCATTTTAAATTCACAGAAAATTTGTAAGTTATCAACCATAGTTGATCGTCTTTCTACAGATACTGCAGGAGGATTTTTATAATTAACACAGAAATGGTTGCAATTAGATCAATGGTTTTACAGAACTGTCTTGCTCTTGACATATTGTTGGCAAAAGAAGGTGGAGTTAGTGGCATGTTGAAAGTTCAACATTGCTGCACTTATATTCCGGACAAGAGCAGAGAAATTAAAGGATATATTGAAAATATTACGAGAATGCATAAAAATTTGACCCAACTGGAGGTTGATAGTGTGTGGGGAAGACTAACAAAAAGTATAACATCAATAGGGAAATGGTTTGTTGGGTTTGGGAAAAGTTATCTAGGCCAAATAATGATACCTTTAGTGATAATAATAATAATAGTGATGTTAATAATAATTACATATAACTGTTGTAGAAAAGGTGCGAAAGGAAAAGTACACTTGAACAGAAAAGGAAAGGGACAGACACGTAAGAGAAAGCATGAAGAAATACGTTTGGAAGAAATGAAAGGCAGATTATATAAGAAGATGCAAGATTTAGAAGGAAATGAAATAGTTGATGGAAGGTTGGGAGGCCAATTAGAGAAAACTGAGAAGTGCTAAAGTTGATATCTGGGATGGATGGGAATTTTGTGATGGCTTAATATGCCATCAGAGAGGAGATTGATGGAGCAAGGACTCGGACACGAGACTTGCTCGGAAGCAATCCTCTCGATTTAACTCACTAGCGAATTACTAAAGACATGTCTCGTAATTAATAATATCCATTTTACACTATACGCTGGATAAGAATGAAGCTTGCCTATGTGTTTACTAACCGCAAATAACATAGACATAGGACTAGGAACACATTTAACATGGGATCTTTACTGCGCATGCGTCTGCTGCATTTACGTAGTATGACGTGCTTTCGCTTGGAGGGAAATTCTGGCGCTTGTGCAAAGAGCTATAAAATGGCCGCTTGGAAAACTCACATGCATGGCATCTGCCTTATTGAAATTAGAAATGGATTTATAACTAACGCAAATGCAGAGAGAGAAATAACAAATGGTATGGGTAGAGTAGAGGTTGGAGGTATACAGTGAAACCATTTATTTTTGAGAATAACATTTTTCTTTTTCGACTTTATTATTAGTGCGTATTTGGGCCTGTTAAAGTTATCCGAGTCGAACAGACCAATATGGCGCGACGCATGCGCCCTGATACGGAAGCTTGCGAGATGACTAAGGATTTGACACGAATCCAAGGTCGGCGGAGATGTGCCCTGGGAACATGAGGGTGAAGAGTTCATATGAAGAAACGTATTCAAGACATCAGTTACAAATGTATTTAATAAAGTTTAAAGATGTATGGGAAAGGAAGGGCGAAATAAAGTTTGATGGGAGGAGTATGGAAAACAATGGTTAAAAGAAAATAAATGAAGTATAAGTGTGGTGTGATGATCATCCCCCTCTAACCGTCCAATCAGAAGTTAGTATTTTGTGCAAATGAAACATTAATGGGAGGTACATGCCTACGAAAGGGTATAATTGAAGTAGTTTAGTTAGTAAAAGTAGTCGTCGAGTCGGAGAGCTGCTTTGAGAGGAAGGTCATCGAGAAGCTAAGCTAATTCGGAGCATGGGATGCTGTCGGTACTGGGGTGGTGCTGATGCTCTGAAAATGCTGATGAAGAAATCGAATGCAGAACCATCTACTTAATTGGGTGGGTTAGGGGAGTCGAGGAAGAACCACGAGGAGGAAGAGAGTGTCAGAGAGGGGTGCGACGTAGCCGTCAGTAATTAGAGAGGTGAAGTATCCTGTCCTGATTCCTATCCTAAAGCCTTTGTCTCCTGATCTGTCCTGGGAGGCCCTTATCAGCCCTTTGGCCAGAGGGTTGGTCTTCACACCATACTTTGGTAACTATGAAATTCATCGTTTGATAAATGCTCTTCTGTCTTTATCCTCTTCTTTCTAAGCATAGTTATTGTGTGGATCTGAACTGATAAGAGTTTAACTGTGATATTTTGAATTGGCACTCCCGCGAATTAGGGTGTTTGTACTGAAACGCTTTGAGATGGTTCAAAACCCCTAACTTTAGATAAAGATTTTAAAACATATTGAGTCTGTCATTATTTTATATCCATTAAGGAATGCATAATAAGTTATATCAATTATTGCCATCAACTAGTTTTACCTAACTGGTCCATTGACCAGAGGAAAGAACTGTTTGATCAGCAGAAGGTTTAGTTATAGAAGTAATAACTAGATCTTGAGGTATGAGCAATATATATAAAACTAATAAACTCCAGTGGTTTACTTAGAGCGCAGCGGAAACGAGTTGTATGGGCCCAAGTGAGTATGTGGTAGTAGAGTATCTGTTGTTAGTAGACCGCTGGATCAATGCGATGGCGACCCTTGCGGTGGCGACATGCTTCTCCGATGATGCGACGGCAACAGCTGCGACAGCGTTGCGCTTCTTCTCGTTGAGTTGCGCTTCCAGCTCCCAGCGATACGCAGGCTTCTGCAGACAGAATCCCCAGCAAGGGAATTTAGGATCGAGCTGGTGGTGAAGTCTTGTGTCCCTGAGACTTCAGCAGGAGGCAAGCGCAGTTCAAGCCCTTGGAGATTCTTCTTCAAGATGATGAAAGTTTCAATAAAAGTCTTTCCCCTTTCCTTGGCAATAGAGAAACCACTGCAGGCCAACCCCAGAAAATAGCACACTGGCACAGGGGCAGTCAAACTCCTTCAGATTCCCTGGTTCGTCTCCCGTCTTGATTCCCAGAAGTGATCTAAAGTCTTGGGGTCTGGGCCCCAATATTTATACTAGTAAATCCTTTGTCTTCTGAAGGCAGAGGGTGCCTGTAGCTAGCCAAAACCAGTTCTGTGCAGCTTCCTGGCAGGAGGTGGAGACAGCATTGTTGAAAGCAGACCTGGCCCAGGTAGCTGAAAGGAAATCTCCTCCCCCTACTCTCTATTCTATAAGGGCTCAGGGGAGTGAAAGGAAATCTCTGCCCCCTACTCTCTATTCTATGAGGGCACAGGGGAGTGAAAGGAAATTCCCGCCCCCTACTCTCTATTCAGCCAAGGTCCTATTCAGCCCAGCCCTGACTCATCAGACTGCTGGAGCCCAAGCCCTCCTGTCACTCACAAACCAGACATGCAATACACAACCTAGCAGAGGCAGGCTGGATGGTTAGGCAAGAAAATACCTACTTTCTAAAAGTGGTATTTTCAAACACAGAGGGGCCGATTCCGATCTCGGCCGGTAGGGCTCCGAATCGGATTCGGCTTTACCGGATCCGATTCGGAGCCCTGTTTCCCGACCGAACCGTACGCGGGTCCGGCCGAGCGAGTACGATGCGAAATCGCCGACCGACTCGTCCGGGCGTCCCGACCGCTCCGACCGACTCGCTCCCGGCTCGAACCGCTCCGACCGACTCGCTCGGACTCGACTCGCACCGCGCAATGGAGACGTTTCCCGGCCGGGTAAGTACGATGCGCGCCGCGAGCAGTCCGACCGAGCCGCGCACTCCGGCTCGAAAGAGCAGTCGGAGCCGTACTTTGGGGGTCCGACACGGACCCCCTGTGCGCGTAGCTGTGCGAGTCGCACACAGGGGGACCCATGGGTCCCCCTACCTGTGCGTGTACGGCGCGAATCGCTCGCCGTGTACCCGCTGTAGGGGGCGCCCTTGTCCAACTCGCACCCATTGAGTCAATGGGAGCCCGCGTACGCGTTGTACGACCGGCTCCCATTGACATCAATGGGAGTCCGACCGACTCGAGTCCGATAACATACGGACGCATCGTACTCGCTCGGTTGGACTGCACGGGTCCGATTCGGTCGGAAATCTCTCCGGGTCCGGCTCGGTCGGAGAAATTTCCGGCCCGACTCGGAATCGACCCCAGAATGTTAAAACCAACTTCCCTAAAAGATGTATTTTATCATTCTGAGTTCAGGCATACTAAATTCGTTTTTCTACCATGTTCCCTGGGTCAGTTATGATTATAAGATGTTATAATCAAACTGCCCATTCTGGCCTATGGGGACAGGTAGCCTTGCAATAGTGAAAAACGAAATTGGCTGTAATTCACTATCAGGACATGCCACACACATCAGGGCATGTCCTACCTCTTACTTACAATGCACCCTGCCCTTGGGCCTACCTTAGGGTTTCTGATATGTAAAAAAGGGAAGGTTTAGGGACTGGCAAGTGGGTGCACTTACCGGGTCAACATGGCAGTACTAGACTCCACACAGGCTCTGCAATGGCAGGCCTGAGACACACTTTACAAGCTGCTTCTGTGGGTGGCACAACCAGTGCTGCAAGTCCACCAGCAGCATTTGATTTACAGGCCCTGGGCACACATGGTGCACTATACTAGGGTCTGACAAGTAAATCAAACAAGCCAATCAGGGAGTCACTAATCCATTACAATACTTTACAATAGGGAGCACTTGCACTGTGGCACTGAATAGCAGTGGCACAGTGCCCAAATCCTCTAAACCAGCAAAACATAGCAAAACACAGGAGGCAACAGCAAAAAATGGAAGGGAGACCCACGCCAATGGTGCCAGGTCTAACACCTTCCTTTGAAGTGTTATTAATGGAGTGTCTTTTTGGGCCTAGTCTGCTGCTTGTAGTTCTGCTTCAAGTTCCAAACTGTCTTGCGTTTTCTGTTTAGTTAAAGTAGATAAGAGCGAAAAGCATTTCCCTCTAACAACTGTATTAAAGGCATCCCACGTGTTGGACAAGTTGGTATTACAAGGGTCATTTGTTTGAAAGATGTCCCTAATAGTCTTGCACAATTTGTCTCTGAAAAGAAGGTCCCTAACAAGAAGACTAGAAAAGAACTAACAATAACATTTGGGAACCTAGTTACCCAACAATGCCCCAACGATGTCCTTGCCATTTTGGTCATCACTGTGATAGCCGTAGTCCTTTATCTTCATCTGTCATTGAGCTCGTGCAAGGTCTCTCTTGGTTTCCCCCAGTGTCCCTTCAGTCTGGGGTTCATATGCCAAGCAGCGTCACTGCCTCCACTATGTCCAAGAAGTGATATGACTTGTTTTGGTATTCGAATGGTGAGGCCAAAAAGATACGTCCACCTATTTTTGATGCACTAGTGGCACAGTTTATCAATAACAGGACGAAATTGTAGTCACCGAGCCAAGGTGGCCTGTGCAATATCTTGGAACACCGAACATGTCATGCCTTGGAAGAAGACAGACTACACTCTCCTCGCTGCTTGTAGGATCACTTCCTTCACCTTAAAAGGAGTTCAGTTTTGCTAAAACATCTCGGGGACGTTTGCCTTCACCAAGAATGCTTGGGCCAACCCGGTGGACATGTTCTAATTGGACCTTGGCCTGATTGTCTCCAGAAACTCAAAGAACATGCCCACTACAAATGCCTCAAAGTCCGGGTCCTCCTCTCCATCCTTCAGGTTTTATAGATAAATGGAATCCTGCCTTGAACGGTTTTCTAGATGATCACATTTCAGGAAAGTAGCCTGCAGATTAAGTTGATCAGAAGAGCCTTTTAGCTGGTCTGCACATTGCTCCAAGTTCTAGAACATAGTTTCCAGATCAAGAGCATGAGCGCCCATCGAGTCTACATCCTGCCACAATGTCGAGAGTCTGGCATGATGAGCAAAAAAACGATAGATTTAGGGCACTATCTCTGTACTGGAGGTGAATGTTTGACATTGTTCAGCATTCCGTCCATCAATTTTTATTTTTGCATTAAGGTCAGAGCTAAGAACTTCCAAGGTGGTGGTCAGCTCCACTTTTTAATCCTCTTTATACTCTTTTTAACCCCTTCGGTGCTCACGACAGCCCCCGGCCATCACGCGTCACGGTGGGCATGTGCGCACGACGGCCGGGGGTCGTCCAAATCCCACCCACTAATAGAAACCCCCGCACAGCGAGAAAATTCGCCGCGCACACAAGGGGTTAAAGTCTTGAAGGGAAGAAAAGAGGTCTTCCTTAGTTAAGGCAATTGTGCCGTCCCTGGTAGTGGAAAGGTGTATGTCTCTTGTCTTCTTCGGTTGAAAGTAGCTGGAGACTCTATTTGATTGTGTCTTTTTCAGAGGCATGTAGGCTACAGCCAAGGGCCAGGGCAAGCGACTCAGGGAAAAGGTCGTCAAAGTGCATCCCATAGTAGGCCACCAGGAACCAAGTACCCTATAAGATTATCTTCATCAGTTCACCTTGCCGCAAGAGGTGTGTTGCTGGGGTTGAGCAAGTTTTGATAAAGCGTGTAGCCCTTCTTGTTGATATCTCTTTGCACTACAAGCCCCATTGAATGTCCTATGGCAGGCTGTATCTGGGACTCATGCGCATAGAATAGAGGGTAGTCTGTCTTGGCCTCAAGACAAAGGTCTCAATGTTTCACTGTCAACCCATTACTGCTTTCTGCCCAGCCCCGTTGTCTGCTCTATGAGGGAAGATTGTGTTATTACATGGCGTGGCCCCCGACTTCAAAAGTGGCTGCTTTTTACCACTGCCGCAAAGGAGCTCGTGTGGAATATGTCTGGGGCAGTAGGTGGCATAGGAAGGAGCATTTACCCAGTTGTTGGCTGAAAAAGGGTTTGAGCTAATGGTCATACTGGCTTCTGGGGCCCAGGTGGTTTCACCGCTCAGCTAGAAGTTGCTGCCCCTGTAGTCTTTCACCATGTGGGCCTCTATCCTCTCCGCAGGGTTGTTTGAGGGAACTGCGCTAGCGTTTACCATGCATGCCAGTTTAACGTGGTTTCAACCACATAAGTCTTAACCACGCAACTGCCTTTACAATGCATGCCGTTACTACGAACTATGCGTTGTTACGGCATGTACGGCAAAGACATATCCGTGGTTAAGACTTGACAGGTAAGTCTTATCCACTGACCCCTGCCTCTGCCCTGAGTCATAAACCCACCCCCTTCCTCCTGAAAACCAACCCCCTCCCCTCAGAGCCCTAAAAACTTCCCTTCCCCGTCATAAAAACTACCCTGCTCTCCCCTAAGCCCTAAAAACTACCCGATCCCTTTCCCCATCTTGAGCCCTAAAATGGCCCCCCAACCCTCCGCACTGGCACCTAAAACTTCACCCTCTCTCCTAAAAACCAACCTCCTCTCCTCCAGCCCTAAAAACTTCCCTGCCCCCAAGCCCTAAAAACTACCCCACCCTCCCCTAAGCCCCAATAACTACCCCAAGCCTTAAAAACATCCCTGACCCCACCCTAGCCATTAAAAAACCCCAACTCCTCAGCCCTGTAAACTACCCAACCCCGCCAGCCTTAAAAACTACCCCGACCCCACCAGCCCTGAAAACTACCCAAACCCCAGTCCTGAAAACTAACCTGAACCCTAGCCCTGAAAACTATCCCCAACCCATACAAACTACCCTCACACCTCCAAAACCCTGGCCCAGACCCACTTACCTCACCACATCCTCTGGCTCTCCCGATCCATCCTGCTTCTGCCCAGCAGCGGCTAGACTACGCACTGCCTTAACCACGCATATGCATTGTTAAGGCAAAACATGCATGGCTGAGTCCCCGTTAGTCTGACTGTTTCCCTCTCCGCAGCCAGGGTATCGTGCATTGCGGCCGCCATGTTAGAATCAGGCAGATGAGCGAGACTCCACGGTCTGGTGTCAATAAGCAGCAGTCTCAGCTCCGGTATGTGGCACCATGCCACAGCTTTGCAGCTTCAGAGAGGTGAGGCAGGGCACAGCATATCTCGCCAGCTTTATCGCTAGCTCTCACCGGAGTCATGCTGATGGACGTGATGGAGGCCGCAGCTCCACCATCCCACGTCGGAAGGCCGAGTCGGCTTTATCGCTGAAATGGTGGGTGGAAGACGGATCAGGGATCTTTGTGAAGGCCGCTAGCTACTGGGGCTTAAAGCATATCTGTTGTGGGTCGGTCATGGGTTGGTAGCCCCTGTTGCCTTGATTTCAGAGAACAAGTCCAGCGAAGATCGGATGATTCACATCCACCCGGACATGTTGGCAGGCCATGCCCCTGGTCCTGCCTTTTTAGCTAGTAAAGTGACCCCCTACATAACATCCTGACTTCTGTAATACAGGTCCTCTCTCCCTTTGAAGTTTCCCAGTTTAAATGCACCAGACGTGACAGCAAGGCTTTTCGAGCATTAGGTCCTAAGCCTTGAAATGACATCCAGTGGGCCTTCATAGATTTGCCAATTTCTACACGCTTAAATGCACTGTTAAATTTTACTTATCTTATTAACTTAGGAATTTTGTTTATGCTCTTTTAGCATTACTAGTACCAAGATGCTTCTGTGACTGTTAACATGATAATGATAATATAACAATAGAAGTAGTTTTGTGTAGATGTTATTTATACCAAGGCAAGTGGTCGAGCTCGGCCAGTAGGTGCAAAAAGATTACTAATAGTGTTCAAAAATGGAGAAAATGTGAAATTCAAGACTCTTCAGCCCACACTCAGTCCTCAAGCAATTATCTCTTGGAGTGGCTGGGGAAATTATTTCTTGCAGTAAATCTTCTCTTAGTATCTCATAAATAAATAGACAGCTTAAAACTAACCCTGGGCGTAGTTCGCGTAGTAGCGCTACGCGTAGCTACGCGAAGTGCACTTCGCACTACGCGAGCTACGCGTAGCTACGCGAACTGCGTAGTGCACTGTGCAAAATGCTGTTCGCACTGATTGCACAGTGCCGGATGCTTGTCCGCACTGTGCAATCAGTGCAAACCGCATCTTGCACAGTGCAAGCAGTCGTTTTCTGCCACTCGAGTAGATTTCTACTCGAGCGGCAGCTTTCTCAACGCGGACTGGTAGTTTCTCATCGCGAGCGGTCACGAGCTTACGCGACCACTTGCAATGAGAAACCTGACCTCCCCGCGTTGAGAATCTCGCGAACGAGGAAAAAGTCTCGCCGGGATGTCATTTTGCTTGCTCACGGTCGCCAACTTGACGTTGAGGACCGCGAGCAAGCAAAAAATGACTGCTACGCTACGCGTGTTTGCACTGTGCTACGTGCAATTCGCGTAGTGCGAAGTAGCGCAAACTTCGCAAACTACGCGAGCGTAGCGTAGTACTTCGCCCAGGGTTACTTAAAACACCGTAAAGAAGTAACTTTGCTACTTTTGTGTTTCACACACTTGGCAGCGACTCTCTCATCAGTATGTAGACATCTACAAAGTGGCCTGAGACCTCCACAACTGAGACAGAGACCTCCAGATGCAAGGCAAAGGCCTTCACGTGGAAGGAACTAGGAGAACTACATACAACAACTGAACCAAATCACACACACCGGACAAACATTCCTTTCCAGCAACATAAATAAACCACCCACACCATATGCTCAGTTTTTTTTCACTTCGTCATTCACATCCTGCAGCCACCACATTCTTCTGCAATAATGCAGACCACTATTTTGCAGAGAAAAGCCGGTCCACAGAGTAGACACAGTTCTTGTAGAAAAACTTGTGAGAAAACACTACAAACAACTACATGGGTTGCCTCCATTCATCCTCAGTGCAACAGAGATTCAGCCTTATGGCAGGAGATGGCAGACTATGTTAATGCATTGGGGAAGGGGGGGCACACGCTATGTGAGATATTAAAAAGAAGAGGCAAAATGAGAGCAGGAGTGTGAATGAGATGTTTTCAATAATTTAGATGTCACAAGCTCTTTCTGGAGGGGCAATTGGATCCTGTCTCTTTCTTACACTTTCCCCCTCTGCTTGAGAAGGCTGCCCTCTCCACAATGCACCCTCACCTGCTATGTGGGTATGCCCCTTTTGAACTACTCCAATGTACTGCCAGGTAAGACTTGAAACCCCTCTTTCTCTCGGGAAAACAAACCTATATTCACTCACCTACATCTGTCCTTCACCCACACCTAACATGTTCAACAAATGTTAATAAAAATAATTTGTAATAACATTACACATTATTTCTTTAAAAGTTTAAAAGTTAAAAAAGATTGTATCTTTTAAAACAAAAAAGTTTCCTTTATTTTCCAATATTTTTCTACATATTTCCATGGAAGTGTGCTGCAGTACCTGTAGTTGCCCATCTGTGATGTTAGACGTACTCCATTTCTGAACTGGAATACATTTTCTACTCTTGTGGGCCCAATTTGCTCTAGTTTGTTACTAGCAATAGGCTAACTCTTTTTCCTGTGCATGTTTGTCCCTCCCCTAAGCCCTTCTTATCCCTTCCTAAATCCTTTCCATTTTTAGTGAATTTTCCACATTTACCAGCCACTCCCTATGTCCTTGCCACATATAGTACCAAAATGTATGTGAATGTGTGCAGAGATATCTGCAAATGGGGCAGAGATCTTCACACAGAAAAGATAGGAGACACAAAGGCAGAGATCTCCACATGTAGTTTAATGAAAAGCACTTTTTACTATGTGAGTTTGGGTATTTGTGCAGTTTTTCTGAATATGGCTCTTAAAGTGGATGTGCTTGTGAAAAAATTGATTGAATAAGCCAGTTTATTGAGAAATTTCATTAGATTGGGAAGTAGCGGGATGAAATGAGCAGACGGCTGAGTTGCAACACAGAGCAAGTTGAGGAGAGCTAGGATTCTTATTCTAACCTGGCTTCAAAGGACAATTTAACTGTCATGTATGTCAAAGAAAGACAGTGTCACCAATTCACTAAGCCCTGTCTCTCTGTCTCTCTAATTATTTCTGAGAATAGAATAGAGATTTTGAGTACTCCCCCATTTGTGACCTGTATCTACTGAAAACTGTGGTAGATAAAGTGGGTAGATAAGTGAGAAATGCAGGTGAAAATATCACGTATGAACTGCATACCACTGTTCAGCTAAAAAGAGGGCAGTCCATCCATCTCTGAGTAGCAACATCTTTGAATAATAGAATAAAGGAACTGAAGGTATAAAGTAAAGATCACACAAGTTGCGTGTGACATTGAAATAATCAGCAACTGGGCAATGATCTGCTTTCTTTAATGTGAATAACTTTACCACTCTCATATCTGCTACCTTGGCTTGATGAATTAATCCTTTAACTGATCTCTTTGATGAAAGACTGAGGGTTCACTGACAGAATATCGACACCTAAAATATCCCCATACCACAATATCGAGTTATAAATATTGATGTCACAAATATCGACATCCTATATTTATAATGGTAAGTACAAAAATATTGAAAAATAAATATCAATGTCATAAATACAGTTGCACAAAATATAGTTTTTTATATATATAAAGTTAAAAATAATAAATATTAAATATATTAAATAATACATTTAATTTAAAAAAATAAATTAGACAATTAGATGTAATATACATTTTAACAAATATAACAAATAAACTTAATAAAAAAAGTTAAACACAAATATATAATAATTAATATATATATATATATTTACTTTAAAACAATTAATAAACTATTAATTTCAATTATTTTATAATTTTAAAATTATATAAAGATGTATCAAATAAATATATATATATATATATACATGCCTCAAAACTCTTAAACACAAGAGCAAAGGTGGGCACTCCAGGCAAGTCAAGCAATCTCTTTATTTCCTTACATCACGGTATCTGTCCTGACGCGTTTCGGCTGATCCCAGCCTCTGTCAAAGTCACATTACATTTCAAATCAATCTTATTTAAAGGTACAGTCAATCATAGTCATAGAAGAGAAAACCTCTGTTACCCTCTATGCCCTAATCATCTCAAATACTGTGTTTTAAACAAAAATGTATTCTCTTTTTTCACTTTTATAAAATTTATAAAAATTATTTTATTTGAAAAAAGCCAACTTAACATTTCAATGCCTCTTGTATCTCATGCTTGGACATTGGAGCCGTTTTAGGAGTAAACTCTTGGGCCAGTGCCCTCGTTAATGCAAGCACATTAAAACATGACGGGAATTGTGCTAACAGCATATTTAGAAGAGTCATGGCCAAAACAGAACATTCAGAACATCCCCAATACATTCCATGCATCATGTATTATGAAAGCTATATATGAGAGGATTGGAGTTACTAATTTGATGATGAATCCCATACAATATAAATCAATTACTATATAATATGTTCTTCTGAAATTCATGTTTAGGTATATTCATATCAAATAATTTGTTCAAAAATATATCTAATCCTTCTCTATGTATATAAATACAATAAATAGCTATACATTTTTAAAACATGTGGAGTGTATAGGGTGTCAGAGTGCAAGAGTTCGCCCATATATAACACCTCAACTCAACATTGAAATCATAGATACCTAAAGTGCCTAAGTGTGGGAGTGGATTAATCTGTCATAGCCCAGCCCTTCATCCCAAAACCTTTTTAAATCCCTCAAGGAGGGGGTAAGAAACAAGGTAAAAATCAGGGGCCCAGGAAAATGGGTGATACTTAAACATCCCAAATGTACTTCTAACTCCTCATCCCTGTTCAACCCATTTGGAAATTTTGTATTTAAATCCAAAATATACCTTGATTCTAAAGGTCTCAGATTCATAGTTCTATTACCTCCTCTTATATTGGGGGGGATTCTGTCCACGGCAAAGAACATCAGCAGTCCCGGATCGCTTTCATGTTTATCATAAAAGTGTTTGGCTACAGAGTATGTAAAATCCTGATTCCTAATCGCCCGCTGATGTTCTAGTATACGTTTTTTAACGGGGAAAATTGTACTCCCCACATACATCAGGGGACAGGGGCAACTCAGTACATAGATACAATGATCCATATTACAATTGTAAAACCCGTTTATCTTCCTTTTGTGTCCGTCGTTGGACTTAAATGACAGGACATTTTTTACCATACTACAGGCTTTGCAATGATTGTACTTAAAAAAACCCTTCGTGGTAGATAACCACGTATCAGGTTTACGGCTTCTGGTGAAATAACTCTGTGTAAGGCTGTCACCTAATGTCCTTCCTTTCCTGTATGTCACTGGTGGTGCCATAGGTAAATCTTTTCCAATGATGTTGTCTTTCCTAACTACCTGCCAATGTCTTCTCATAATCAGATGTACTTTGGGAGACATTTAATTGAAGCAAGTGATAAATCTGGCTGGTGTGGTTTCCTTTTGTAGTCTATCATTGGGGTAAAGAAATTGATTTCTAGTGATATTTTCAGACTTAAGTTTTGCCACAGTTAGCGTTTTGGGAAAATATCCCCGTTTGCAAAACCTCTCATTCATTTTTTGTACTTGGCCTTGGAACTCCTGTTCCTGGCTGCAGATTCTTTTAAGCCTCAATGTTTCTCCATAGGGGATACTTTCTATTAAGTTGGTCGGATGTTGGCTTTTAATATGCAGGGTGCTATTTCCAGCTGTTGTCTTGCGATATACTGTGGTATTGATTTTACCCTCCTTCACTTGTTAACAAAATGTCCAAAAAGGTTATGTCGCTAACGCTCATATGTGAAGTGAAATGCAAATTGAAGGGGTTCTCATTAAGATTTCTAACATATTCTTCTGCCTCCGATCTGGACCCGTTCCACAGCAGAAATAAATCGTCAATGTAGTGGGTCCAGATTAGAGTGTGTTGCATATACTCTGCATTTTCTCATCTGCCCAGGCCACCTGCTTCTCCCACCAGCCCATTACCAAATTGGCAAAGCTGGGGGCAAAGCAGGTGCTCATAGCAGTCCCCATTATTTGCCTATACAGACTCCCGTCATGCATGAAGATATTGTGCTTCAGGCAGACATGTATCATCTCCAGAAGCATTCGCGTGTGTTCTAGAAAGCAAGCTGGTCTTTTTTTTTTTTTCAAATAGTACTCACATGCACATACCCCAAGATTGTGATCAATAGAAGTTTAAAGGGCAGTGACATCAAGTGTGATCATAATATAGGATTCAGTCCAAGTGAGATCATTGATTTTAGTGAGGAAATATCCACTGTCTTTTCAATATGATGGAAGTGTTTTAACAAAAGGGAAAAGGAACAAATTAATGTATATGGCTGTGTTTTCTAAGAAACTTTCATTGGAAGAGACAATAGGTCTCCCAGGTGGGTTGTGTAATCTTTTATGGACTTTCGGGAGCAAATAGAATAAGGGAATCTTGGGATGTTCAGATCTTAGAAAATTGAATTCATCCTGATCGAAGATACAAGCATCATGCCAATTCTTGAGCTGTGTTTGAAATCCAATGACACAGGCCCGATACTCATCATGTGTGATAAACGAATGCACCCAACATACTCCAATTGCCTCATGCCTTCATGATTATATTTATCAGCATCCATAATTACAACATTCCCTCCCTTATCACTGTTTTTATTTACAATGGAGGTATCTTCTTTCAGGGATTGTAAAGCCTTCCTCATTTCTGGTGTTAGGTTCTCCATAAATCCCACACTCTTCGTTCTTAACTGAACTAGGTCATGGATAACCATTTCATGAAAAGTGTCTTTATTGTCGTGAACTGTGACTGTGATAGGGATAGCACAGGACCTCGGTTTAAAGCCACTCATGCTGGCAGATCTGGTATCATACATATACAAGTAACATAAAATCTATTTGAAAAAACATTCTATTATAAATTAAATCATTAAACTATTTAAAAGTCTTTCAACTTAAATTTCACACTCCAGTCAGTGCAACAGTAGGGCAAGTGTTGAATAGTTGAGGGGTAAAAATTACTATTCCCTCTCCAGTGAGTGCAACAGTAGGGAAAGTGTTGGATAGCGGAGGGGTACAATTTACTATTCCCACTCCAATTAGTGCAACAGTAGGGAAAGTGTTGAATAGTTGAGGGGTAAAAATTACTATTCCCACTCCAGTGAGTGCAACAATAGGGAAAGTGTTGGATAGCGGAGGGTTAAAATTTCTTATTCCCACTCTAGTCAGTGCAAAAGTAGGGAAAGTGTTGGATAGCGGAGAGGTAAAAATTACTATTCCCACTCCAATGGCTGCAACAATAGGGAAAGTGTTGGATAGCGGAGGGATAAAATTTACTATTCCCAATCCAGTCAGTGCAACAGTAGGGAAAGCGTTGAATTGTGGAGGAGTACAAATCAGTATTCCCACCCCAGTCAGTTCAAAATTAAAAACAAACAAAATATCAACAAATAATATTTAAAAAAATATATATATATATACATATGTTAAAAATTAAAATACAATAGATTTAATATTAAAAATCTTTAAAAATAAAAACATATTATAATGTTAAATACATATCACAAATACCTACAAATATTATATTAAATAATATAAAAAATAATTTTCAACAAATAAATATATTCAGTTAGAAATTATTTATATACAAAAACATTAATTATTACATACATTTCGTTTATTTACTTCCTACCCTATAACATCACACAATTCACAACCCACATCTAAATTTAAAAAAGTACTTCCATAATTAACATAATTAATTATCAATTAAAGAAATATTATTAGTTAAAAAACAAATTAAAGCACATAAAAATTAATTACCTTCCCACCCTTTACCCCTATAATCCCCACCACCCATAGCTAACATTAAACTGTAAAAAAATTAATGACACAATTAAAATTTATTTTCAATTAAAAAACTGATAGTATTTAACAACTAATAATAAAGTAAGTCAAATTAATTTACTCCCCACCCTTTACCCCTATAAAACCAAAACCCACACACAAAAAATAAACAATTACCCTAATTAATTATGAATTAATTAATTAATATTAATTATCAACTAATTATTTATTAATTAAAAATTAAATTACTTCCCACCCTTCACTGCTATAAACCCCACAAACGGCACCTAAAATTAATTAAACAATTGCCATATTTAATTTTCAATTAATTAATTAATATTAATTAACAACTAATCATTAGTTAATTTAAAATAAATTACTTCCCGCCCTTTACCCCTATAAACGCCAGACCCCGCTACTAAAAAAAATCACACAATTACCATATTTAATTTTCAAATAATGAATCTATTAACATTAATTAACAACCAATTAATAATTAATCAAAAATAAATTACTTCCCACAGTTAACACTATAAAATCTCAATTAAATATATATTACTAAATAAAAAATAATCATTCATTTATTAAAATTAAATTACATCTCACCCTATTCCCCTATAAACCCACAACCCGCTACGGAACTAAAAAATGCAAAATGTAATTAAAATAAAATGGATAACTCCTAAAATATTAACACATATATTAAAAAACATAAACAATACTTATACAAATAAATACATCACATACATTTAAAATATATACTAAAATACATAACACTAATTTAAAAATCGATATTTTAAACAACTATATTTTTGCAAATTATATTAATGACTTCTATATTTAAAAAATGATATTTCTTACCTTAAAATCGATATTCTTGACCACGATATTCTTGCTGTCGATATTTCTGTGTCACGATATTTACAACTCGATATTTCTGTAGGTCAACATTTCTAACTCGATATTTTGTCTAAATACCAAAACTGAGATAGGACCAATTGACAATTTTTTTATTTAGGTGTGGGGTTCATCACAGACAGGAGAATGCCTGGCAGCTCTAGTAATTAATTGTTTACTTCTAGAGGGCACAACGTTAATTTTAAATTGGCACATCTATGCACTCATTATATGATTTTCAGTATTTGAGAAAGGGTAGACCTTTATTCAAGCAGCAGCACAACAATTTAAAAATAACTTTTTTGTACATGAAGAATCTCAAACATTAGTTATATTACATAGAGCAGCATGTTGTACTTGGTCTAATTGAGATCAATTTAGAAATTCCAGTATATTGTGAGGATGTTTCATGGATATGTATCTAGGAAAATACCTGGTAAAGTTATTTGGTTTACATATTTTCTTTACACATTTTATATTGCACTTATTTACAATCTGAGGCACAGAGAAAATATGTACATTTTTAATTAATTGCTTTATTTTAGGCAAGTGCCGGGGCCTAGATTAGAAAATCCAGGTTTTTGGGTCCCATGATGTACAACCTATCTCCGACACCACATGTCACTTTTACGGATGCTTATTAAGAAGCCATAATAATTTGCAGGCTTTCTAGACACACTGTTATAAGAAATCAGTGTCTCTGAAGACTTATTTTAGCAATAACATAAAGAATTTCAGTTATTTGCCAGGAAAGAGAAAATAAGCATGGTCCCTAGAAGATTTACCTGACTCTCTGGAAGCAAAAATGTTCTGAAAATCATATTGTGCTGAAATATGTCACAGGATAATTGATGCCAAGGTTTCTGACTTTAGGAAGAAGATAGGTGACAGCTATGAAAATAAAAATTTTCAAAAAAAGTGGTGGCAATGAGAAATTAGAATCATGTCCCTAAAACCAGCTGCAGAGAAAATCCTTAGATAGAGATTTACAGAAATATATCCAGTACGTGAACTATAGGACAGAGTTATTATCCCCATGTTAAATTACATTGAGTTGTTCAGTAGAAAACACAGGGATATCAAGTCTAGCCTAAAGTGTATCAGGCTTTTTCTCACTAACCAAACTCAGCAAATACTGATGAGTTCCCTTATTTAATTATCTAAAAAAGTAGTATTTGAAATCTCACATGACTCTGTGCTATTTCTCTTCTTTTCAGCATTTACCAACATGCATGGGTGAAGGTGATGTGTCACTTGTAGTTCTAAATCTGCGTGCATTTCACAAAGATCAATTTCTAGCTAAGGAATGGGCCTTTGCTCGAAGGCAACCAATAATAAAGTGTCTCAGATATACTTTCTGTTGGATAAATGACTGAGCCTTAACTCAGACACAGTTGCACAAATGAAGGTGGTCATCAATGTCACACAAAACAAACTGTTTACTAAATACAGAAGAGTAATGCAAGGCTACATCATGGCACCTTTGACATATATATTAAGACATGAACAATCTCTCAAGATTTACTGAAAATTGACAGTGCACTGGCTCTAGGCCAATGACTCCATCCTCTTGCTAAGAAAGGAAAATGCACTCTAAGCCAAACTGAATGCAAAGAAAAGCTATAAGGATTGAGGCACCTATAACTCTTTTCTCGTTTTGTTGATCTAATGGATTTGACTATGGGGAAATAGTCAAGTTCTGCTTTGCTGATTGTTTCCTAACAAAACATCACATATTTCATAAAAAGCTATCTGGAAGACCCACTAGTTAAATATGACTTCAACCTTCCCTTCTTTCTATGGCCTCATTTCGCAAACAAAATCATAAATAATTTCTTGAACATTTACAAAAACAATTCTGCACATTTCAGAGGTTTTTGCAATTCACAACAAATTCCAGCAATACTTCAGGATTCTGTGAAGGTCACAGCTTCATTAGAGACTCACATTTAGAAGCATTTATAGATATTGTGTTCATTTATTCGTGTGCAAAAGCTTAGCTGAAATGCATTATATAACTTTTTTCCTTTTTCTACCGGGAATCATTTCCCCCAAAGGAGAAACTCCATCCCTACGCTAATTTTGTATGCATTTGTTCATCATTGAGACCGCATGAAAGGATTTTCTTGTACATACCCACAGGCCGACTCTGATCTCTGTACAATAAAATCAGTTATTTCTGATGCTAACAGTATTATAATTTTGTATAAATGTCGGCCGAACTAGGGGGCCGATTACGATGGCGGACGGACTGGAGTCCGTCCACCATCGTGGTGGTAACCAGGACCGTCCGCAATACATGCAATACATGTGGCGGTTCCGCACACCAAATTATGATGCGACCGCCACCGTGGCAGACGCATCTTGCATTTTAACATTGCGGTGGTTGCTGCTGACAGCAGCACCCGCCGCAATGTTGAAAATGCATGTTGTGCATTTCACTGCACTATGTGGCAGGCACCACACGGTGCCTGCCACTTAGTGCACTGAAACAGTGCACATACACCTCCCCCCAACACAAGGGGGGCCCGCAACGGGCCCCCGAAACAATCCCCGCCAGCCTTTCAATGGCGGTTTACCAGCCACGGAAAGGCTGGCTTCCGCCAGCATCGTAATTCGGCGGACGGAGCCTGCTAGGCTCCGCCACCATTTTAAGCATGCTGACCGCTCAGCCAGGCAATCATAACGATTGCCTGTGGCGGTTCCGTGGCGGACGGTCTTTGCGACTGCTGCAGTCCTAAAGCGATTCCCACCGCCATCGTAATTCGGCGGTGGGAAAATTGCTGTCAATTGACGGAAGGATCGCCACCGCCGGGCTGGCGGTGATGATCCTTCCACCATCGTAATCGGCCCCTAGATTTGGCTTCTAACAATCTTCTGGTGACCACCCTTAATGTATCAACCACGGATCATTTTCGTTCATTTCTTCTGCTTTTCAACCCCTTTCTGTTTTTTTGCTGTATATTTATTTAGTAGTTGAGCATTTTTCTAGTCTGGATTATTCACTTGGCTATTTTGCTTTCCGTTTAGTCATTCAGATGGATGTTAGAATGCTCAAATTGAACGACATGATGACTCATGAGCAGGTGGAACTTCTGTGCTGACGTGCCGGCACAGAACAGCGTGAAGGGAGTGAAGGGTGTGGTCAACACTGATCTCAGGGCCGCAGTCACAGCAGAGCGGGTCAAGCCGTGGAATTAGAGCCTGCAGGACCAGCCACAACTGGCCCCGCCACCAGAAACTGCCATCATCATTATCCCATATAGCCTGTGCACCGCTGAGCCCCACTGCCTGCTGTTGGCAGCCCATAGCTCATAGCTTCCAGCCTGCAGTCTGCATCCTGGAAGCTGTAAGGAAGAAATAATACAGGATCTCACAAACCAGGGTCTGGGCAGCACGTAGATGGTGGATAGAGAAGCCGGTGGTGGGTGCAGACACTACACCGATGAGGCAGTGGGACAGTGAGGTGGTAAGTGCGGCAGCACATAGGTGCCAGGTGACCACCAGCAGTGAGCGGAGGTGGCCGGCGATAGGTTGATGTGGCTTGCTTGCATGGGGGGGCCTGCCTACACTACCTCTTATCACTTGCTTGCCTTGTGGTACATGCTCTATATCTGACCGCATTTGCCTGCAAGTTCCCTCATGTCCTCCCTCTGGCACTTTGATCCTGGAGTTGGTGAATGGGTCTTTTATTTCCTCACCCCTCACTATCTTGTATTGGCACTCTGGGGATTGAGTTGAGGTGCGAAGCTGCAAACTCATTGCCTCTGCACTCTATGCTAACTCTAGCCCTACAGAGCTTACAATGCTTCATCTCACTCTAACCATTCCTCAGTCACAAAGGCCGTGCCAAAGACTGCTAGCATATACTTTCAGCGTATTCAGCTCACCCAACCCTGAGCTGTAATTTTCTACCAAAGCCCTGCATGGGGTCCTTCAGCGGGCTCGTACCCCTCCCCTGGAATCACCAGGATGCACAATACACCAAGGGGGTGAGGCGGCGCTCACAGAAAATACTCTTCACAACTCCCCACATCTCCACATCTCCACATCTGGACATACTGGTTACTGATTTTCTGGTTGTTACCCTCACTGCATCCTTCCCTGTAAACATATCCCACAGTGGCCCTCAGCAAGTTACTTCATTATGTGTGAGACAAGACCAAGAACTGATAAACTGAGGATGGATGTGAGATGTGATTCTGATGCAGAAATAACAACGGAAAATCAACTCGGGTGATCTCCCACCCAACAAACTTCAATATAGTCAATACAGCCACTGCAGATAAAGCTGCAATGGATGGCCCATATGCTAGCAGCATGAAATGCATCATGCCAGGTAGTGCAGCGTGCAACGTAGGAGATGAGAAATTGCTTCTTAAAGACCTAATAACATTTTTAAAAAAACAAGCACAAGCAATCAGCGGTTAACACCATCACAAATTATTTTGGGTGCCAGGTGGAGAAAGCTCTGGCTAAGTCTCCTGCTGACATTTCTACTCGTACTCCTATGTTTCCACTATCGCAGCAGCTAGCACACGTATATGGATTGTCTCCTGCATCTATGCAGCCCAAACTATTCCCCTCTGATTGCATAGACCAGGATCTATTAACGGTAGCCACAAAGCTCTCTGAAGCAGTTGAACTGGAGCAAGATGTAACATGTTGCATCAAAAGGCACATGCTCATAGGAGTGCATGGCGCCATCGTAACTGACTCTCCAAATCTGAACATCCACCTGGTGCTGTCTGAAGTGCATCACACATCAAGGAGTGCTCTTTGCTCCCCCAAGGATACAATTTACATCACTTGTAGCCCATTGAACTGGTTATCCAATGAAGGGGAATCAGTCCAGGCCTTGGGTGGACTGGCTTATGAGGGGAGCAAGCAAAACTCTATGCTCGCATTGGACTCTAGATCCTCATTGGATTCCTTTCCTATAGGACTGATCTGAGGATTTAATTAACATGAAATGCAGTGACAATGCAGATGTACTGCCATTAAAGGCAGACCACAGACAGGGGCTGCCTTTATTGGCTGGGCATTACCTCCTTGCAGATCTTGATCTTACTGGAGAAGGGTGGCCCAAGGAATACGAGACATGAACCTGCCCAACCCATTTTGAGTCTCAAGAAAGATATGTGGAGAACTCTAGATTCAATGGCCACCACTTTGACATTACAATCATTGAAAATTGACAAGCAAACCCAGGTAATAAAAGAAACCCTAGATGCCTTGAACACAGTAACTCAAATTGATCAAAGAATGGCTGCTATTGAAGAAGTCTTGAAGAGCAAGTTCTCCCAGGAGAGGCGTACCCCTGCTCCGCATTCTGAACAAACTGCTTGAGGTATCACTCACCTTAAATAAAATCATGGAGGACTGCAAGTATCAGTTTTCAAGAATGGCCAGTGAGGCTCCCATAAATGCATTATCGGACCTGCTCTCCCAAAGAATAATCCCAGTAATGATGTGCAAAAAAAAAGAAATACGATCAGGAACTGCTAGGATCCAACAAAAGCACTGCCCCTAGGGCACATACATTAAAAAATGGTAGAAACAGGAAATCTTTGCTACCATTAAGTCTAAGCCAAAGATTCACCCAAAAACTGATCACAAGGAAATAAAACATGGACAATGATAGTGTATGGGGAATGTGGAGAGGTCATAAAAGCCTCTGCATCTCCTGAACCATCTTTAAATGATTGCCACCCTATACTGGTCCCGTCATCCGATGATTAGGAGCGTAAAGCAGCTGTTACTTTGGGTACCTTACTAAACAATCAGCCTACCAACCCTTCACTTCAGCATCCGCCCTCTTCCTACCCCAGCCTGCTATGCAACAAACAGTGCAACTTACACAAGCACAACAACAGATTCCCACTGTTCAGAGACGTACCCAGGTGACTAGCCCAAAGATCAGCAAAGGAGCGAGAGCTTCCTATATTTGCTGTATCAATTATATTGCCATATGCACTAAGGGTCCCCAAGCTTTGATCTTACCCAAAGCAAGTTTGGACCACACATCACATGTGTGTTACTGTCAGCTTAGTGGAGCATCCCCACACAGGGTCCCTGGGAGAGCCCCTGGAGATTTATTGTCACTGCAATGTCCTGGAGTGGGGCAAGGTCGGCCACAATTGAGAGGGCATTTGGAAATGCAAGAAGTTGGCCAGCAGGAAAGAGACACAGTAATGGATTTAGCCAAGGATGACACGCTATCAATTAACTAACACAGGACAAAAGATAGCTCAAGTGCTGTGTTAGTGCAGTAAAGCCATATTGTCCCTGTGGCTCTTGCTAATTTTAACTTAGTGAACTCTAACGCAGCTCACCTTCAATTTCAAAACCAGTCCATGTCGAGAATGGTGGTTGAGGATAATGATGATGATCTCCTTCACACTGTCCCCACTAACTATGAATCCAGAACTCTCTTTGGGATCAGTGATAGAAGCCCTAAAAAAATCAAGATGTGCTATGAAAGATATGCATACAAATGCCGAAGTCCATGCAGTAGAGCAGGGCATAGCAAGTCAAAAATCTGGGCTTCAGCCAATGCAATACTGCAGAGAATCCAGACGCCCCACTCAGATGACCATAGGGTCCAGAGAGAGGGTGGCTTTTTTTTTTAACCTGATGTACCAGTCAAGGTGGAACCACAATATTCTAAATAGAGGTAACATCCTCAAACTGGCTAACACACTGTCAAAATCATTTAAAATATCTTCTAAAGACCTGATCAGTGCAAATTTTCTCCCACAGGGGATCTGCAGGGGAGGTAGCAGACTTCAACATTCTTGAGTAATAATGCTGCGGCAGACCATATGATTACGCATGCCAAAGACCTGACAACGTGGGGCGTAATAGTCAAGAAGCTGCATGTAGAACCATACCCTCCCATGTTTGAGGTGGGACCCAAGGGACATCAAAGCCCGAACCCCAAAGAATGGTCCGATTACTACTCAATCCTGAACAGAGCATGTGTTCCCTCTTTTCCCCTCCCACCAAAAGACGATCTCAAGAAACTAAGGTTCCATGTGGCAACAAAGTAAGCCGCAGTGTCAGATCTACAATTGCTACCTGGTAGACAGCCCAAAGCCGCCCCTGATTTCACTAATCTGCAACATCATTTCGGGTGTGATCCCATTAACACTGCTGGGCGAACAAACAGTTACTTATAGGGAGAACTGTGATCCCTCCATCCAGCGGCCAACCCAATGCAGATAATAAGCTGGAACGTAGCAGGATTATGCAAAGGGATGGAAGACAAGGACTGGTTAGCATATATGAAGCTGCAAGAAATCTGTTGCCTGCAAAAAACCTGGGACTATAGATTTACAGGGGTTCATTTCCTTCAATACACCTGCCACAAGCCAGCCAAGAGGAAGGGCCAAGAGTGGCCTTCATATTTGGGTCAAAGCTTCCTGCACCAACAACTCTTCTCCACAAACAATAACATCCAACACTTGAAGTTGGAAAAAGGAGTGATAGACCTTATCAATATCTATCTACAACAATGTGGGAAGGATGAAACCTCGATGCTTCCAAAATCCCTTGATTTACTACTATATACTCTAAGGAAGGATAGTTCCACTACCTGCGCACACTCTGACAACCAGGCCAGAATATTAATACTATGCTCGGACCTGAAATCCTGCCTCTACCCAGTCATGCAAGACAGTGAAGTAACGGAGGAGGACCATACTTTGGCGCTCCCATCTCACCCATCTATTAGATACAGAACAACAACAAAAGTGGAACTATTAAGTACTATTATCTTAAACGTAGGCCTGAGACCACTGATTGGTCGAACTACTTCTGACAATCCCCCAAAACCAACCTTGCATATTGGGAATCGTGCTAGTGCTATCGATTACATATTGATCAATTTGGAGGCTTGGAATCTGGTAACCAACATGTGGGTCGAAGAGAGAATAGAAAGAGATCACGAGCCACTCTACCTCATGCTTGATCTTCCAGAAACTCAATTTGAGGAATGGTACCAGGTAGAATCTGTATACATGTACCAAATGAGTTTGAATGGAAATAGAAAAAACTTTAGCCAGAGCCCCCATCAAATTGAGAATCAGTTGATTTTTTCACTAGCCTGCAGTGGAATGTATTACATGCAGTGTTGAGTATGGCGGCCGAGGCCTTAGGCCCCAAGACGATTCAATCATTCAAGCTGCTGTTTAAAGCCACCAATCCAATTCTACTGGACCATAAAGAATGTCGGGAATTAAAAGTGCAAGATTTCTATCTTACAAAAGGTGCCCTTTTGACAATATACCTGACAATAAAGCCTGAAACCCCGGTGGGAGACATAGCTCGATCTGATATTGCCACCTGAGAAAAGGGCCTTATATCTCAGATTCAGTCTAGGAACATTACAGGTTCAGGCTTATACTAAATCCTGGTCTAAGGTCTCCGGGTTGAGAGCTGGCATGTGCTGCTGCTCTTCGAGTGGCCAAGAAACACTGACCACTTCATGCTGCTTCGTGGCACTTCACTAACCCCCCCAAAGGTTTTATCTTCCTCCCTTGTTTTTTAAATATAACACAAGGAATTGCAAGGACGTCCTAACACTTTATTACAGAACCGACCAACCGGAAAATTATCAGGCTACAGCATCCTGTATATACGTAGCTTGGAAGGAAAGACGACTGCTCAAAAGGTTGGGCGGCAACAGTAACAATCACAGCAAGATAGGGAAATAAGTGAGTCTATCTGTTATTTTTATCCTGAACATTTGACTGCTAATGGTTTAAATTGCACTTTTGGGGCAACAGCATTGATGGAGGCATAGTGTGATTATTGAAGTGAACCAAGGTTTCATATTTTTTATGTGAGCTTTTGATTAGCATTGATAGTTACCTCGCAAAGCTTTCCGTGGTAGTACGTACCCATCTCGGGCATTGATACATCCTACCCAGGCTTTGCATTACATGGTTGTACTTCTTCTGCCTCTACTCTGTAAAGCCATTGAGATGGACTAATACTTTTAAATCGTCGGTCACACTCTCTGACAATCATATATAGCACTTAAACCTGCTGTCTGTGTAGTTATAATATTACTAACTGTCTTGTTTTAGCCTGCAGAACATTTGCACAATAAGCTGTCATTATGTTAGGAGATATGCTTTTTTCTGCACTCTCTACACTGGAGATGCACCTTTGTTTCAACTCACTTACGCCACTACTTGCTATTGCGTGCCTCCTGCATAGAAACACTACATTTCAACAGATTGTAGTGAAGGACGCTAGTTGCATTAAATTCTTGGATTAGTTCTCTATGTCATTCAGCGAAGTTATGTGGATTAGCTGTCAGTTTACCGAGGTGTGCAGTTCATATAGACTGTAACTCATATCCTAGGATGCAGGAGGGAGGCATCTTGTTATTAAGTTGTTCTGCTTATGGAAATGCTTTAACAAATGTTGTATTACATGGTGTGTTTTTTTATGTATTACATGTTCTCAGGTAAATCTGCAATTTATAAATATTATGCTTAATTATTGTATGGCTTTATTGCAAAACTGAAATAATAAGAAAAGAAATGAATGCTCAAATTTTCATAGTTCTTCTGTAAAACCATACACTTACAAAACAACAAAATCTTCAATCTAAATTGGTGCAGTCAGAAATAGTGTTTTTAATTGGGGAGACAGTACCACTACCAACTCAAATAACCCACTTTGGTTAGGTTAGAACACAGTTGATGAGAGAATATCTGCTCAACCCCTATAGCAATTGACCAAGCATCTGGCAATCCCGCAGAGAAGTGCAGCTAAGTTCAAGCAGTATCAACAGTTTAAAAACAAAGACCAGAACACAATAAAATACCCAAACGAAATTAGAAAAATAGAAAATTATTAATTGAACAAAATGGCACCAAGATCATCAAATTTATTATGGAAGCACCAAAGGCAGTTCCTGCACGGCATGGACTCTGCAGTCCATGCTGTGCAGGTACTGGAGTGCATGCACACATTCACCACATGGCCCTGAGGCAACAGGAGGCCCCATAGGGCCCCCTTTGTTTCCTTTCCACCACAGTTTGCATGGTGGGCTCACCGCAATAAAAACCGTGGCGGAGAGGAAACTCGTAATAAGGTTGGCAGTGACACAGAGGCACAAGTAAGCATATTGCGGCCTCAAGACTGCCGCAACACGGCCAGGGATCGCTGATCCCTGCAGTTGTGGTGGTCCCATGGCGGTCTGACCACCCAACTTGTAATAGGGCGGTCTGACCGATAGTGTGGCGGTGCCAGCATCACCTTCGTGGCTACGGTGGCCCATCGGACCGCTGTAGTCATAATTAGGCCTTTACTCTTTTTATGAATGTCAAAATATTCCGGAAGGGCAAGGTCCAAGATCATAGCTGGCCAAAAGGTCCCACTGAACGAGTTTTCAGTGTGGCAAAAAGGTACCATCAAAACAGACTTGATGTTCCTGCCCAAATTCAGTGCAAACTGTTCTGTGGAGGCGCCAGATTTATCTTGTGTACTGACCAGTAATTACAGAAATTATACAGCCTACTCCTAGCTATTTTTTCACAGTACTTCCACCTCCTTTTGGACCACTTCCTTTCCTGTAAGGTAAAATTACAGAAGAGCCTGCGCTACAAGATGCATAAAACCTGCCGTCACCAGGCAGTCCTGTCTTTAGCTTCTAAACCACTCTCCTATCTTGCTGTCTAGGATCGTTATGGGAATTAATAGGAATAGCCCTTTTTAGTATCTCCAAGTGCAAAATCAGTCCTTTGTTCTGCCAAATGCTCCTGGCCCAGATAGCATATCCCTGGTATGTGGTCAGCAATTAATACCCACATTCTCTTCCTGAGCTCAGATGGAGTCCATTATAGTCATGGTTGTTAACTCTCCCAGCCCAGGATGTGTACTGCACCTCTGGGGGTGTGATGAGTGGAAGTACTGGGTTTAAGCCAGTTCTGGCTCAGGCAGCCTAAAGTTCATTTTATAAAGTTACTTTTCTGCTTTTTGTTATAAAAATCTGATTTCACCAATACATTAAATTTTAAAATTAAGCGATAAATAACTATGAAACATTTTTCTAGCCTTTTCCTCAATTGAGATATGGAATGAATACTTTAATCCTATCTAAGCTTACCTAAGGAAAAGCCCAGAAGGCCTACACAGTGAAATAGCTTTTGATTTTTATTTCACTGTGAGGACACACTAACCATATTATGTAGAGTGCCGTCTATCTTATATATTTATATTAGCACCCTGCCGGCTTACAAGGCACACTGTAGGGGTGAATATATGTCTATCTGGAGTGCACTTAAACTGTAGCCCAGCCAGCGCACAGTAGTGCATCTCAGTTATAAAGTTCTGTCACATATGTGAGTGGTGTATAGAGATACTGCACCCACACATGACATTTAACTTTTCATGCCATTGGTTCACTTTAGGCACATTTACTGTGGACCTATAGGGAAAGTAAATAGGCCACATATGGAGTTTCATAGTACAGCACATGTTTTAGAGGGAAACACACACACTTTACTACTATTTAGCAGTGGCAAGGGGCACAGAGATCAAAAGCCAGCAAATCTAGAAAAGCAAAAATTGGAGGACCACAATAAAAATGGTGTCATTTTCTACAGGCATGTATGCAAGTTAGAGTGATACTTGAACAAGAAATAAGGGCACTGGTTAGTGATATTGAAGCACTCCCTGGATCGTGCTGAAGGAATTAGCTTGAGATAATTACCTCCATACACATGTTGAATCTGTAGTTGAAGCTGAGGGAGCAATACAAGAGCAAACAGTATTTACCTCATATTTATGCCTTCTTAGATTGTTATTTTCAAGGAAATATGCTTGTGGTATAATAAACTTCTCCTTAGACTTTAGAGTTTAAAAAACAACGCTAACATAAACTACAAGTTCTTGCATTATGTTATTTATAACACCACGCAGTGTGATGTGATTTTAAAGGGAGCATATTGAGTACAGCAAACCAGCTGCAAAAATCTTCTTGAGTCACAGACTGATTTTCTGGTGGACCGCTGTTACTTTAAGTATGGAAAGTTATGGAAATGTCAGAATAGTGCATTTATCTCAATGATCTAGCTGACCAACAGAGCTCGAACATTTCTTTGCATGTTCTAATGTTAGCACAGGCTTAACCTGTCACTACAAAAGTTGTCTCACTTTTACTGCTTCACGCATTGCCTTAACATGATAACTGCCCCCTTGAGTCATGTGATAAGTGAAAGAATATTGATATAAAATGGGATGTGTGGATTGCTTTCCATGTTTTAAGAAGTTTGCTTTCAACATAACCATTATTTGATTTATTGATTAAATGTCAGCCATTCACAACTTTAGCCACTAGAGGGCAAATTCAGATGAAAGTCATGCACAAAGCAATCAAAGTTGCTGCCCTGCATTGAAAGAAAGAGATCAGGATAGCACCTTATCTACTAAAATATGTGTCTGTTGAGCTCTACTCCAGAGATGGTGCACTTTAGGCTGCCTTACACCATGCACACACCATTGCACTATAGTAGAATTGCGTCTCTGTGATGTCTTTCACAGGTTTTGGAGTGGATGGGTACCTTTCCAGAGCAAAATATTGTGCTTAGATATAGCTTAACACTTTTCAACTTATAGCAGACATGCAAAACGTTTCTACTATGTTACACCTTCTTCAATGAGGCATAACTTTTTGGCGCAAAGCCATGTCTACAAATGTTAGTAGATAGGATTTTGATTTAAAATGTATTGGTGGTCTCCTTGATGCAAAATAGCACAAAGCAACACATAGCACTACTTTGGGTTAATTTAGGGCTAGTTTCCGATGCAAAACAGGTTTGCACTGGAAAGTAAATTCCAAATCAACACTTTGTGCTGGGCTGTATCACTTTCGGTGACACTGCAGTGGTGCAAAGTGCTGATATATCAGGCAAAATGTTTCACTTGCCATTTCTACTATCAAAACATGATTGCCATGCTAAATGTGATGTAGGCTTAAGACAACATTACTTCGGATTCTAGACTTAGGTATATTTATGGACTATATTATTAGATTGTGGATAAACAACAGGCTTCAGGATTACAGAAAACATTATTCCATATATATATGGGGGTCCCAAAACGTGATTTTCCCATGTATTGTCTATGGGGATTTTTCATTTTTTGAGCACGACTACAGACTGAACCGCTGAATGGAATTAGACCAAATGTGGCAGAAAGCTAGCTGTTGGTCCAGAAAGTGTGCTTATTGTGATTTGGTGTAAATCCGTTTAGTAGTTTCAGAGATATTTAAGTTTGAAAAATATATATATCTCGTAGCCTAAAATCCTAATGAAATGCTACTGAAATTTGATTGGCTGGCAACATTTAAACCAGGAAGTGTTGGCCGCCATCTTGGAACACGTTTGAAGCGAGTCCCACAAAATATGTAAAAAACTAAGAAAAAGGGGCAGGGTAGAAACACCAACACCTAGGCCTCTTGGTGGGGTCTTACTGCCACCCTGCAGGGCCCCAAAAAATTTTTTTAAAAAGTTTTTGGCTGGATCTGCGGATTCTCCCATGCTTCATTCATTTTCAGCCCCCAGGTGGGCCAGATCCCGGGGGGATTTCTAATTATAGGATGTGGATGCATGGGACCCCCTCCTGGGGCTTATTATGCCCCGGGGACCACCACCTCTCTGGGGTTTTAATACAAATAAGTGTGGGGGGGGTCACGTGGACCCACCCCCACAGCCTGGTGACCGCCACTTCCCCGGTGCATTTTTCTATTGAGTGTGAGGGCCGCATGGCCCCCCCCGCAGCCCCGGGGACCACCACCACCTGGGGCAAATGCAAACAAAGGAGGGGGGCTGCGTGGCCCCCTTTTGGGAACGCCACCCCCCAGGCCAGCTCCAGGAATGTCCCAGGGTGCCCACCCCTGGGAAATTGCAGTTTGCTATGGCCTGTCAGGCGCACCGCTTCCACCAAGCCATAGCAAACTCTGCTCTGCTTCATGCATGCGAGAGCATGTAAAATGTTCTTGCTTGCACAAAGCGGAGCAGAATTGCTTTTGGACAGAGGGAGCTGCTAATGCAGCTCCCTCTGTCCAAAAGCAATGCTGGTTCCCCCAGGATGTGGGGAGCTGGCAGGGACAGCGGTGGCCTTCAGGCTTCCCCCGCAGTCTCCAAAGAAAATGACTGAGGTGCCCTGGGTGGGACCAGGGCACCCAGTATTGTGGCCAGGCCCCGGGAGATGGCATCCCCGGGCCAAAATCGGCCCAGGAGAGGACTGCATGCCCCACTCCCTTGATTTATAATTTTTCTTAAAAATAAATACAGGGCAGGCCCCAGGGGTTGGGGTCCTTGGGGCCAAAGTTGACCCAGGGAAGGGGGTCCACAAAGCTCCCCTCCCTTGCATTATAAAATTTGAATTAAAAAAATAAAGAGCAGGCCTAGGGGGATGGGTTCCCCGGGGCCAAATTCGGCTCACGGAAGCTTCCTTAAATTTAAAACAAAGATTTAAAAAAAAAACGAATTGGCAGACCACAGGGGATGGGGTCCACAGGGCCGTAATTGGCTCAGGGAGGGGGGCCGCATGGGCTCCCTCCCCATTCTAAAAATGCTTGGCCCTGGCGATGGGGTCCCAGGGGCTAATGTGGCCCAGGGAAGGGGGGCCACTCGGCCCCCCCTTCCTTTCTTATAAACAAATGCTGGAGGCCATGCCCCCTTTCTTCAGCACTCTGCAATTATGCCTCATGGTGCGCTGCTGGCAAGGGGATGAAGTCCCCTTGGCTGCTGAGGGTCCTTAGAGGCCAACAAGACCTCTTGTTACCTGCAGTACATGCCACACAGTGGGATTGCTGAGAGGTGGTTGGAGGCCAGGGCTCCTTTCTCCACCACTCTGAAAACGTGCCTCTCGGTGCACTGCTGGTGGGGTGATGACATACCCTTGCCTCCTGAGGGCCTCAGGAGTAAAGTGGACTTCTTCCCCCAGCCAGTAGTGCACCAGGAAGTATTTTTGCAGAGTGGTGGAGGAAGGGGTGTGGCCTCCAAAGCCCTCTTAGCAATCAGGCTGTGTGGGACTTACTGGAGGAAACAGGAGGGCTTGTTGGCCCCCAAGGACATCCTTGTGGGCCCAATTGCCTCTCTTGTTACCTTCAGTAAGCCCTACACTGCGGGATTGCTGCGAGGTCTTTGTGGCCCACAACCTTTCTCTACCACTCTGCAAATATGACTCCTAGCTCACTACTAGTTGGGGGATGAGTCCCCTTGGCTGCTGAGGATCCTAGGGGGTGAGCAACTCCTCCTGTTACCTCCAGTAAGACCTACACAGCAGGATTGCTAAGAAGTCTTCGGAGGCTATGCCCCCTTTTGGTTGGGGAATGAAGTCCTTTTGGGTGTTGAGGGACCTTGGGGGCCAAGAAGCACTCCTGGCACTTTCTGTAAGTCCAACACAGTGGGATTCCTGAAAGCAGGTCAGAGGCCTGCACCCTTTCTCCACCACTCTGCAAACACCATTACTAATTAAAAAAACATAGAAATTCACTGAAGGAACCAAAGTTACAGGGACATTATAGTTAGGAAATGGAATAAAACAAACCTTAGAAATTCACTGAAAAAACAAAGGTTACAGGGACTTTATAGTTAAGCTCAGGTTTCACTTGCATAAAACCAGTGAAATTAAGCAGTTATAGTTAGCTGAGCTAACTATAACTCATGCCCCCACAATGCACTGCTTATGAACTCACATATTACATCACTCATGACCTGGTCAGTGACATCACTGATGACATCACTGATGACATCTCAAATGACATCACTGATGACATCATCCACAAAATCACAAACACACCCACTCACACCCCATAGAACCTTCCATACACCCACTTTCAATCACCCACAACCATTCACAAACCCATTCACAGAGCCTTATCAGTACTTACACACCCACTCACTGATTCATAGATCTACACACACATCTACTCACTCACCCATTCAGCCACTCATGCGCCCACTCACTAACTAATACACTTACTGACATATCCTCTCATTCACCCATACAGCCACTCACACACTGAGTCAGTCACCCATAGAGCTACTCACACACCTACACACTCACCCATACAGTCAATCACACAGCCACTTACTCACCACACAGTTACACACACGCACACTAACTTACTCATACAGATACTAACATGTGTTCACTCACCTATTCAGTCACTGACACAAGCACAAATTCACCTATACAGCCACTCTCATATTCACTCACTCACCCATACAGTTACTCATATACCCCATCACTCACCTATACTGCCTTTTACGTACTCATGTACTCACCCATATACCACTGACAGATCCACTCACCACAGAGCCATACATACACTCACTCACCCATACAGCCCCTCACACATACACTCACTAACCCATGCAGCCACTAACTCACCCACTTGCTCATCCATATAGCCAATCACAAACCCCCTAACCCACCCACAGAGTCTCAGACACCCATACATGTACTCAGACAACCAATCAATCACCCATACAGCCACACACATACCCACTCACATACCTATATAGCCGCTTAGATACCAACTGACAGACTGATACAAACATTCACACAACCAGTCACTCACCCAGACATTCACTGAGGCACCTAATAATCACTCACTTATACAGTCAGCCCCGCACCCACTGAATGAGCCATACAGACACTCATACAGCCACTGATTCACCAATACACCGTGGTATATACATTTAACACTCATAAACCTTTTAAAAACACTCACAGCCATTGGATGATATCATCAGTGATGTCATCGGTGATGTGATTTGTGATGTCATCAGTGATTGCATCAGCGATGCCACTGACCATGTCATGAGTGATGTAATATGTGAGGTCATAAGCAGTGAACTGCGGGGGCATGAGCTATAGTGATTTAGCTCAGTTAACTATAACTGTTGAATTCCACTTGTTTTGTAGGAGTGAAACCTGTGCCTAACTATATCGTCTCACTAACCTCTGTTTTTTGCAGTGAATTTCTAAGGGTATTTTTAAAAACAAAACATATATATATATATATATATATATATATATATATATATATATATATATATATATATATATATATATATATATATACTTACAGGCTGTCGCCAACAGGTAGTTATGGTTAGGATCTGGTTTCCATAGGAAAAGCAATTTTTGACTTGCCTATATCTTTGGCACAGTTTGACAAATCTTCATGAAATTTTCCTCAAGAAATAGTGTGCCGGTGATTCCTGTTGTGCATGGATAGTTTGAGGGTGATCTGCCAGGCGAGGGTTGAAAAAAAAGGGGGGGTCAAAATTGTGCGTTTCGCATGTTAATTCCCACAGGAATTTTAGACAGGACTACAGCCCACTAGGCAGACTGGAATTACACCAAATGTGGTATAAAGGTAGCTGTTTTTCCAGAAAGTTACTTTTTGGTAAGTTGGTGTAAGTCTGTTCAGCCGAGCCCCCAAAAATACGTAAAAAAAAGGAAAAGGGGACAGGGTGGGAAATCACACCAGGACAAAAAGCATTTTTTTATTTTTTTTGCCAAAATCACAGCAGATATGCGACTTCGGTGAAAATGATAAACAAAAAAAAAGCGCTGTCTCCCGTGCTTCATTTGAAAAAAGCCCCTGTGGGGGCCAGTTCCCTCGGACATTGTATTAAAAAAGGAGGGGGGAACACAGGGTAGCCCTCTTGAGGCTCTTGGAGCCCTGGGGATCAACACCTTCCATGGGCTTTATTTATAACAATTGAGGGTGGCGCACTGGGCCACCCTCCGTAGGCTCTGTAAGCCCCAAGGACTACCACCTCCCCGGGGCTAAAGAAACATTGATGGAGGGGCTACATGGACTCCCAAGCCCTGTATACCACCACCTCTCCGGGCAGAATGACACCTAATTGAGGGGCCCCGTGGACCCCCTGCCCTGGGTACCACCACCTTCCCAGGGCTAAATGTTTTAGAAAACAATAGGAGAGGGGAGGTGTGGTGTGGCCCTCCCTCGTGGGCCATATAGGGCCCTGGGACCACCACTTCCCTGGGTTGGCCCTGAAAAGTAAAAGAGGGGGCCATACAGCCCCCCTCCTGGAGCCATACATGGCCTGGGGATTGTCACCCCCCAGGGCCAGCTCCTGCTACGTTCCAGGGTGCCCACCCCTGGGATATAACTTTTTATGCTATGCTTTTGCTTGGTGGGAGCTGGTGGGAGCTTTGTCAACTCCCACCATGCAAAAGCAAAGACTCCAGATCCAGTGGGCGGGAGTTGTCCGAGTGATCCCGCCCACTGGAAGCAGAGGTTTCATCTCTTTCCCTCCCCAAACAAAACAATTACTCTCCCCTATAGGGAGCTGCATGTTTAGCAGCTCTCTGTCTGTGAGAGCAATGTTGGCTCACGCAGGAGGCTAGGAGCTGGCTGGGACAGTGGGGGCCTTGAAGCTCCCCATGGCCTCCAAGCTCTACACTGGGTGCCCTGAGGAGCACCCAAGTGACATGGCCAGGCTCTGAGAATGCAGTCCCTGGAACCAGGATCGGCCCAGAGAGGAGGGTCCCCTCCCCTATTGAGTTAAGGCTGGGGATGGGGTCCCTGGGGCCAAAATCAGCCCAGGGAGGGGGGCCATGTGGATCCCCTCCCCCACTGAGTTAAGGCCAGGCCCCTCGGTATGGAGTCCCATATGTGGCCAGGGATGGAGGGCTGCACAGCGCCCATCCATTTTAAAGAATGTCTTTGGCACCGGGGAGGTGGTGGTCTCCGGGGTCCAGGGCCCAGGGTCAACAAGGCCCTCCGCATATTTATTTATGTTAAACCTGGGGATGTGGTGATCCCCGGGGCATATGAAAGCCCAAGGAGGGGTGGTCCGTTCGGCACCCCTAATTTGGTTACAATAAAGAACAAGAAAGGTGGCGGTCTCTGGGAATCTTGGAGCTCAATTGAGGGGGGTCCCCGCAGCCCCCTTCTTAATATCAATAAAGTCCTGGGGAGGTGGTGGTCTCTGAAGCTCATAAGAGGGAAAACAGAGGGCAGAAAAACTAGTACAAAAGATAAAACATAGGGCAGAAAAATGGGCAGGAAAGCCAAAACAGAGAGCAGAAAACGAGCAGAAAAGGTTAAACAGAGAGCAAAAAAACAAGCAGAAAAGGCAAAACAGAGTATAGAAAAATGAGCAGGAAAGGCAAAACAGAGCAGAAGAGGGCAAAACAAAGGGGAGAAAAACGAGCAGAAAAGGCAAAAACGAGGACAGAAACCAAGCAGAAAGGCAAAACAGAGCAGAAGAAGATCACTCAGACATTTCCTTTTGTGCTGCTAACAACTTTGCCCCATTTGACAAATCTCCAGGAATCTTTCCTAAAACTTCCTACTTTTTAACTGGTTTGTGCATGGAAAGTTTCAGGGTGATCCGTCAAGCATGGGCCAAGAAAAAAGGGGGGTCCTAAAATGCAGAATCCCCATGCATTTTCAATAGACTTCTTTAAGATGGGCTACAGCAAAAACAATCACACCAAATTTAGCAGGGAGCTAGATTTTGGTCCACAGATTGGGCTTTTTGTGATTTTGTGTAATCCGCTCAGTAGTTTTTGAAAAATTATTGGTAAAAAATAATTGTATAATTTGGAAGGTGGGTCAGCCAGTCTCAGAGACTCTTGCAGGAGCGCCAATTTAAAAATAGAGTGTTCTGATTGGTCCAGGGAGCTTTAGTGCCTCATCTCGCTCCCATGGGAGTCAGACTTCCGTGAGAGCGAGTGCTCTGATTGGCTGCCAGAAACATGAGAAAAAAGCTGTTGGCAGCCATTATAGGAATCGGAGACTTAGTCCCCTGTCCTAAAGTTGTAAAAAAATAAGATATATAGGGGAGAGTTAGGGATACCCTGGCCCCCTAGTCCTCATGTGAGAAACCCCCTGGGGCCAAAAAAGAAAACAAACACAAAAATGCTGCGATCCCACGAGACTCTTGCAGGATCAGAAAAAAGGTGACCAGGATGCATTTAAATCCCTAATGCCCGGGGAGCCTACCCACAGGGCTTATTTCATATAGGGTAGGGGGGCAGCGTAGCCCTCTCCTTCAGTTGCCAGGGACCCTGAGAAGCCCACCCCTGGAGCCAAAATGTACAGAAATGGGAAGGAGGCCATGCAGCCCCCCTCCCTCATCCTTCAGAGGACGCAACATAACCATTTGTGGGGAGGGGGCTGAGTGATCCCCAACCCTGAGCTTGAAAAAGCCACTCTCAATAGGCGGGAGCTTCAAAAATGCTCCTGCCTGCTGGGAACAGACTTTAGATTTGTTTCCCTGCCTGTAGTGATGTGGGCAAGGAAACAGATCTTAATATTGTTCCCGCCCACAGAGAGCAGCATTAGAAGATGCTCCCTGTGGGTGGGAGAAATCCAGCTCCTGCTGGGTGTAGGGAGCTGAATAGGACCTTGGGGGCCTTGGACCCCCCCCCCACATCCTCAATGGCACTATGGTGGGTGGTTTGGTTGGGCACCAGGGCACCCAGTCCCCGGGGGATCCAGACCCTGAGGCCAAAGTCGAATGAGGAAGGGGGCCACATGCCCCACCCCATAAAAATTGCACAGGGCCCCCAGGGATGAGATGCCTGGGGCCACAATTGGCCCCTGGAGTGGGACTGCATACCCCCGGAGAGGGGGGGTGCATGCTCCCACGACCTAATCAAGCATTCAGTACCACGGGGGATTGGTTCCCTAGGACCAAAATACCCCTGTGGCATGGGAGTGCATGCTCCCACCCCTAATCAAGCATGCAGGACCACGGGGGATTGGTTCCCCAGGACCAAAATCTGCCTGGGGAGGAGCGCCACGTGTCCTGTCCCCCTGATAATAATGCCGAGCCCCAGAGGATTGGGTCCCCGTGGCCGAAATTGGCCCAGGGAGGAGGGCTGCATGTCCCCTCTGCATTTACACAAGGTGCAGGACCCCAGGAGGATGGAGTCCTGGGTGATGAAATAAACCTGGGAGGGGATCTGCATGCCCTCTGTCCCAGAGGTTACCAAAGGTTACAGGGACATTATAGTTAGGAAATAGAACTAAACTTTAAACTTTGGAAAATCACAAAAAAAACAAAGGTTAAAGGGACATTATAGTTAGGTTCAGTTTTTACACACACAAAACCACAGAAATTCAGCAGTTATATTTAGAAATATCTCAGGTAACTATAACTCGTGCCCTAAGATAACTATAACTCGCGACTTGGCCATTCACTGCTAATTACTACACATATTACATCACTCATAATATCATGTATGAAATCATTGATAATATCACAGCACCATTTGCTGTAAAATTATTGATGAGAAAATTGTGCATGGTGGGGACGCAAGTTATAGTTACCTTAGGGCTTCTGTTATAGTTACTTGAGAAAACACTAACTATATCTGCTGAGTTTCTATGGTGTTGTGTAAAATCTGAACCTAACTATAATGTCCCTATAACCACCTATTTGTTCTGTAAATTGCTATGGCTTTTTAAATTCTATCTCCTAACGATAAGGTCCCTGTAACCGTTGTTTTTTTCATTGAATATATATATATATATATATATATATATATATATATATATACATATGTATGTATGTATGTGTATATATATATATATATATATACATATATATATATATATATATATATATATATATATGTATGTATTGAAATATATTTACACATATATGAGTGTGTGCCCATGTGTGTGTTTAACGTGTAGTTCTATGTTTAATAAGCAGTTTTATTTATTCTTTATTTCAGTGAATATATATATATATATGTATATATATATATATATATATATATATATATATAAATACATATATATGTACACATATATGAGTGGGTGCCGGTGTGTGTGTTTAACGTGTAGTTTTGTGTTTAATGAGCAGTTTTATTCCACTTGTTATATACTTAAAATAACATCTTACGGATATTTGTTAGACTTTTCAACACATTTACTGTTGTGACGAAAGGAAAACAAATTGCCTTAATATCATTGTATTCATCTTAAGCATAATATACAAAGAAGAAAGGACAAAAAAAAATATAATTACCTAGAGTGCAGTTAATATCAGTCCTAATAGCTTTGATTACTCAAAAATGTAAGACTACAAAATCAGTAATGGAATGAACAAAAGGGAAAAAAAAACAAGCTATATTTAATGCAGTGCATCTGATACATGAAAAGGAGCTATAATTACAACATTATCAAGGAGTAGTTATTGTTGGATGTAATGGCCTAGACAACTTAAATCCATTGCCGCCGCCTTCTGAATTTTAGAACAGCCATATATTTAGAATGAATCTACATAAAATATGACACGTTGGTGTGTGTCTGCGCCATAGATTTTTGACCTGTGGAGAATCCTAAAAAGAATTATGCTCTTTTGAAGATGGACTGCAAAATTGTGCAAAAAGAAATTCAGATGATCTCTGCCACACACACCATGACACTGTCAGCAAATATGGCAGATTTGAGCCCATTTACAAACAATGTGACCATAAAAATAATAAAAAGGTTCAATCCACTGGCAATATATTCTATAATATAGACGAAAAAGGTGGTCTAGTAGTTCAGGGGTTTAAAGTATATAACCAGAAGGGCATTTATTCAATGCCATTCAAAGTGACTCAATCCTTCATGAGTTTGAGACCAATAAAATGAGTTCAGTTGAATTGGGTAATAACAGCAACTCTTATTACAGCACTAATGTAATGCAAAATCTACGGCACAAGGTGTTATATAAAAACACAACCTTTTTTAGGAAATGTGTTATAACATGTTATGCTGTGGTATGTTATGTTGTGTAATATACAAATGTGCTACTTTCACTGTATCCTTGCCTCTTAGCACTAGAGAAAATCATTCACATCTCTTAGGAGCCTTAAAATCCCCTTGACCAAATTTGTTTGCGAATTCCGCACTGACCTTTTGTACAAAAACTCCACTTTTGGGAAGAGACATATGTACTTAATCCAAGATCAATGATGGGGAATCAGCTTACATCTATCTCGAAGGCTGGATGCAGTCTCCAGGACAAAATAAATACTACTACTTACAGAAATCAACCTTCCTCAGCATCCTCTGAGTCACGTGCTCATTTAGTTATCACCTCCCCTGTATGTCAAGTAATGAAGCCAGTTCAGGGAGGGACACCTGGGACCCTATGGAACAGTGGGAAGAAAGTACCTGCATGGAACCCCAGATCTGGAGAGGAGCATGTCGAGATGGCTCAAGGTCTTCGACAATTGTAACTATCTGGGCAATAGGATTCAACAAAGTGCCATTACCCTAAGCCCCAACCACGGCGCAAGTATTAAAGCCCCTATGCAGCAAAATGATTTGGCTCAGAATCTCAGGCAGACAGAGACTCAAAATAGTTGCACAAGATCAGACCAATCCACCTTCTCTACCAATATCGACCAGGATATTGGCCTCAATCAATTCCACCCAGGTCACCACGATAAATACCTTGACTTTCAATGTGACAAACTGGAGCTGCAATTGAATCTGGTAAACACCCTAGGAACATCTATAACCAGACTGGAGTGCAAACTAGACACTCTGGAACTAGGTGAGCAACTTGCTAATAATACCAGGGAGAGAGTTAGCACTTCTTGTGCCACCCAATAGTAGAAAAATTGAGCACCCTCCCAGAGGTTCTATCAACCATGATAACAGACTAGAAATAGGCCTCACAATGGCTGATCAAATCGAGTACTCGAACCCCACATCAAACTCCGACTAGCACAGCAACCTTTCTTGATACAACCACACCCTGTTCATAACAAGCTCAAGGCATTCCTGCCACCTGGGTGCAACTCAGCCTGCTTGGCCACTAAGATTCATCCCTGTCTACTCCTGATAAAGATACTCTTGCAAGCTGTAAAGGCTCACCAAGGACACTGGCTTCCAATTTTAACAACATCTGGCGTGATTCCCAAAACCCAGCTGCTCAGCTGGATAACCTGGTCACTTTAGCTACAGTAACTCCCATTTCCATCGAAGGACTATTGAGCTTAACCCAAACCATAGCTACTCAGTCGGCCAGCCCGCCACTTTAGTTACTGCTGCTTCCTCATCTACTGAAGGACTGCCAAGTGCAATCACAACTGATTGTAACAATCAAAGTGTAGCTCCTCAGTTGGACAATCCTTGCAGCTGACCAGTATCCAAAAGACCAAGTAAAGGAAATAAAAAGGGTCAAATCAAAGCCTTAAAACAACGCCAAACAGAGTCACAAAAACTGGCATTCCAATCTTGGACGCACTCCACAAGTGACACCTTGGCCAGCCTGTATACCATTTTCCAGGGAACTTCTGCACCAAAGAAGATAACCAGCGAGGGCAACACAAGTTGACCCCAAGTATACCACACATTGTCCCTTCCAGTGCCAGAGTATTCTGAAAATCCACTGGACCAATCAGACATTTCGGACACCCCCTCTATGTCGCAAGCTCAGCCAAATGGTCACCCAAGTAACAAATGCCCAGCCCGATCTAGGGCCTGAAATTCATCCACTGACATCAATAGTGCCCCAAAAAACCTAAGGGTCACCCAACACAGCTAATATTCAAACTCGATTGTATGAGCACTTGGATGGAAAACCTTGGGACAACCATAACACTAACCTCACTCGCAACAATAGCACCTATACTGAGTCCAGCGGTGAGCAGATATCGGTAAAATTGATTCTCACACCGCTTTATCCCAATTCAATCTAACGTAGAATAAACTGAGGATATCACTGTCCTACAGCAATTAAGCAGGTCTAACAAGGAGTCTCACACCGCTTTATCCCTCTGAGTGCCAACATGACATTCTAAATAGATCCAACCTGCTGAGATTGTTCCAAACCATTCCGAACTTAGCAAAAATATCCACAGAAGATATTTTAGGAGTCAAATTTAAAACATTGACAAATAGCTCGAACGGGCCAGAATCAACAATTTTAATGCTCAAATCCTCCACAATAGTAGCAGATATCCTGTATAACAAGCCGGCCTTTGACAAGTGGGGGATAGAGATCATGGAACCTGTGGCTCCAAAATACCCTCACTCGCTGAAGGAACAAGGAGAGCAATCAAGGCCCCAGGCCCTGCCATACAACATCCTTTGGGGACAGGAAATTCCCAGCTCAATCTAATTTAAGAAACCAAGGATATCACGTTCTTACAGCAATTAAGCAGGTCCAATAAGGAGAATAGTCCTAGACCAAACAGATAAACCAAACAAGGAAACAACTGGAGTTGGCTGTCAACCATACTTCCGAGTAACACCAAAAACATTCCTAGCCCCGGTAGCCATTCACCTCAGGCTAAATTTAAAAGGAACTCAAACATAAACCTTGTATCTTGGAATGTAGCTGGTCTAACAAATCTATTAAAGTCCTCAACTGCAATGTCTTTCATTCAGACCACAGACCTACTCTGTTTCCAGAAAACTTGTGCAACCAGCCCCACCATGATTTCTCGATTCAATGAACTTCATCAACCTGCCATAATAACTAATATATTTGGGAGGCCCTCAGGTGGTCTCTCAATTTACATAAGCCTTGATCTGGACTTGAAAGTCAACACTTCTAAATTACCAAATTAAATGTTCCAACTGGTCATCTTGGAAGGCCTACGAATAAATGACCAGCATCAGAAGATCTTGCTTGTTAACGTATACTTTAACTGATTTAGCACAGGACATACAGAAAGGCTGACCCAGCTTCATGACTCACTTAAATCAGCCCTATATGAATATACAACCCAAGAAGTTATCATATGTAGCAACTAAAATCAGTGATTCCTGGGATCCAACCTGGCAAATTTGGCAATGGGATGAGACACTGCTAGTCCACTGGCCACACTCTTCCAAGCACATAGCCTGAAATCCATCCGGCACACAATTGAAAACAAATCCCCACCACTTAAATTCCAAAATTCTTTTCTGGAACTAAGCACTTTGGATTATGTGTTCGCCACAGCAAGGATCAAAGACACTGTAGCTAGCTTTGACATCCCGACTCATCCAGAGAGTGACCACTTTCCACTTGTTACTTCCTTCAAAGTTAGCTTTAACATGCACAAAAACCTGTTGATAATAGCTGATTCCATGGGGAAGGAAATATAGAATTCAATTAGAAGGATTAAATGGGGTCCAGTGAACATGCAGAAACTCAAAGTCAGGGAATAGACTAGAGGTGCACATCTTAAGACCTTAAGAGATAAATCACTCCTGGCCAACTGGGACTCAACTATAAGCAAAATACACTGTGTGTTTGGTAACAACTCACACTCTCAAACTGCATCTGCTAATGTTCCACAAAACATAAATAAACATCATATCACTGCTAGCAAATTGAGGATACCTAGGCTTTAGAAAACCTGCCAAAAGGAATGTAAAGCTACATCTACAGCTGAACTGAAGGCTAGATTGTAGATCCTAAACAAACAGCATAAACAGATGGTCTGGGTTGCTAAACGCAAAAATATAGAACGAGAATGAATGCATGTATATTCACTGACGGGAAAACGCGGTCACGCTGACCTATGGAGGTATCTCAAGAATAAAATAAGCCCTGCAATGACATGAGTTAACGTAGTCTCCAAATCACAGTGGATCTTGCATGCACAAAATATATATGCAGTTAAAAATGCACCCAATCATGGCATGAAGCCTCAGAATGACTGCCCTAAAATCTAGTATCTGGGGTCACGGTTTTCAGAAAAGGATATTTATAAAATCCTGAACAAGATTAGAATAACTGGGGCGCCTGGCCCAAATGGTGTACCTGCATGGATCTTTAAAGGGGATCTCGACCTATGGTCTGCAAAACCGTTTCCGCTCAACTAAACCAGTCAACTGACCGCGCAAGTCCCAGAGAACTGGAGGGGATCCATTTTGAACCCCATATACAAGGGTGACAGGGCGGACCTGTCCAACTATCGCCTCATTGCCCTCTTGGACATTGAAGCCAGTCCTGAAAGAACTGGAGTGCTGTGCAGAAGCTAATGACATAATTCCATTCACTCAAGCAGGCTTTGGGGCAAACTTTTCTACACACGATACTATCGTGGCCGTTACCTACCTATCCCACCAGGCAAAGAGCAAGAAGCAACTCTGTTTGCTTGTTTTGAGGATTACTCAGCACTCTTTGACTGGGTAGACAGGAACAGCTTATGGATAAAACTTAGAGGCTGGGGCATCCCAAATAACCTGATTCTAGCCATCATATCTCTATATACCTCAACCAGGGTCAGAGTCAAGCTAACTCCAATGACGGTCTACAGGAAGATTAAGAAGGACAATGGCCTCACGCAAGGCTGTGTGCTTGTGCCACTGCTATTCAACCTGTACATTGCTGACATGGGCACTGCGCTGAAACAAGCGAACATCATCCCACCAAGGCGTACAGAGAGCTTTCAATGACTTGCATAACTATAATTTGGCCAATACAATTGCAACAAACACCTCTAAGATCAGAATCCTTGTTTTTGGTAACTCTATCAAAAAACCCAACTACAGATGGAGCCTGAAACGTCTACAAACTGAAATATCTGACGCTTATAACTAGTTGGGCATATGGTTAACTTCTAAAGGAGGGCCCAAAAAGCCACTGAGAAATGCTGCTACAAAAGCAGAGTCTATAATAATCAGTGCGTGCAAATTGAATAACTCTCTGGAAAGCCCGTCCACTGGCCCAATAAGATGCTTACTGTCCATAACCCTGTTACCAATGATTAACTATGGCCAGGAAGCCAGGTCAGCTACTTCACATCTTGGACAAATACCAACTCAAAGCTTACAAAAGGGTTTTTAGCATTCCATCGTACCTTCGAAACTGCCTGATAAGGCTGGAATTGTGCTAGTGGCCCAAACGTGGGTGAGCATGGTGTAATTTGTAAATTATTACTGTAGAGTAATTAACGCACCCCCCAACACCATGAAAACTGCCCTCCAGCCCATCTTTGTTCAAGATGGGAATCCCTAGTTGCAATATTTACAGCATTCAATTGGCACTCTTCAAATCCATCAGACTGGATTAAATAGATTACAGTTCACATGCGCCAAGCTCAAAACTGCTCTGAAAAAACCCAAAACAAAACATCATCAAAGTCCATTGATATGGACAAGCGTAATAAATCAAGTATCCTGCAAGCAGTGAGTCTGTCACATATGTCAGTGCACAACTGGATGGCCTCATACCACAACCATATCCCTCAATTGCACTTCATAAAGGCAAGCATAATGGGCTTACAAACTAAGAAAGAAAATCTGAGATGGCAGACCCTCACAAAAATTGTAAATTGTCGACTCTGCAAAGATAAATACGAGTCTTTTAACCATTTGCTATGCTGCTGTCCTTCACTTTTGTTAGCACGCCATAGACTGTTTAAACCACTCTTTCTCCCCCATAGCACTCGAACATAAAATGGGGCCATGAATTTGGTGTTCACCATTACGGAGCCAATGGAATTGGCAAAATTCTGCAAATGCATCAGTATTATGTAGCAATGCTTAGAAGAGGTGATCAATAGCAGTAATTTCATCTAGAGACAGCAGGCATTGGAACTAGCAACCAATCAACAAATACCTGACCTGCTGGGCTGAATCATTTTTCTAGTAAAAGAACAAGTATCTCCATGCACCTTATAGCCTTACTGGCTAAAAGCACTAAGCTGCTTCACACGGCTCTGATGCCCAGCGCAAGCATCATCATACCAGCCAATCTTCTTAATCCGGTTGTGAGAAACGAATGCTGGAAGATGACTGTAAGCATTTTAAATCTGATGAAGCACTTTAAGGTACTGTCCACATTCACTCAAAACTGCCTTATTTTCTGTTTACCCAGGTCCATCAGATTTCAAGTTCTGCACTTTAACATTTGTTCTAATGAGACAGTTGCTAATTGTATTTTTTATCCTCTAATTTTCTTTGGGTTTTATTGATTTTTCGCACCAGTGTTTTACTACTGTCCCCTTAGATGGTTCTCCTGTCCTGCTTGCCTGCATTCCACTACTCTCTGCCACCTGTCTACCTGTTGCCCTGTGTTTGTGCCTCCTCTGCTCATTTCTTGCTCTGTTGTGCCTTTTCTGCTCGTTTTTCTGCTCTCTGTTTTGCCATTTTCTGTTTGTTTTTCTATGCTTTTTGGCCTTTCTGCTCGTTTTTCCAGCATCTGTTTTGCCCTCTTCTGCTCTGTTTTGCCTTTTCTACTAATTTTTCTGCCTCTATTTTACCTTTTCTGCTCATTTTTCTGCCCTTTGTGTTGCCTTTTCTGCTAGCTTGTTTTTCTGTCCTCTGTTTTGCCTATTTCTGCTTGTTTCTTCTGCCATGTCCTCAAGACATGGCTTTTTTGACAATGACCTTAAACCCCAGCACCCACATACACCCAGGGGTGAAAGTGCTGCTCTCTACAAATGCTGATCGATTGATTGATTGTAACATTTTAAATTGTAAATATTTTCATTAATTGTACAATAAAGGCTACATTATCATCATCATATGCACATTTGCAGGTGTCAGAGAGCAAACCATTATTTACACCAGCGTAATTAGCTTAATTTTGGTTAATTTGCATATAAAAAATTACATATGATTACAGAGATTATGCCATTAGGCCACAAAAATCCTATTCGGGACAAATTACAGCACTAGATGCCCGAAAGCAATGCATTCGGCATGAACGAGACCAGCATTTTCCCAACGCAAGTGGGAGTTCTTTACTGCGTGCTGTCTACAACAATTTTGAGTAGTGTGTTCAACTAAGTGGACCATTTGAGTAATTTTTGAATGCAAAACTCCAATTCCAAACCCGAGCAGTAGTTTGCTTAATGTGAGCAATCAGAAAATCAACAAAAAAATATATTTTTGATTTGAATTACCTGCATAGACTATTCGGGTAATTTCATTTCAAAATGAATTTTTGTTTATTTTTGTTTTTAATGGGAAATAACTACCATAGAGACTGGGAGGCTACTGCACATAAAGTAGCACCTTCCTCTTCCTGTTCTGGTCCTCAGCCCTTGGTTATTTGGATTTGGATTTTGGAGAGGAATCATCATTCTCTTTGCGTCTGCAATCTCTGATACAACCGCACCTTTGGAACATTTACTTTTTGGGAAAAATCGAGTAAGTACATTAATTTGCAAAACAAGTGTTGTTAGAGGGAGCATACACACCACTATTCCCTTCACCTTTTTATTCTTGTTGTTTGTTATTGGATGGCCTAATGTTAGAAGTAGGGTTCGTATTTTTGGCAAGGTGGAGACCTGGGTTTATAATTAAATTTTCTCCATTTGCTTGTGTTTTTGTGAATTTTGTAGAGATTTTTTAATCATTTTAATTATTTATTGTTCTATTATTTGGGCCTTGTCTGCCCTGCAGTACGCCATAGGTGTATTTTTTAATGTATTTTTCACATTCTCATTGTTGCTGTGCTTTATGATTTTTTATAATTTTAGAGGCTTGGAAATGGCCTTGTATTAAATGTACGTTATTTGTTATCATAATGTGCCTGTTGGTGGTGAGGGTCGGGGTGGCTCCTGGAGTCCAGGCCCATGAAGCCAGACATATTCCTTTGTTCTCAGCTACCTCTACCCAATGTGGTTGTCCGGCATGTAAATTTGTGTATGAGCGACGTGGTTGATATTCTGTTTTACTTTTTTCTGCAACTTTAAAAAGTATTTTGGGGGTGTAATTAATGTTGCCTTAAACTGTTTGTGGGTGGGTAATTTTTAAAGTTTATTAAATTTTCTTTGCTGATAATGCTGATTTACTGGTGGTGGGTAAAGAGCAGTTCCAGTTGTTGACCATTTTGTGTAGCCTGTGTGTGAGTTTGTCGTAGGCTGCCGTTTTTCCTTTGTTTTCCATGCCTCCTTCTTTGCTGGCCACGCTGCAGGGGCCATTTGTGAAGTCTATGTATGTGGTGGCCATTTTGTCTTTGTTTTTCATGCCTCCTTCTTCACTGCCCATGTGGTGGTGGATCTAGCTACCACCATTTTGTGGGGCCAATGTGTGATTCAATCCAATTATTTGCATTTTCTAAGCACATTGATAAAAGAAGCCCATGATATTTTTGTTCATATTTTTCCTGATATATTTATGTACTGTTGTCCCTGATTTTAGTGCCCAGTTGTTGTGTTTAATTAATGTATTCAGTTGTTGACTTCCCCTTCATTCCACCAACCATAGGGTCTCCATGGACCCTGCAGGGGCACCAGAAATTATTTAATTAATTTATTTGATTTTCTTCCTGCTCCTGTCTCCAATAGTGCCCCCATGTGCCCTAGATGGGCATAGCCATTATTTAACTTATTTATTTGATTTTTTTTCTCTGCCTCCTGTAGGGTCCACATGGGCCTTAGAGAGATACCATTTTAATGTTTCTGTGCAATAAATAGAGAAAATAGCTTATGCATGGGCACAGTAATCGTTTAGCATTTGTGATGATGATTCATTTTTATAGCCTGCAGCTGCAAACAAATTCACGTCATAGACGGAGAGCAGTTTAGGAATTAGCTGACAGTAACATCAGAGTCCTGTCCTAAGTGTTTCTGCTTGTGCAGAGTGAGACTGCTAATCCATATAAATTAAAGACGATTGCCCCAAAAAAGAAGAAGTTTCCTGCCAAGAAAGTGGCCAGTGAGGAGAAGAAAATGATATGATTTGTTATGTACCCCAATATAGGCCTGGGTAGTCACCTAACCTTTCACCTACATTTACCATGCCATTGTACTACATAACGGGTTTGTGCTGACTTTTTACCTAGTTAGGTGCTGCATAAATGTGTGGTTTTCTCTGATAACTAGCCTCATTTATTGTGCATGAGGATTCTCAGAAACACAGCATGACTACCATCTACTGCAACTTCTGTATAATAACTATGTATAAGGGTCATCCCTTTTGTCATCCTCGGCCGACATGACACAGCAAGGTAGAACCCCTGAGGGTACCTTTTGGGTATATAAGCACCATATCTTTGGTTGGGCAGGCAGAGGAGAAAGACTTCCATGCTGACACACTGATGTGAAACCCTGAGGTTCCTTCACGCAGACACTCCAGCACGCAGTGGTCTGACATCCCTCGCGGGGTGTCCATCTTGAGACGAAGAAGGGATCATTCATTCTCTCACACCAGGTAATGGTGGGGTTGGTTCTATCCTAGGGGGATTCTTGCCTATACACCTACATACATGCTAGGTACATTTAGGTACATCTAGTTAGGGTTAGCATCGTAGGAGTTCACATTATTACTGTCATGTATTCATATGCCTGCATATATTCATCGTTTTAGCACTATCGTAGAAATCCACCATCCATTTACTTTGTTGGTGCTTATAATCATTTATATCTGTTTCTTTCTTATGGATGTTGCAGCACACATATTTTACACTAGAATGACCCTGGTTCATTAAATACTTATCGAAAAACATTGTTTATTCTGTGTATCTCTTTGAGGCAAAGTGAGCACGAGTGACTGAGGGAAAAGTACTGTACTGTTTCCACGATCCCACAGGGGTCAAGGTTGTCATGTTCTATTGTTGCCACAAACTATTCGCTCCTTGGTAAGAGGAGTTCATAGTGGCACTGTGAGCTAGCTGGTATACAGGTGAACATATCCAGTGGGGGTATCTGGAATCAGTCTGGACACAACTCCCACAGTTTATGTTGTCTAATCGCGCAGATCCTATATAGTTTTATAGGAACTACACGACAAAAAGATATGTTGCCAGCGCAATCACTGGCATCAAGACCACCTACCTTTTCTGGAAATGTGACATGTCTGCTGTACCCTTCTCTGGGCAGGAAGTCGATCTGGCAAAAGGATTACCCCTGCATAAAGTTGCTGCAGGGATGGAGAGCACTGAGTTTGAAATTGAATTATTCGAGCAGCAAAGAAAATCTTCAAACAAAAGTCAACAACACAAACCTCAGCTTGATACACCTTATCTTCAGAAAGTAAGATCAGAGCAGGAAATTGATCTTGTTACAGAGGAGGGTGTTGTTCTGACTGCTCGTCTATTGAACACACCAGCTTCACGATCTACAGAACGGAAAAAAAGAGCACCACCCCATCATCTCCGAGCTACCCATTCCAATGGTTTGGAACCAAATCAGACCTGTCATGAGAGACAAGGGAAAAAGAGGTACCCTGAAAGCTTTGGAAGTGAGCAATGTGATAATGAGCCAGTGATTGTTAGTGCTGAGAGTGGCAAAGATGAAGGCCAGCTCACATCTATTCAACTTTCTCTTAGTCATATAGTTTCACGAACACCACCAACTTTCATCTTTTCAAGAAGACCCCAAAAACCTGCAGCAACCATGAACCCGACCACGGTCACAGTCCACCATAGAGAAAGGTCAACACACTGCTTAGCTCCATATCAGCAAGTTCCTCAGGCTTTGGCACAATAGAAAATCTCATACCCAGTTTGAGACTTCTTTAAACTCAGGCTACATGAGGAGCACATCAAAGAACAATCGATTTGCGAAAAAAGTTAATTGTGGTAAAAGGTAGACATCATAACACTGAGTCTAACTGGCCCATCTGGAAAATCAGCACTTAATCATGTGGGAAAAGCACCTCAAAGATATAGCTGGTGGTGGTGAGAGAGAAGAAGATTTTCACTTGATAGACGGAGGTGGTGGTGGGAAAGAATAAAAGAATGTTAGCCTCTTCTGAAGCATCCCTATAACTTTTGTATATATTGTGCAATCATCACCCACAGTAACCTCAGAATGGCACAAAAGGACAGGGGGATATAGTCATTCCTGAAAGCACCCAAGCAGCCTACATTCTCCCTGTAGGTCATTAGTGGAAGTGTTACAGAAACAAAAGTCACAACATTTTACATCTAGTGTGTGATCATTACCCACAGCAACCTCAGAATGGCACAAGGTGCAGTGGGATGTAGTCACCCCCTCAAAGTGCCCAATCAGCCTACCTGCTCCGAGTAAGTAATTAGTGCTAAGTGCTAAGTAATTAGTGGGAAAGTTTCACAGAGTAAACAGTCACAACAACCAACTATCAAGGCTGTGTTCACCAAGGAGTAGCTATGGGAACCTAGCAAAAATGTTAGTGCTTGACCTCCTTCCTTTTTCCTTCCTGGAATAAGAGGGGTTTCTTAAATTTGTTGAGACCATTTGCGTAAAATGAAAGGTTCCAAGCCAGATCTACGTGTGCACTGTTGCTCTGCCATCACTGCACCTTCAAGTGCTGCAATTGGTTGGTGATGCTAAAAAAGGAAAGTGCTTTTCAGTCCATCCACCTTACAATGAAAATGTGGACCATTTGTCAAGCAACAGTTTATATGTGCATCATTGCACACTGGATCTCCTTAAAGGTTGTGGTTCAATGGCTAACTGCTAGTCTCACTGCTGATGATACTTTACAGAGCATTCGGCAGCATGCAACAGTTGCGATGTTCGCTATGGAGAAATCACATACAGCTACAACCATATTGGATCAATTTAATATTAAACTCTACATAAGGCTTCAAATCAGAGGACACAGAATACGATTTGTTTCCTCTGAGATTGGCAGTAATATTGTCAAAGCCATGGCTTGCAGGGCATACTTCAGAGCCCTGTGTTAAGTGCATTGCATAAACATAATTGTGCAGGACATCCTCAAAAAAGAAGTAGTCAGTAACATACTGGTCACCTGTCATTGAATTTGCACTCATTTTAGTCATTCATTCAGAACCCAGAAGCAGTTGAAGATCATTCAGCATGCTAATTAAGTATTCTATAAAAGTCCTCTGACCGTATGTGCCAGCACGGAGGAACTGAACCCACTACGGACTGCAATGCCTGTTTGAGCAGTACAGGTCTATCAATGATTATATAATTGAAAGGAGAGGGGATGCAACTGTCAAAGCCATGAAAATGGAGGTGGATAAATGGGGGCTAGTGGAGTGCCAGATACAAATGCCACTCCCATTTAAGATTATGACATGGAAAGTCATTAAGGAATAGATGCAATGAGCTAAGTGATAAACTTGTTGTGCCTGCTGCAGGAACATTTGCAAAAGGTGAAAAAAACATTTACACACTGTTAATGAAAAAGCAGTTGTTTTGGTCAGCAATTTAATCCTAGGCTTAAAGGCTAATCAAAGGTTGCAAAAAGATTGTGTCCACCCAAAAGTACATCTGTGCCATGATACCGGACCTATTTATATAAAAAGCACTGCCCACTTTCCTTTCAGAGACAAACTGAAGTACAGCCTTCAACTGTTGGTTGTAAGTTTCTACAGTGTTAACCAAAACCATAGCATGCTACTAAATCCACAGCAACAATAGCTTCAAATTCACTGCCAACCTTGGCATTGGGTTGGTTTTATAGGGCAGGATTTAAGTCAAGTGCACAGTTGCAGGCAACACAGGCACATCAAGTGGCAGGACCAATGTCAATTGAGAATATGGTTCAAGACCATCTGGATGATTCAACAGAGGTATAACTGGAACAAGACCCATTGGTCTATTGGCATGGGAAGAATGATCAGCAGGCTAACAATAAAGTATTTAGCATATCCATAGCCAGGGTGTCTTCTGAGCATGTGTTTAGTGCAGCTGGAACATGTGTGAAAATCAGACTTACCAGTCTCTCTCCTCAAACCGTGAAAGATTGACAATGATTAAAATGAGCAAGAACTTCATTCCAAAAACTGATAATGCTTCTAAAGACACAACAGTGGAAGAGGGTAGTTGGTCTGACACCCCAAGTGTGGAAATCCCCCTGAGTTTGATGAAATATATAGCACAACAACAGAACAGATATGCCTGGTTTCATATATATATCATGTCATTTGAGATGTCATTAGTGCTGTCACTGACAAAGTCATGAATGATGTAATATGTGAGGTGATAAGCAGTGCATTGCAGTAGCGTAAGTTATAGTTAGGCCAGATAACTATAACTGCTGAAATTCAATGGTTTTGTATGAGTGAAATCTGAGCCTAACTATAACGTCCCCGTAAACTTTGTTTTTTTCAGTGAACTTCTTTGGTTTTTTAATTCTACTTCCTAACTATAACATCCCTGTAACCTTTGTATTTTTAAGTGAATTTATATGTTTTTTTTAACTACTAGGCATGATTGCAGAGTGGTGGAGAAAGGGGTCTCCTACCAGTTCTCAGCAATCAACTGTGTGGGACTTCCTGGAGGTAACAGGAGGGGTTCTTGGCCCCCCAAGGACCCTCAGCATCGAAGTGAACTTCAGCCCCCAACCAGTACTGTACCAGGAGGCACGCTTGCAGAGTGGTGGAGAAAAGGGGCAAGGCCTTGGATGAGCTCTCAGCAATCCTGCTGTGTGGGACTTAATGTATGTAACAGGAGAGGTTGTTGGCCCCCAAGGACCCTCAACAGCCAAGGGAATGTCATCCCCCAACTATTACTGCGCCAGGAGGTGTGTTTGCAGAGTGGTGGAGAAAGGGGGAGGGGCCTCCGACGACCTCTCAGCAATGCCACTGTGTGTGTCTTACTGGCGGTAACAGGAGGGGTTTTTGGCCAGTCACCCACCCATACAGTTACAAACATACCTATTTACAAAACCATGCAGCCAGTCACACACCCAGTAAGAGAGTGACAGATACATTCACACACCCACACAGCATTTATGTTTCCAGCATTAACTGAGCTAGTTGCGCACACAATGATATACCGCAGTACTCATAACAAAGCCAGTAAGCAATCCATGCATCCAATTACATACACATTTACTGATCCATAGAGTTACTAAGCCAGTCATATGATGACTGTTGACATGTTACTTACATATCCAGTGACACACTCACAGAGGGACTGATACACATATTTAGATATGTACTCAAGTACTGACACTCCTAGTCACCTGACAAGTATTCCTTTAAACATGTCTCTGGCCTGTTGCTGCAGAGCCTGTGTATGCAGTTTTACTGCCATGTTGACTTGCCATTTAAAACCCCCTGCTAAACCTTAAACTCCCCTTCTACTACTTATAAGTCACCCCTAAGGTAGACCATAGGTAGGCCATAGGTCAGGGTGCTATGTGCTTAGAAGGTAAGACATGTACTTTGAAGTTTCAGTGAGTTGCATGTGCACTTATAGACCCATACACCCAGTTATACATCCAGTCTCCCACCCATACTGTGTTTCACATATGTATGCACAAAAGCATAGAGCTACTAACACACCCAGTCAAACAGCGACAGAGTCAGTTGCACATTCACTAACATACCCACATAGCACTTATGTATTCAGCAGTAACAGAGCCAGTTGCACACAGCGTTATATATCTCAACACTCACTAAGACAGCCAGTAATCAATACATACAGTCACTTACATACACATTTACAGACCCATAGCATTACTAAGGGATCCAGTCATATAGCGATATAGTTACTTACACATCCAGTGACACACCCACAGAGGATCTGATACATTCACTCAGATATGTAATCAAGTACTGACATTCCTAGTCACCCATCCAACTAATTAGACCTTTAAACATGTCTCAGGACGGCTACTGCAGACCTTGTGTGTGCACACCCAGCCATTACTATAAAACCAGCGGATAAAGTCGGGGCATCTTTGATTATGGACACGGAGGACTACCGCAAAGAATGTCTGAGACAGTTAAATGATACTAAGTATTATAAACCTATTCAGCGAGATCCCACATTGAGATTACAAAGAGAAATAAAGACCTTGGTGAACAGAGGGAAAGAATCAGGTTGGATCACGAAGGGGGAGGCTGAGTTTCTCATTCAAAACCATCCAAAAACTTCACCCTTTTATATTCTCCCCAAGATTCACAAGACCCAGAGACCACCACCAGGAAGACCTATTGTCTCTGGGATAGGATCAATAATTGAACCCCTCTCTCAGTTTGTAGACTGCTTTCTCCATCCACTGGTAGCTGAGATGCCTTCGTATCTACAAGATACCAAGCAGGTTATAGTCTTCCTTGATACGGTCGAGTTTGAACCTAACATACACCTTTTGGTATCATACGATGTGGAATCGTTATATACCAATATTCTACAGGATGACACCCTGCAGACTGTAAACCATCTCCCAGGACAACATCCTCAACAGGACCAAACACCAACAGCGTTCATTATGGATTGTGCTAACTTAGCCATGAAGGAGAACTTTTTCACTTTTGAAGGCCAGTTATACTGGCAAGTGACTGGGACATCTATGGGCAGTACTTGTGCCCCAAGCATGGCTAATTTGTATATACACAGGTTCGAGACTACACATATCTATTCAGCGGTCAATCCCTTCCAGATGAACCTAAAATTATGGAAGAGATATATTGATGATATCTTGGTCATCTGGGAGGGAGAGCCGGTATCTTTGAATACTTTCACGACCTGGCTGAATAGCTTGGACTCCAATCTACATTTTACTTGTGAATCAAGTAAAGACCAACTCCCCTTTTTAGATCTACTGTTATATCTGAAAGAAGGCAAGATTTACACTGAGCTTTATCAGAAACCAATGAAACAAAATTCTCTACTCAGCGATTCAAGATTTCATCCACAGGCATTACTTAACAATCTCCCCATGGGTCAGTCCCTTAGGCTGCAGAGGAATTGTACAGAAATATAAAAATATAAACAACATGCTACAAACCTCAGCAAAGAGGTACAAATATGTCACTACCCAAGAGACTTAATTTGCTGGTCCTCTAAAAGGGCACGCAATAATAACAGGGATGTCCTTTTGGAGTCATACACTAAGATCAAAACAGGGAGGATAGTCTGTGTGAGCACATATAGTCATCTAACGGACACTGTCAAGAAGGTTATAAATAAAAACGGACACATCATCAATAAGGGAGACAAGGTCTTGTTGAAACCTTTGTTTGCCCTGAAACGACGCTATAACCTGAAAGACATTTTGGTCCATACAAGACCACGAATTGGGAATGGGCAAGCGGCCCAACAATCACTCTGGGACGGCCCCCCTATTACGGGACATTTCCCTTGCGGGTCTTGTTCTGTGTGTGCGTTTATACAACAGACGAAACAGATAGATGTAGGGCTTAGGACACCGGGGCTCTTGACAAAGCACACCAATTGTAATTCATGGGGTGTCATATACTGATTATGTGCCCCTGTGCCCTCATGTATGTGGGCATGACCACTCGTAAAGCGAGGCGCAGGATGTTGAACATCGCAGTTCCATTAGATGTAAAAAATCTAACACCAAACTGACTAGACACTTTCTAGAGATGGGACACACAGAGAATGATCTGACTTGTGTGGTTTTAGACAAACCCAGCTATGACACACAAATGGGCCTTCTGGATAAGATTCTGTTTAGGAGAGAACAAAGTTGGGTATTTAGAATATGCAGCCATAAGAGGGGACTTAACAATGATATCCCTTGGTGTTCCCTATAGGTGAATGTATCACTAAATAATGTCCTGACGTGACAGCTGGTTTACTTACTTCAAAATCACTGAGATATTCTACCTTCACTCCAACGTTTAACACTATATTGGTTATACCCATGTGATACTACCTCTATGAGATACATAACCATCTGTCACAAGTCCTACATTAAGTAATAATTCTTGCTTACCATTTCATTTTGTGTGTTGGTTTGCCCTTAGCATGAGTCCCTCAGATAATGTACTACTGAGGAGATAGTACATACAGTCCAGAGATTGTATCAGGGACACATATTTCTTATGCCAGGTCACATCTCCTAAAGATGATATTTGTGCTTTTGATGCACAATAGATATGTAATTTATTGTTTTTGTAACATAAGGGACTTTTTCATATCACTGTAGTATTTGCTTAATGTGAATATTGTTTAAATCAAATACGCATCTTTACATTTTATATTTCACATACTACTTTGGAGATTTTCGTAACCTCATTCCTCTGTTTATTTCACGTTTGTTCTCGAGGGCTGTGACTACATTCCCCATAATTCCTGTGACACTGGTTCCGGGTTATTGTGATGCGCACGTCACTTCCGCTTTATCGCGCTTATAGGGGAGTGTCTTCCAGAACCTCGTCCCTGAAGGCACCATACAGACGCGGCGGTCGAGATGAATCAGGTAAGACATTCCCCCCATGGGTTCCTACATACTTCCCAGGCACTATTATCGTGCCGATAATGTTAGGTTAGCCTTGTGGGTTGATAAGGCGGCGTCCCTGAAAACGTATTTTGCCTCCAGAGACACTTTGGTGCTTCACATGAATACAGCCTTCGGAGACACATTGCATCCCTCGAGTAGTGGTCAGGGAGTGCAGGCCACTCACGTGTTGTAGGTTTTAAGGACTATGTATTCCCCTGCCCTAATTTGGGGTTATTGGTCAGTCAGTTGTGTCCAGCCAACATGGATTTATTTGTAATCCATGGTTTGTTACGCTCAGCCATTTCATTTGGGGATTGGGTGGAGAGTAATTATATTTCTCCTCCATCTGTGTTAATCGTTATCAAACACATATTTCGGTCAGAGGTAGATGAGAATATGTACACAATTATATTGTGCCCTGGAACTGTTTGGAGAGAATTTTTGATAACATAGCCATTAATACACATAGAAAATGTCCGACAGAGACGAGACCCCCTTGATCATGTTTGATTAATTAAAGAACCTTCTGTGAGTTGACTGTGATTTGAGTGTGTTTGAAGTAATTAAGGCCCCTGGCAATTAATTTTAAATGATCTTTTATATGATCTTTGATACCACCTTTGTATACCCTTACAGCTCTGACCCGCCATGAAGGGACTGATGAAGGTGGAGCTAATTTTATAGGTTACAAATGGTAAGAATTGATGGATTTATTTTATTGATAAACAACGGCATCACACTTGCTTTGCAGTGTTGGTGATGGACACTGGTGGGAAAAAGATGAAGGAATGTTACTTTATACTGTGTTTTGAATTTGTGTTTGTATTTTTCAGTGTCTTGGGGACCTTACTAGATGTCGGTACCACGATATAACGCCATACGAGTGAAAGCATGGTTTTCACTTTTTTACTCTGATCAAAAGCAGAGTGACTTATAGTTTTGGTATTGATGAATGCCATGAACCTGTTGGTCTATCTAGTCAGAAACATGCCGACCATAATATAAAATAGGAGAATATCCATATCCCTATTTCACAGTGATTGTTTTTAATCCTTTACATTGGGGGTACCAGAATAAAAGTTGTCCTTACCCACCAAGAGGTAGTTTTAACCTACACATTAGTCTTTTTGTTTGCACTCTGCCCCTCCCTCCCCTACATAATAGAGAGAACTTGTAGTGTGGATGACAAAAAAAACCCTGCTCCTCTCCTATGGGGGTGTTGTAGTCTACACTGGGTACCTTGCGTTCCCAGTGTGAAGAGGAGACCCTATGATGAAGCATGTCACCCTAGGGTGAGTGAGGGTTCTCGTCTTAACACAGTAGTGCTTCCTAGTCCAGACTTTTCCTCACCTCTTCTTCTTGTTTCTTTTCTTTTGTTTTTGAACAACCCCGTACCCTATGTGAGCTAGAGTGTGCAGTTTTACCGCCAGGCCGACTTGGCATGTCATACCCCTTGCCAATGTTTAAATTCTTTTTTTGTTTACATATAATTCACTCCTAAGGTACGCCCTAGGTAGCCCAATGGGCAGGGAGCTGTGTAGTTAAAAGGTAAGACATGCACTTTTAAGTTTCAGTCACCTACACACACACTTACAGACCCATACACTAAGTTATATAGACAATCACCCACCTATACAGCCACAAACATACCCATTTATTACACCATTCAGTCACTGTCCCATCCAGTCAGACAATGACAGAATCACTTACACATCCACTCACGCACTCAAACAGTACTTATGTATTTACTGCTATTAGATCCAATTGCACACACAGTTACAGAGCTAAACACTGACAAACACAGCCAGTAACTAATCCATACAGCCACTTATACACCCATTTAGACACCCTTACAGTCACTGAGACACCCAGTCACTTACTGAGACACCCAGTTTGACTTAGGAATCTGAGCAGTTTACCACTGTTAGATAGTGGTAACGTGTATGTGCTTTTCACTTAAACAAGGTTTCATTGACTTATCAATAACTGGTATATTTAATTGATCTGTAAGCCCCTAGTAGTGTGCACTACCTATACCCAGGGCCTGTAAATTAAACGCTGGTAGTGGGCCTGCAGCAATAATTGAGTCTTCCATCCATACAAGTAGCCCTTTAAACGTGACTGAGGCCTGCCACAGCTGAGTCTGTGTGTGCACTTCACTACCACTTTGACTTGGCATTTAATACCCCTTGCCAATGTTTAAACTCTCCTTTTTTACATATATGTTAGCCCTAATGTACACCCTAGGTAGCCCAATGGGCACCCTACCCATTGGGCTACCTAAGGTAAGACATGAAGCTTTAAGTTTCAGATACCTACACACACACTTACAGAGACATACATCCAGTTATTCATCCCGTCACCCACCTATACAGCTAACAATTTTTTTTTTTTGTTCCAAAATACAATTTATAAAGAAACCATCACATTTTATAGGGAGCAGATGTTGGCAATGAACAAAGTAAGTGCTTTCTTAGGTACTTAGAGGGCATATTTAGATTGGATGGCAACTGAAATACTCAAAATAGGTGCTTAGAAAACAGACTCTACATCGCCCATCTCCACACAAACAGTCTTCAGCTGCGAGTAATACTCAACGACTACTTGTCCATTTTCTCTTCCAAAGCCAGACTTCTTGTAGCCTCCAAATGGCACTTCCACTGGCCCCATGTTGTAGTTGTTGATAAAGCACAAACCCGCCTGCAGTCCTGCCACCACTCTGTGGGCTCGCTGGATGTCTCTTGTGAACACTCCACCTGCCAGACCATATGTTGTGTTGTTTGCTCGCTCCAGGACCTCTTCCTCAGTATCAAAGGGCAGAATCTACATTACAGGACCAAAGATCTCTTCCTTCACACAGGTCATATCATCTCGGCAGTTGCCCAGCACACAAGGGGTCATGAAGTAGCCGTCTTTCAGTTTGGGATCTTCAGGTGTGTATGGTTCCCCTCCGCAAAGCACTTTTACACCCTCCTCTTAGGCCTTTTTGATAACACCAAGTACTTTTTGCAGGTGGGGCTGGTTGATGAGGGGGCCCATCCTAGTGTCTTCCAAGAGAGGGTCACCAATTTTGATCTTCTTGGTGTGTTTCACCACTTCTTCAGTGAATTTCTCCAGGATTTCCCTTTGCACGAACACCCTGGTGCCGTTGCAACAGACCTCTCCCTGAGTTAGGAAGTTGCCCATCATTGCTCCTTTCACTGCATTTTCCAGCACACAGTCAGAGAAGATGATGAGAGGGGACTTGCCCCCCAGCTCGAGCGTAGCTGGTTTGATCCCATGAGCAGCCATCTCCATTATCTTACTTCCTGTAGGAACGCTCCCAGTGAACGAGACCTTGGCCACGTTGGGGTGTTTACAAAGTATCTTGCCAGTAGAGGCTCCACCTTAAACCCCAGCTTCAGCAAAAATCTCAGCCAGCAACAGAGAGTGGTGTGAAAGGAGAGGGTTTGAATACCATTGCGTTTCCACAAGCCAAAGCCGGACCAGACTTCCAGCAAGCAATCTGGAAAGGGTAGTTCCAGGCACCAATTCCCACGCACACACCCCAAGTGGCTCTCGCCTCATGTGAACAAACGATCCACTGGGAAGCTGAATGTGTTGACCTGGCAAGTTGCCAGCCAGACCAGCGCAGTATTCCAGACTCTGCCATGAAATGTCCACATCAATGTTGGCTTCAAAGATGGACTTTCCATTGTTGATAGTTTCCAGTGTCGCAATTTCCTTCTGGCGCTCCCTTATAATTCTGGCAGCCTCCAGAAGCACCCGGCCCGCTCTGTCCCAGATTTCTGGCTCCATATTTTGAAAGCCTGCTTGGCATCTGGATAGCGAGATCTACTTCCTTCTCCCCAGAGCAGGTGAAGGTTGTGATCACTCGACCTGTGGCGGGCTCGAAAGCCTCTTCTTTCTGGGTGCCATCGACGGGATGCACCCGGGCGCCCCCGCTGTAGTTCAGAGGTTGGGTGTTGCTGAAGGTCCCGGTGCTGAGGCTCATGGCTGCAGCAATGCGAGCAGTGGTTTGGCGGAGTAAGGCGGTGGTGAGCATGCACGAACCTGGGGGGAAACAAGACAGTGAACAGAACACTACAGCTAACAGTTTTATACATTTTTTTTAAATTTCTTTTAGGAAGAAAATAAACAAGGTATTAAAAGGGGTAATGGAAGACAACTGGGAAGAAGCAACTGGCTTCATTTTGTGAAAAACATAAAGGTTCGACAGGAAGCAAAAAAGTAATTAATAACAATGATTTTTCACAGTATCCAGGTATGCAGGCACAGACAACATCATTAGAGCCATGAGCATCTGGCATTTGCTACAGTGAGTTACTATCTCAGATAATTATTCGGAGACAGCTGGAACAGTTATGACAGCCAGTGACAATGATACCCCTAAGGCTACTGCAGATAATGATTGTTCTTCTGTTGCACCTGCTGCCTCCCGCATTATGCGATGGTACATGCATTGATGGATAGTTTTGATGTACTTCCACATAGAACTTGTCTCATAGAAATACTTTTTCCCAGTCTGTCTCCAAAATTGCTTGCTGCAGACATTGCACTGGAGTAACTTGGCACTAACCTTTTTCCCTCCCAAAAGAATACAAAATGTTTCTGAACAATGTTCTTGTTTTTTGAAGGTGGCGCCTCTTTCTGCTCATGAAGTACAGGGTGAGGTTGTCCTTGCTGGTCTAAAGACATGCCTGCATCTATCTGAAGTACTTGTGCACAAAGGTGTATTTGTAAATAGTTAAATAAGTTATGTTATGCTTAACGGTAAACTGTTTTGTTTAAATTGTATGATAATGCTACCTTCTCAGATAACTTGTTGCAGTGAGCTGATATATATGTTATTTGTTGAACATTTGAAGGTTCCACCAAGGCTAATACAGATGAAGAGTGTGGTTCTCCTGCACTTGCCTTCTCTCTCATCAAGTTATTCTATGTCCATTCATGCGTGGTTTAAAGATGCTTTCACATGGAACTTGTCCCATACAAATACTTTTTACAGTTTCGCTTGATAATTGCTTGCTGAAGAAGTTACACTGCACAAACTTCTTTAAGTTCTGGTGTCTTCAGTTTGATGCCGTAATGTTAGTGTTTGCTTCTCTTAAAAAGTCATGCAAGTCATCCAATGGATATTCTGCACAATGGAGAGTTAGAAACCAAGTTGGTGTTCCTAAATTTCGCAACATAAACTTGAGCTCACCATGACGACGATAATGTACACATTGGTCCCACGTTGGCATACCAGCAAATTTATCAAATTTGTAGATGTAAAGTAAATAGACAGTAGCACTACAAGTACATTCCTGGAGCTAATCAGAAGTTCAGTTTTGGGTGTGTCCCTGTATTTGTAAATAGTTAAATAATTTAACTTATATTTATGTGTTAATTGTTTGGTTTAAATCATATTGTAATGTGTTAATAAAATTTATTTTGAAAGTTATAAAAATGTATATTACTAATTTAACTTATTGGTCACAAACACACCCATACAGGCATTCATACATGAACTCACACACATCTCTAGTCATTCCCACAGGTACTGACATACCCACATATACACTCATACAACCACTCCAAATCTCACACAGTCACACATCAGTTTACACATGCAAACTCCTATTTACATACACATAGTGCGCAGTTTCTTTTTTTTCCTAGAATATTTTTTATTGTTTTTCCCTACTATTCAATGATGATTCTTTCAACAGTACATAATTTATGGTGTATGAATATAGAATCTAAGAACAATAAAAAAGGGAAAATGCACCCACAGAAGACATTTTTACAGTGACAAGCATGTGGCATTTTGCACAAAGAGATACCATCTCACTCAGGGGCATATTATCTAGGGTTGGCGATAATTATCGCCGAGCGCGCTTAGCGCGCTTTTCTTTATCGCCGGCTATCGCTGGAATATCTCGCCAAGCTAGCGCTGTATTACCAACGCTCAGCGCTATGGCGATCAATATTCCAGCGATAGCGGGCAAATGGCCAAACATCGCCTAAAAAACAGCGATGTCCCTCCCAAAACGGCGATGATATTGGTGATAAGGCCCTGTGGCCTTAACCCCATAATCCACCTCCCATGTTAGGTATGCCTAACACAGGAATTTAGCAGACGTTAAATTCCTGCGTTAGGCCAGAGGTAGCGCGATTATTATCATCGCTACCCCTCCTTGCTAATATCGCGAAGCTGCCTTCGCGATATTTTCCCATGTTGTTTCTGCCACGCCTACTTTGCATCTCATTATCGATGCGTAGCGAGTGGTGACAGAAACGGGAGTTAAATCAAGGATACACGCGCTAGCGTGTCCTTGTTAATAATGCGTTAGAATTATCGCCGCTTTTCGGCCGAAAACGGCCGCTAAAGCGGCGATAATTCTCTTGATAATATGCCCCTCAATTCTTTGCAGGTAGCTGTTTTTTATGACTGCAGCTGATGAAGAATCTCTCGAGGGTGCTGTAAAGGTCTACTGTGCTGCTGCCCTGCCTACCCCCTCATCATCCGGTTGTAGACCCTTTCATGAATTGTTTTGAGTGCTTCCAAATTGACTTTTTCCATGTGAATGCTTCTTAGCAGTGCCCCTGGATAACTGCTTGCCACAAATTCTGCAATGCACATATTTAGTTGTAGCCTTTTTTTCACTTGAAGGTACTATAAAAGGCTTCCAGACATCACTTTATTTTCTTGAAGGTGATGTATCTTTTTCATCCTCAACAGGTTCTGGATGTTCATCCTGGACAGAAGATGATGTTTCAGCCATTCTATGAAAACAGGTTCTCAGTCCTCCCTCTACAGAGATCACTGGAGAAATAACAGTTTTTGGATGTGGTTTTACACGTAACTCATGTACCCCATCAAAAAGGGAAGGTTGGGGTGTGTCATCGGGCGAATTTGTGAATCCGGTCTGTAGATTTGTGAATTCACGAAACTCGTAAAATGATTACATTTCTTGAAAAATAGATATAGGGGGCCATATATATACTTATAAATATGTTCATACTGATGTCATTAATGAAAATAGAGAGAGGTACATATTTGAAGTAATCTTTAAAATTTTCAGCGAACCTGCGGATGCGACTTTGAGGATTCATTTTGATCACGTGATCGGAATTAAAAATCACAGAGTATCTGTGGTTCCATATATGTTTTCGGACCAGCGGAGGTACCATGGAACAAATAATTTATTAAAAAAGATATAGCATTTGTATAATTGCATTTACAAAAATATTATACATTTTACATTAACTTTGTTTGTCATTTTTACCTTTTGAAACATATATAAAGTATATTTATAAAAAAAAATCTAAAGTTGAAAAAAGCTAAATTAAAAATACCAAATAAATTGTAGTATACTTAGTACTAAAAATAAACCCTAGAAAATAACTAAAAAAACTAAACATTCCAGGGACATAATACTTTAGAAACTGAATTTGAAAAATCGTTGAAATTCACAAAAAAGAAAACAAAGGTTGCAAGGCTGTTATAGTTAGGGTCAGATTTCACATGTACAAAACCAGTGAAACTCAGCAGTAATAGTTACCTGAGCTAACTATAACTTACACCCCCGCAATGCACTGCTTAGGACCTCGCATATTACAAAACTCATGACATGCTCAGTGGCATCACTGATGACATCTCAAATGACATGTTTACCATTAACCTCATTGTTTCTTCTAGATTAATCAAGTCCTATTGGTTATCAATATATGAACAGTTTTAAGAGCATGCAAACACATCTGTTAGATGTATCCTTATGGGATCAGACACAGAATGGTAGCAGCTCAGCGAAATCCCATATCTATATTGTTGTGACCCCATCAGCAGCTCCCAAGGAAAGATTTCTTATTCATTCACATGAATGAGCCTTCCTTTTTGCCAGGTCTGTCTTGAGAATGTCATTAACTGTACAGGGGAGGGAGGACAAATACAGTCATTGTTCGACAGACTATGTTTATATGGCTTCTTGCTGGAATCAGGGACTGTCTAGCACATGTGTTTTGTTGCATGGTAACTGATGAGGGTAGTTTTGCACTAGGTTAGCTGAGACCTTCTGCCTTTTCCAAAGTCAGTTGTTTGTGTTATGTTCACTCAGTTATCTGAGATGGAACATACTAATAGTGTTTAAACAACTGAACTCGCCTTGCCATTTATTAAAATCCTGTCTAGAAGTGATGCATACATATTTTGCTAAGTTTTTACTATTGTGGAAAATCACGCTGGGCTTAGAACAACTTAGTAACTAACTTGATGAGTGCCACAGATGAAAGAGCTGCTCATGATATCCGATACATTTGTCAGACCCTGAGGCCCTCATATATCGGGATTTGGCATAGGGCAGAGCAGCAATTCACTGTGCTGCACTGCCCTACATCTAATGGAAAGGGCAGGAATGCACCGTACATATCCGATATGGTGCATTCCTGTCCTTCACCCCTGTGCTGGGGCCATTTCAGCAGCCTAGCACCAACACAGGCACCCTTGCACCACGGTGCAAGGGTGCTTGTGTTTTTGACAGGATTGTTTTTGTGCAGGATGAGGCACCTTCCTGCACAGAAACAATCCATAGAGGCGTTTTCCTCTTTTTATGTGTGCTGCAGAATGAAGCGCACATAGAAAGAGGAAAAAAGGAGGATAAATAAAGATATTTCTCCTCATTACGCCTGCCCTGGGGAGGCAGAAGATTTTGACGCATTCCCCGGTTTTCAAGTTCTTCTAAATCTGCAAATGCGTCGGAGCTTCTGCGGCCGTGTCGAGGGGCCGCGTTGAGGTCGAGGGAGGCAGAGGCAGGGTATTAGCTCGAAAAGGGCTACTGAAGTACCTCAAGTGCTTTTCTGGTTGCGGGGGAGGCCAGCATGAGGCCGGTACAGCTTGAATGCTGGGAGAAGTTCAGGAGGGCTTGGGTGAGCAGTTACCAGTTGTTACCGGCTGTTAGCTGTTATCGGAGGTTACCTGTCATATTTGAGTCGGTTTTGGCCAGGACCCACTCTAAAAGCCTTCCTTGCTATCCCTCTCAACTGCTGCATGAGGAATGTGAATGTTGGCACTGGGCGAGGACGAAGCTCCATTGAAGTACTGGTTTTGCGGATCAACCGCAATTGTAATTGGTTGTAACCTGCGATCCTGGAGCTTCTTTACATTTTGGCCTGGATTGGTCAAGGGTGGTCCAGCGAGGCAAGTTCCAGTGATACCAGCGATACCTGGCAGGAGGAGAGGTAAGGAGTGGTAGCCAAGCACAGCGGTCGTAGATACCGCACACAAAGTATGAGCCCAGGCTCCCGCGGAGACGGACCAGCCAGGTCTGAGTGCGGCTTGTGAATGGCCTAGTGCTCTCCCACTCGGTCCACTGTTCCTCCGTACCACTGCCCTAGAACTACCTTAAAAGTGCCTTAGAATTTCCTCTGAACCTTAGTGCCTCAGTACTCGCAGTTCACAGTTCACAGCCTCAGCTGTAGCCATAGCCCATCGTTCTCTGTTGCACAGGGGCTTTCTTTACCACTGTTTTTATTCTGGAAAGACCGGCTACACCAGGCAAAAGAGGTGCAAAAGTGCAAAGGTGGCAGACTGGCACAAGCATTGCAATGGTAGTTGGTTGCAGGGACTGTATCTTGTGTCCTGTGACCCCCGCGGAAGTTCTGGGTGCAGCTTGCTGAGTATGCCAGTTGGCCCTAATCGTCCTTCTCACTGGAGTTTCTCACAGTCTGGGTGATTCAGCTGATCTCATAGAGGTCCAGGTCTTTGGTTGACAGAGCTCTTGTGTTTTTACGTTATTTGCTCCTATTGGTTTTGTGACACATCAGAAGCTCAAGCCAAGTGTTCACCTCTCCTGGACTGGAGTGTGATTAAGAAGTGTCCGTTTTGACGGAATGATGCCTCTGGACGCTTGCGATCCGGTCGGCTAATCACATCCGCAGGGCCAGATTTAGAGCCTTCCTCTGGATCAGTTGGAAATATATCTGATTGTTCTAGTTCCCCTAAATTACTTGAAACCATCAAGCTTAAGAAGTCACAAGAACATCTGTCCCTTTTGAAATCTCATCCTAGGGTTTTAGCTATTTTCACTAAGAGTTTGAGGAGTAAAACATTACAGACTAACGAAGAGGGGATGTCCCCTAGTGTGGCTAATGTGGATGAGTTGAGCAATTATATGGTCATCTCACAATTATTAGTTCCGCACCAGAGTAAGTTTATTACGCAGAACTTGGTGGAACCCCCCCCCCGTTTTAACTCAACTTATTCAACTTATTGAACAACATCCGTCAAACATATTTGTTGACAAAATGGAAATGGACATGGACATGTAAGATGCTAAGGTTAATTCTGAAATAAAATACGCTGGTAAAAAGCCGTTGCCTGAATCTGCTGTTTGGTCGAAGCCAATGAGCTTGGTGGTTATACCTGGCACTGTAAATGTGGCAGAGTTAAATCCAGCACTGTCTTCACTTAGGGAGTTGTCTCAGATGCCCCAGAACGATCGCTGTGGGGTTGAATGTAGTTTGGAGGACATCACTCAGCCTGATATTGCTATACCCATGGTGAAAAACTAAGTAATGGAGGCCGAATTAAAATCACTGACTGCTCAAGAATTAGCTTTGAGACTGTCAACGAACTGTCCTGCTCATTGCTCATGAATGCCACCTTTGTATAGCAGGACTCCTTCAAGTGTTTGTCTATCTCGTTCCTTGGGGTTATTGAATTCTAAGGAGACCCTAAGCAAAGAGGCACATGACATATGGCAGCTAATGAACAAGGGTGACAATTGGAATGAGGATGTAAATAAGAATAGGGGATTTTGTCATATATTTAACTTTGTTAGAAAATGTACCGTTAACTCTGACCATGTGTTGGATGTACTGTCTCCAATTCTGGTGGGTGTGCAGCACCTCACTTCTACAGGTACCCACCTACGAAAAGCGGAAACAGGTATTGATTTGAATACTCATGCTTCCCAAACTAATATAGTGGTAAGGGAAATATGAGTCCAAGTGGGAACTTGTGGTGATACGGTAGTTCCCTCAGTCTGGCAGGATGGGGATACCATAGCACTAAACAATATGTGTTGTACTGCCCCCAAAACCAGTTGTCTGTGGATAATGTCCCATGCATTGTTGCAAGTGAAAACACAAAGTGTCAAGCTCTTAAGAATTCCTCTTCTATTTATTCAATTTTTAAAACAGGAAACTCCTGCTCATCTGGTGACCCAGCCATTACATCTGCTCCCTCTTTTATTAAACAGTCTAAGGCTGAAACTGTACTTGATCCCCTTGGGGAGGGTGCCTCTCAATTTGAGTGTAATGTGGTAAAACGAAGCACGGAAGGGAAAGAAGAAAAGTACTGGCGTATTATAAAACGTAAACAAATTGAGGTTTTTTAAGGCCCCCGTGGAATCTGATAATGCTATTTTGCCCAAAAAAGGGAAAGAGTCTAAGGCTGTTGGGCATTATGGTGGTCAGGAATTGGACTATCTTGATAAAAATCCTTCCGCTCCTCCTCAATTATGATAGAAGTGCATGTATTGGGGGGGTTCAGACAAGAGGAGGGATATAAGGATTTGAGAATAGTGGGTTATAATGAAAGGGGAGGATTGGGATCTGAACAGAAGAACAAAAAGCAAGGGTCAGACTTGGATGTTAAGGGGAACATGGTAGTAAAAATAAAAACAAATAATACCATGTCAGAGGTAGGGCAGATGGTGGATAGTGCTCCCCCAAATTTTTCCCGTACTGATACTTGTCATGGACAGATAGTCCCTAGTCACAGAGGGTTGCATGAAAGTGGGTGGGTTTTTCTTCTGTTTCCTCTTTTGCATCCTTTCTTTCACCAGTAGCAAAGATAGTTGAACAGGGGGCATAAAAATGTATAGTGTTAAGGCATTAATAAGGTGTCAGGACAAGTATCTAAAACCCTGATTTTTGCTACTCTGTTTGACAGAGAACTGGGTCCACTTAAAAGAAGTTGCCTCTTACAGCTACTATCTGAAATTGAGGATTTGAGATTGATAACAAGTGGGGATATTGAGCAGGTTTTATTGGTCCATCGAAATGGGCTCCCGAATTCCAAAGATACTTTTACCTCTGGGATAATTGTAATGTTAGTCTTGGCAAATGTTGATCAGTTTAGGAAAAATGGGATTGATGTATTCTTGCATGAGGCGCCAGTAACTCCTCAGATCGAATCTATCGGAAGAGATCACCAGGCCTTTTGTAAAACAACATCAAATAGCAGGGGGTCCGTAAACTTGAAAGATATTATCAAAATCTCTGTTGGTAGCAACACAGGGGAAAGAGTGATTAATATTGTGGGGCATGGGGAACAAAGGGCCACCAAATTTAGCAGGGAAGCTGAATTGGCACAATGGATTTTGGGTAGCGGGTTCACTGAATGCTCCTAAAGGAAATGAAAAACTCCCCATGTTGCAGAGGTAGCCCCCTGGGAAAGATCTTGTCCTGGAATGTGGCAGATATCGGAAACCCAAGTTTTAAATTAAGTTCCCTAATGATTTATGATCCAAAGATAATCTGCCTTCAGGAAATATGGAGTTGCATAGATTTTAGTGTTGAGAAATATTTTGTCTTTTGTTGCACAGCAAAACCCTCAGCAAAATGTCACGCAAGCGGGCGTTTAGCTATCCTACTTAGTAATAGTCTAAATTGGCACCCTTCAGTTTTTATTCACACGTCTAAACTATGTATGTGTTTAAAATTGACGTTGGGTAATTTAACACAAGGTCAGTATTCATTCCTTTTATTGGTAAACGTATACATTCCTCCTGGTATGGCATCCGAGTCTCTTGTTGACTTTTGTTTTGTGCATAGACTCAGTATCTCTGAAGATTGCACATTGATAATTGTGGTATGTGATTTTAATGCTAAAATCTCAAATTGCTATTCATAGGCTTTAGCAACCGAGATTTGGAAGATATATAGTCTTTTGTTGCCAGCCTATACCCGATCGGAGAAGAGAGGATTGAGTCTCCTGGATTGTATGAGAACCACTGACTTAGTTATATTAAATTTGAGATTTCCAGAGGACTCCCCTGCATCCCATACTTTCCATGCTGCCAGGGGGCAGTTATTAATTGATTATATGGTGGTATCATATCAACTATTTGGAGCATGTACTCAGTTTAAGAAACTGGGTACTGATCTGAGTGACCACAGTATTTTATCGGTAGATATTAATTTGAAGTTTAAGTTGCTTGATCGTTGGAATTCGAGAAATGATACTATTAAGTGCAATATAACAAATGGGCGTTCCTTTTGGGCTAATAAAAATCTGACAAGCATAGGGAGATGTGTTAAAAATCCAAGCTCTGGTCCTGGTCTGGAAAATCCGATCAGTTGGTTTGAGAAGTATCTGACTCTATTTAGATTATGTGGAAGTAAAAAAATAGGCAATGGTATTGACCACTCAGCGGTTACTTCTTGGAAGGCAAAAAAGTTAAATTGGGAATTGAATGCTTTAGTAAGGGACCAATTTTAGCAGGCATAATTATCTATGCAAATCGAAATTAATAGATTAAAGCGAGTAAGAACTAGACTTATGGCTGCCAGATGTAGGGGGTTGGAGGATTCCAAATGGATTAAACTGAAAGAGGTCGCACATTCTGGTGACTCACGCAAATACTGGGCCCTCATTGCTGAATTCAGTGATAGTAGAACTAAGGCAGAAGCCATTTTAATATCTGATGCAGAATGGACCTTCTCCTTTTTTCAATGATCTGCTGAGCTGGGTAGGGCATTGTAAAGGAGATTCACCTAAATTAGGCCCTCTGGAATTGTGGTGTCTACTTTATGCAGAAGATGCTATCCTACCGGATCTAACTCCAATAGGTTTGCAAAGGCGACTTAATGAGTTAGGTCATTATTCTGACAAGCACTTTTTGAAAATAAATATTTTAAAAACAAAAGTTATGCTTTTTAGGTCTCAGGATGTAGGGTTAGAAAAAATTTACATTGGTTTTTGGGGAAAAGCAAACTTGAGGTCGTGAAGCAGTACCCGTATTTGGGAAGAATTTTCTAGAACAAGTGCTCCAGCAGTGACCACATTTACCAGTGCAGAAGTAAAGCAATATCACAGGCATCTGCACTTGATAGGCTATACAAATGTTGTGGGCAAAGGCACTTTGCACGTGTTTTATCTGTCTATAAAATTAAAATCTCGCCATCATTGAGTTATGCATGCGAATCGGTGAATGCACAGCAGTGGGATTTACTTGAGAATTTGGAAGGGCGCATTGTAGTGTAGTTCCTATTTCCCTAATAGGCTCTGCGCATTGGAATAATATAACCTATAGGCTTGACATAGGACTAAGGTCGGTATGTCCCTATCGAGTATATTAAACTTAATTACTTGTGCCAGCTAGCTCAGAGGCCCCTAGAAACTCCTTGAGAACAAGAAGGGAGTAGTTTCTGGCAACCGAAAAACATGACTACTTTGTTTCCCTTTAGAATCGAAACACGTCTCAGAATCGTGGAAACAATAGATAACAGTTTCACTTAGTCAATCGTGCATGCTTAGTTTCTACAGAGTTACACAGAAAGGAAAGACGGGCGTTTCAATAAAAAGGGTTTTATTGAACAGTCTTGTTTCTCGTGTAAGAGATATGTGCTGTTATGATCACAAGACAGTATGCAAGATAAATAATGTAAAGCGTAAGCAGTAGAATTAAATAATACTGCGCTAGCATTATCGTTTAGCATATATTCACGTACATAAATAACATGAGGTAAAAATGCGAGTACTCATACGATGCGTCTCTAAGCTATTTCTACCCCAATGTACCTAACCTAGTCTAGGTGTAGGGAAAGGTAGAAGTAGGTGGAGTATTCTCTAGTATGGTATACTAAGAGTATGTTTAAGTCTAGTATGCCAAGTATGGTATGTATGGTATGCCAAGAGTCCCTCTAGGTTCTAGTCAGCTCCATACCTTGAGAATGAGAGAGGTGGGAATCTCTTGCCGGATCTGGAACTCTAACACCCCGCGAAGGGAGTCAGAACCCTGGAAGCTGGATTCGTCTGCGTGCAGGAATGACAGCGTCTTCTCAGTGTGTCAGGCCGGGATACGGGCTCCTCTGAAGTCGAGGTCTCCTCTAACTTGCTTGGGCAAGGGAAGGTATATTTATACCTGGTAAGTGTCTTGGAATGTTAGCATTGACGTGAAGTCGGACAGAGGAAGACGTCAGGAATGAACCCTTAAGGTATAACGGTTCATACATAATAGATGAGTTCTTGGAGAAATCAATAGTCCTGTGCTAGGGGAACTCCCGAAGCTTAAGGGTCTGGTTTCTAAGAACTCGTTGTGACTTTAGGGTGGACGGATGTCGGTGACCATGCCTGTATTTGGAGTGCACGGCTAATGCCTAAATAAGGACTGGGATTCTATGCCTATATAAGGGCAATGCGAAGTGTGCCTATATAAGGACATGATTCAGGAAAACCTATATACGGACACCTAAAGCGGAATACAACACCCACTCCACTTTCGATTGAACGATAATACTAAATGCTAAACATTTAAATGCTAAACATAAAATTGAGTACCACATATTGCTAAAAACATTTCTAAAAGCATTCTAAAAACTGTTGAAATGCAATAGGTACTGTACATTTAAAGCATCGTTTTCATTCTAAGCATATAACGGAAGTAAAATGCAACGTGAATGAAACAGAAATATATACATATGATGAAATGGTCGATAAGTTCTCAAAATCAAAGCCATTGCATATCATGGATTTAAATAAAATGTTAGACAAATAAGGTGACAATGTGTCCCTGGAAGTATTCAAAGAAGTCCGTTTTATAAGACTAGTTCTACTGTAAGCAGATTGTTCTTTGCCATGTCATTTCTATCGAGAGAAAAAAAAATTTAAAAGAAAAAAGTTCAATTTCTGGGAATAGTTCCAAGTTCTGAAAATATGAAGGCCAAATTTCATTGTTGCCCTGGTACACTGTGAGCCAAATCAAAGTCAGTGTATGGGTCTGGCGTAAACATTAGATCATCTATTTCCGTAGCCAAAATATCGTCCACCAAAGTTGGTGACATTTGGAACGCCTCGTTCAGAAGGTTAATTGCACAGAGATGAGAAACATCGCCTTCAGCAGAAGAAGCAATGTTCGCGTCCGTTGTTACCTGTGTGCCCGTAGATCCATCTCGTACCTCAGCAGCAGCCGGAAGCGTCTGTGAGATCTCAATGAATGCCGCCATCAGAATTGGAAGCCTCTGGGGACAACACACAGCATGGGCCGTTATTGGGTCCAGCAGAGTATCGATATCCGTTGGCATGACTGATGGGAGTGTTAGACAGGTGTCTAGCACACATTCTTCACCGCAAAACAGGCAGCGTAGAACAGGTAAGATGCTATCTTGCCAGATTGGTCTGAATGACAGGAACCACGTTGTATTAAGTTCCCGTAGACGAGGCATGCCCAAAAGCTGTACTATTCGCTCACGGCATTTCCGTTCAAGGAGGGCTCTCTCCACATCGCTCGGAGTGATGTTGGCGAAGAGGCTTGCCATAGCGTAGTAGGAGGAATAGAAACAGAATTCCTGCAACAAGTGCTAGAATTAACGGCACACCACCAAACACCGACTGTGCAAAGTTTGGGATGATTCCGAGGACAGCCTGGAAAGGTGCTAATAGTCCTGAACAGATGGTCTTAAATACATGTACAATTCTGCTTGTATCAGACATGTTAAAGATACGTCCTATCATTTCTACGAAATGTATAGGGCAGTTTGTACGAATTAAATCCTGTATCCCAGCCGAAGTCCTTGCAACTTGTAGATCATAGGTTTCTTTGGCCGTGGTCAAAGGCACTGATTGTTGTATAAGCACGGCTTTCATTCTGCTAAAAGTATCAAATCGTATAAAAGAGACATTCAACGAAGGCCATAGAGGCAACTCCCTGACTGTGTCTATTGGGGCAAACAATACTTGCATACAGCAAGTGACCCTGGAGTCGACCGTTACTAGATATGGGATGCCTGGCAACATGCCACAGCAACTCTGATCATTCAACATGAGGTAACTCGCATTAGAAAGTTGGCCAAACGTTGGATTAATCACAGCAGCTGGTGTACCCTGCTGGTGGCAGGACAAATTTGCCACAGAACCATTACAAGCCCTGTGTAAAGATATGTCCTGACAAATCAGTGAACCGCTTAGTGCACTTTCACAGTGTGTACCCCTTAGAAACACAGCACGATCCCCACTCCAACATCTATAGGTGTAAGGTAAATTCCAGGATGTCTTAATGTATTCTTTACCCAACCTTTCATATTTGCCAGCTTGCATCTGTTTAAAGCAATACTGAAACTGAAAAGTAGTCACAGGTAGACTAATTTTTGCCATGAATAAGCCATTCTGTAGCTGGTTTTTCTGCCACTGTGAATGGTAATTTTTCAAGTTTTTCAATGCTCAGTACTGTATACTTTGCTCCCCTTTGTGCCAGTTCGATCTGTTTATCAGTTAGATTGTATTCTGCAAACAGAGCCGTCGTGTTGATAAAACGCCAAGGCACATAGCCCGCAAGCAAAGATTGCAGTGTCCAGCTTAATAACATAATAGAACGCAACTGAAATTGGCCTTGCTGTAACATGGCTAAATCTTGTTCCAGTATGTCGATAGCATAGGATACAAACAATACTGTCCAATGAATAAATTCTGGAGGACAAAGTTGTTAACCCATTGTCGACCACAGAGAGAGTTTTCTCTAAATTAATACGATCAAGTTCATGTATTTGTTCTACGGCCTCCATCTGTGACACCTTCCATGCTTCATTATAAGCAGCATAAATACCGGCATATATGAAACGTTTTTGACGCGGTTTTCTTCGTCCAAGCAAGAATTCCCTAAGGTTTGCGTCTTCTTTAAGTAAAGATTAGTGTTGTTTCACATCCTTAAGTGTAGATTTTTGCAGCAAATCGAGGCATAATTTTCCTACACTGTATGTTGTTACTACCCTCGGATGCTGTCTTTGGACGTACGTGGGTCTGGCCTGTGAATAGTAAACCCCTGTGTTTTATTCAGGAATCTCTCTTGACAGTTGTTTGTGTCTGTGGGCCAGATCAACCATTTTCTCCAATCAGGATTTGTTCTGTTGAGTTGTAGTATTGTGTCAACTGTAACCGCTGCCTGTGTATTGTTATCACTTGCAGGTGTTGGTACAGAAGGAGTTTTCAAGTCTTTGATCTCGGCTAAACCAAGGCAAGACGTTTGTTGGACAGTGTCATTCAAAAACATTATTTGTTGAGGGACGATACAGGCTCTAAATAAAGCTTCTTTCCCCTGCACTTGCCAATCTTTAGTACCCCAGACAGATTTTGTGTCTATTGTGTCTTTCTATAGGTCGAAACCCTGTCTAGACAGTTGGGCAATAAATGCTGCAGAGTAAATCTGTTTTGTATTTGTTAACATAATTTTCAGTCCTGTTTTGTTTACATTTCTAGAGTAAAATGTTTCTGGATCAGATGTATTGTATCCTGAAAAATATGGAAACTTTTTAGCAAATGTTTTTGAACTACCTTTTGGTGGTGTAGGACAATGCTCCCATTGGTTAAACATAAACACATTTCTAGGTGATGCAGATTTATGCAAAAAATGATGATCATAGTGGTTATAGCAATACAGCTGTTCATAGTCTGATGAAGCCTCTAAATATTCATTATTAGAAAATGCAGCAGACTTTTCTAGGTCAAACATCATGTAATTTACAGTTTCAAAGTCCCAATCATCAGAATAGGTACTGGATGAAACAAAATCACTTAGTGAAATCTTAAATAAATGTGGAATGTTCAAATGTTCCGTAGGGCCAAAAATATCAAAATCAGTTTTGTCCCACACTATACCATCCTGTATAGGAACGGCTGTGATGTTCACTGCAGACAAGTCTGGGATGATTTGTGAGGTTTTAAAAGTAAGTTCACTTCTTTTCTTTCAGTGTCCAAATGGATGTATCTGCCATTTATAAGCACGCTCATAGTCAAAACCAAAGCTGGCCAAAGCAGGAGGAAAAATATTCCAGAAATAACCCAGAGTTCAATCCACAGTGAAATCAGATAAGTCTTTTTAAAAAAATGTAAAAAGTCTTGTACTTGCTGTTTAAAAGTTTTTGATGCTGGTGACGTCTCGGGCTCACTCAGATCCTCAGAAAACGTATCAAAGTTAATGAAATAGCCAGAAGCAGTTCTGTCAATTGTTGGAATTGCATCAGGATTTGTAGAAATCGCTGGAACCAGTTGATCACTTGTTACATTGGTGTAGACAGGTGTATTTGGACGAACTGTTACTTGAGTTTCAAGAGGGATGAGTTCCATAGCATTGTTGCTCAGTCCTTCATCTGTTACTGCTGAATTCTCGATGGTTATCAGTCTTTCAGTCTGAACCTCTTGGATAGTAGCGAGAGGAGTGTGTCTGCTACTAGGTCGGAGTCCACGAGGCCTACTATTTAGTATTGGCCACATACTGTGGTTTGATGAGGTCGATGGACACAAATCTTTTCTCCTTTTTTCCAGCAAGGGGCGGCAGAAGTACTGTTCTTGTTCCGTGTATGGCCATTACAGGTACTGGATGTCTGTAAGAAGGGCCAAATTCCTTCTAGTCCGCAATTTTTCTCTGACTAGATCCCCATTTTGGAATCCAGACAGGCCTTGCTGGGACCGCCGGATTTTCCCCAGTGGTGGTTGGCTGCAGGAATATGTTGCTTTGTTTCGATCTTAGTTCATTTAGATCCTGTAAAACAGTTAAACGATCTTTGATATCAAAGGGTTTATTTTCCACCACTGTGCCACTACATTCCAGATCTGGCACCCACATTCTTGTCCCAAATAGGACCTCATATGGAGTGACCCCCCAGAGAACTTCTTGGCAAATTGTTTAATGAGCATTGGACCCCATAAAGATGTTTGACCCACCCATCACCTGAACCTAATACCCTAGCTGTTATAGACTGCTTTATGTCCTGGTTTTTCCTTTCCACAACAGAATTTCCCTCAGGATGAAACGGAGAGGAGTACCGCAATGCAACGCCCAGACTGGCCATGGCTTCTTTGTAAGCCTCAGAGCTAAACGCAGGGCCCTGGTCAGAATGTAGCGTGCCTATTGCATATGTGCCGATAAAGACTCGCAAATCTTTTATAACAGTTCGAGCGTCAGCCGAGTGCTGAGGCCATATCCATAGGAACCTTGACTTAGTATTTGTGGGATTGCAGTCGTCCACAAGGACGCCTGTGCATAGATAGTCTAATGCTGTCTAACAATGGTGTCTGTCCCTGGCAGGTTACTTCGTAGCATGGTGTCTGGTGGCGTTCTGCATCACGCTGTATCTTACAGTCTATGCATTCATTGATGAAGATGTGAATATGTGTATTCATTCCAGGCCACCAGTACATCTCTTTTAATGTCAATATTGTTTTAGAGATCCCTTGATGTGACAGACCCTCCACCAGATGTGCTTCATAAATCAAATCTGCTCTACGTTCCATGTTTGGAATTACCCTATCCCCCACTCCAGGGATTCGAGCAAAAGGAACGTTGTTCGCATCAATTACATAAGAGTACTTGAGTGGAAACTTTTTTGGTAACGCTGCACCACTGCCTTTGCTCGTAGCATTGACAGCCAACATTATCTCACTGTCTATTCTCATTTTTGAACGAGTGATCGCAGCTACGGACGCCGTCTGAACAGCCCCCTTTGCGGCTTCGTCAGCCAATGAATTCCCTGCAACGTGAACGCCATCACGTTGATGACTCAGTGTGTGTATCACGTGAGCTTTTGGTAGTTCGCTTTTTAACTGAACTACTTGTTCCCAAAGCGTTTTATGCTTTATTGTGCCACCTTTTGCATCTTTGAACCCATTTTCAAGCCAAGTTTGTATATATTCATTATACGACTGCACACAGTAGAAAGAATCGCACACTATTAGTGTGGGGAATTCTCGATCTGTACTTTCAAGTGCCAGTTTGAATGCTTGTAGTTCAGCTCGCTGAGCTGTGTAATCTCCTAGAGATTGGGTTTTTGTGATCATAGGTCTGAAGTTGCCATCGATCATGCGACCTTTAACGATTGCGCACGCTGCACTATAAGCTTGCTTACTCCCTGTTGCGGGTTGTGCGGATCCGTCAGTATAAATTATGAATTCGTACTGATCGAGAGGCAGAATCTCAGTGGGCAGAGGACATTCATGTTCATATTGCAGGAACGCTTGTGTTTTTAAATCAGGATCAAAAACATACTCAACATCTGTTGCAGCAAGAGAATTAACCCATTGTATCCATCTCGGATGTAATGCTTTAGCATTTGGAATGCTCGCTTTTGTTACCGCCTCTAAGGCCGGTACTGGGGTTACGACAATAATGCGTTTCCCTTGGGCTAGAGCTCTTTCTTTTGCTACTGCAGTTTGAACTGCTGTCAGTATTTTTTCAGTTGAAGTGAAGCGCATTTCTGCTTGTGTATACAAATGAGATTTGTATGCAATTGGTACTTTTTCACCCTCATTAAATGTTAAGTAGGTGAATCCGCATTGACCCGAAATTATTCAGATCACTAAATTGCGTTGACTTACGCGTGTTTGTAAGTGATTTGTTGCTAACATGTTAGCTTGGAGTGAACGCAAGATTTCTGTGTGTTCCTGTGTCCAATTTTTGATTGAAAAATCAGGTTTGATTAATGCGTAGAGAGGTTTAACCCTTTCTGCGTAATTTAGAATGTAAGTTCTTCCAAAATTTAGGAAACCCAGGATGGATTGTAAATTTTTCAGCGTCTTTGGAGGTTGGAGCAGTGCACACCTTTCTAAAAAGTTGGCTGCCAAGCTCTTGCCTTCACTTGAAAGCTCATATCCTAGAAAGAGGACATTGAGATGGGCAATTCTGGATTTTTTAAAGTTGAATTTATAGCCCTCAGAGGCGAAGCCCAGTATAATGGTGCTCACCCTGTTCAAGTGTTTGTCCAGGTCATCGTCTGTCAGATAGATGTCATCGACATATGACAATGCCTCATTATCATAAATTTGTAGTAACTCCGTTACCCTAGCTGAGAATAACCCCGGGCTGTTCTTGAACCCTTGTGGGAGTCGACAAAATTGACCCTGGGTCCCCATTATTGAGAAAGCTGTTAAGTACCTGCTTCCAGGTGCTATGTTTTGACAAAAGAAACCATTTGAGATATCCAATGTGGTTTTATATTTTTTACGCACAATGTTATTCATTAATGCTGTACTATGTGCATTTTGCACTGCAAATGTTTTAGAACAAGTGTTTAAGTGTCTGTAATCCAAAACTAGACGATATGTATTGTTTGGTTTGGAGACAGGAAATAAAGAATTGTTCATTGAGGAGGTGCATTTTTCAATCACCCCTTGGTATTCAAGTTGATCTAAGATCTCCCTGACCTGTTTTTTAGCTTCTTGCTTTATTGGGTACTGCCTCTGTGCAGTAGGTTCATTTGTCAAATGTATTTTATGGTGAGGTGAGTCCTCATCCCATCCTACATGATTTTTGTATAATGCTGGGGCCTGGGCAACTGCCCATTTCCTGGCATAAGTATATTTTAGATGAATTGGAATATGGTTGGAGAAGGCAGGCATAATAATGTCCTCACCATGTGGGCACTCCCTGACAAATTGTGGTGGCCAGTCTTTTTCTGCTAGAAGTATGTCATAACCCCTTGAAAGTTTTTCCCAAAAGAGTGCTTTCACACTAGGTATGTCTCCCTCCATCCGGAGTGTTATTTCATATAACTTTTGTGGAGTACTAACCCTGGTGTCTACCGTCTCAACTGTAATGTACTCATTCAAGTCCACTGTCTCCAGAAGTTCCTTCAGGTTCTGGCGAGCTATTGTGACTTCTGCTGCACTGTCCAGCATTGTCTGAGCCCATTCTCCGTTCTTGAGTTGTGTTCTCAGTATCCTCGGCATGTCTGACCTTCAGACCTGCTACCTTCTTTTTTGAGAATTGAGGTTTAGATTTGTTTTTCGGAACGTGTTTGTCGTCTTTCGATTTCACACGTTCTTCTCTATGTTCTGACCGTCCTCTTCTTTCCGATGTCTGTGACAAGATCTGAAAGGTACGAGAGGAACGTGTATCAGTATCTTGATACCTGTCAGGCTTTTTTAAATTATCCCTATTCCTGAGGTTATACCTCCTTTCTCGTTTGAATTTTGTTTATTAGTTTCCCACTTCTTTTTAGAAGATGTAGGAGTTTGTTTAATAGAGTCCTTCTCAGGACTTTCAGATAGTTTTGGATTCAATGGTCTTCCACCCAAACTATCTCTGCCTAATTCTGCATAAGATTGTTCTATTATTCTGGGTAGTTCAGTTTGATGTTCTGTAACATCGAATTCCCTTAATCGTTGGCGGATCGCCACTGCTGCTGCCTCCCCTTTAATATTAGATAATATTATTGTTGAGACCTGGTCGAAATTTTTCAGTAATTTCATACCTAAATTCAGAGCAGGCTCTGCCCCGTATTCGTTTTGAATTTGTTTCAGGACATCAGGTATTACTGCAATTGACGGAACACCATGTGTTTTAGTATAGATGGCAGCAAAGACTGAGCCCCAAGTGGTGCAGTCTTCCAGTTGTGGTGTGATCCCCATTGGTAAACAGATTGTTAGGATTCTGTGTTTCTCATGAGGGCTAGTATTTGGAAATACTGCTTCTATTTGAGTAATTTTTTGAGCTATCCAGAATGGAATTTGCTCACGTTTTGTGGGCATTTTACCCATGTCTGCGTATAAAGTCTGTGGTGTAATTTTTAGTGCATTCCCCTGTTGAGGGGTTTGATTTGGAAGTGTTAATGGTGGTTGGACTGTGAAAGTCCGCATGACATATTGGACTAATTGTCTGTAGATTTTTATTAACTCTGTAAGTTGAGTAAGTAGTTCCTCGTCTGACATTATTTCGATGTCAGGATGAGGAGTGTAGCCGGCTAGAATCGGCCATGTTGCTCCTGGTCTACCTAGTGGACCGAGCCTGGTAATGTTTTTGTGATGTTTTAGGGCGCCTTTAAACCAGAGCTGATGCTCCTGGTATGTTAGTGGAATTTAAATATCCTCGAAAGGAATATATTCCTCTGGTGGTTCATCTTCTTTGTAGAAGTGAAACAGTCTTGTTACTGAATTTGATTCAGGAAATATTATCCATGAATAGAATACCTCTGTCTGAAAGGATTTGTGTGCCTCTATCATGAAAACTGCTCTACCGCCTCTTGGTGGTAGGCCATGTTTTATAAGTTTTAGAGTGATGGCTCTTCTTAAGTTTGGATTGATGTCTATAACACCCTCCTCAGGTTCATTTAAACCTGTAAAGTTAAAAACTGCTATGGCTGGGTCAGCCGCAGCTCCACCGGTGTCGGTGGCATTGTCCCGGTTGGACATTTGTTTTTGAAAAATGTAGAACAAGTTTCAAGGAAACAAAAAGATAAGGTGCACAATATTTTGAAACACTGTATCCTTCAACGTTGAACAAACCAAACAACTAATATATAGGGTGCTTCCCTATTTAGTTATGGCGAATATTTAACCCTACCCACTCCAGACGTCTTATGGAGTATGTGAGTAGGGGTCTCTGAGAAAAGCACGACTGAGTAACTCAGTATCTAGCGTTAAATTACTGCCTTACCAAACGTTGGGCGCCATGTAGTGTAGTTCCTATTTCCCTAATAGGCTCTGCGCATTGGAATAATATAACCTATAGGCTTGACCTAAAGACTAAGGTCGGTATGTCCCTATCGAGTATATTAAACTTAATTACTTGTGCCAGCTAGCTCAGAGGCCACTAGAAACTCATTGAGAACAAGAAGGGAGTAGTTTCTGGCAACCGAAAAACATGACTACTTTGGTTCCCTTTAGAATCGGAACTCGTCTCAGAATCGTGGAAACAATAGATAACAGTTTCACACAGTCAATCATGCATGCTTAGTTTCTACAGAGTTACACAGAAAGGAAAGACGGGCGTTTCAATAAAAGGGTTTTATTGAACAGTCTTGTTTCTCGTGTAAGAGATATGTGCTGTTATGATCACAAGACAGTATGCAAGATAAATAATGTACAGCGTAAGTAGTAGAAATAAATAATACTGCGCTAGCATTATCGTTTAGCATATATTCACGTACATAAATAACATGAGCTAAAAATGCGAGTACTCATACGATGTGTCTCTAAGCTATTTCTACCCCAATGTACCTAACCTAGTCTAGGTGTAGGGAAAGGTAGAAGTAGGTGGAGTATTCTCTAGTATGGTATACTAAGAGTATGTTTAAGTCTAGTATGCCAAGTATGGTATGTATGGTATGCCAAGAGTCCCTCTAGGTTCTAGTCAGCTCCATACCTTGAGAATGAGAGAGGTGGGAATCTCTTGCCGGATCTGGAACTCTAACACCCCCGCAAAGGGAGTCAGAACACTGGAAGCTGGATTCGTCTGCGTGCAGGAATGACAGCGTCTTCTCAGTGCGTCAGGCCGGGATACGGGCTCCTCTGAAGTCGAGGTCTCCTCTAACTTGCTTGGGCAAGGGAAGGTATATTTATACCTGGTAGGTGTCTTGGAATGTTAGCATTGACGTGAAGTCGGACAGAGGAAGACGTCAGGAATGAACCCTTAAGGTATAACGGTTCATACATAATAGATGGGTTCTTGGAGAAATCAATAGTCCTGTGCTAGGGGAACTCCCGAAGCTTAAGGGTCTGGTTTCTAAGAACTCGTTGTGACGTTAGGGTGGACGGATGTCGGTGACCATGCCTGTATTTGGAGTGCACGGTTAATGCCTAAATAAGGACTGGGATTCTATGCCTATATAAGGGCAAGGTGAATTGTGCGTATATAAGGACATGATTCAGGAAAACTAACCCTGGGCGGCAAATTCCGTTCCGCTCGCGGAACTTGCAAAATTTCGGCATTTCCGCGTTCCGCGCGGAACGCGGAAATGTCGACACTTCCGCGATCCGCGAGCGGAACGGAATTCGGGTATAAATAAAGCAGGTGCCCGAGTTGAAGCTCAAATTCTGTGAGCGAGGTTGTGGCTAAGCAGATGTGCCTTCTCTCCATTTCTACCCTGAAAAGTTAGCTGTAATCCTTGATGGAGGTCTTTGCATCCTTGATTTTCTCGAGCGCCATCCTCGTGTAGTTCCTGTGTTACCAGGAGGTTCCTTCTCCTCGTCTGCCGCTGAGATCCTGCTCTGACCCTTTATAAACAAGAGGCATGTGAACGGGCCTAGAAGCCCCGCCCCACATACACTAGCGGTATGCAACATCTACCCGCCCTTTGCCCAGAATGAAGGACAGCTTAATCGAAGGACCCCAGTGATTTTCTCGAGTGCAATCCTCGTGTAGAATTCGTGAGCGTGGTTAAGCAGATGTGCCTTCTCTCCATTTCCACCCTGTAAAGTTAGCTGTAATCCTTGATGGAGGTCTTTGCATCCTTGATTTTCTCGAGCGCAATCCTCGTGTAGTTCCCGTGACCAGGAAGTTCCTTCTCCTCGTCTGCCGCTGAGATCCTGCTCTGACCCTTTATAAACAAGAGGCATGTGAACGGGCCTAGAAGCCCCGCCCGTTTGGCCCCGCCCCACATACACTAGCGGTATGCAACGTCTTCCCTCCCTTTCCCCACTATGATGGACAGCTTAATCAAAGGACCCCGGTGCTTTCGGCGCGGTGGTAAAGTTACAGACACACAGGTCACTGGGGAAAATTCTTCAGGTCCTTTACGCAGCTGTAGTGTAGGAAAGGAAAGGCACTATACATTTACCCAACGAGGTAGCACTTACTGATTAGCCAGTAGAAAGTACTCCAGCTGAGTAGAGGTATTGCACAAAACGGAGGCATCTTCTTGGATAAATATGCAGGGTAGGTGTGCAGAATTCATGAGCGTGGTTAAGCAGATGTGCCTTTTCTCCATTTCCAACGTGAAAAGTTAGCTGTAATCCTTGATGGAGGTCTTTGCATCCTTGATTTTCTCGAGCGCAATCCTCGTGTAGTTCCCGTGACCAGGAGGTTCCTTCTCCTCGTCTGCCGCTGAGATCCTGCTCTGACCCTTTATAAACAAGAGGCATGTGAACGGGCCTAGAAGCCCCGCCCATTTGGCCTTGCCCCACATACACTAGCGGTATGCAACGTCTTCTCTCCCTTTCCCCACTATGATGGACAGCTTAATCAAAGGACCCCGGTGCTTTCGGCGCGGTGGCAAAGTTACAGACACACAGGTCACTGGGGAAAATTCTTCAGGTCCTTTACGCAGCTGTAGTGTAGGAAAGGAAAGGCACTATACATTTACCCAACGAGGTAGCACTTACTGATTAGCCAGTAGAAAGTACTCCAGCTGAGTAGAGGTATTGCACAAAACGGAGGCATCTTCTTGGATAAATATGCAGGGTAGGTGTGCAGAATTCGTGAGCGTGGTTAAGCAGATGTGCCTTCTCTCCATTTCCAACGTGAAAAGTTAGCTGTAATCCTTGATGGAGGTCTTTGCATCCTTGATTTTCTCGAGCGCAATTCTCGTGTAGAATTCGTGAGCGTGATTAAGCAGATGTGCCTTCTCTCCATTGCCACCCTGAAAAGCTGGCTGTAATCCTTGATGGAGGTCTTTGCATCCTTGATTTTCTTGAGCGCAATCCTGGTGTAGTTCCTGTGACCAGGAGGTTTCTTCTCCTCGTCTGCCGCTGAGATCCTGCTCTGACCCTTTATAAACAAGAGGCATGAGAACAGGCTAGTAGCCCCGCCCCACATACACTCGCGGTATGCAACGTCTTCCCGCCCTTTCCCCACTATGATGGACAGCTTAATCAAAGGACCCCGGCGCTTTCGGCGCGGTGGCAAAGTTAGACACACAGGTCACTGGAGACAATTCTTCTGGTCCTTTGCAGCTGTAGTGTAGGAAAGGCACTATACATTTTCCCAACAAGGTAGCACTTACTCATTAGCCAGTAGAAAGTACTCCAGCTGAGTAGAGGTATTGCACAAAACGGAGGCATCTTCTTGGATAAATATGCAGGGTAGGTGTGCAGAATTTGTGAGCGTGGTTAAGCAGATGTGCCTTTTCTCCATTTCCAACGTGAAAAGTTAGCTGTAATCCTTGATGGAGGTCTTTGCATCCTTGATTTTCTCGAGCGCAATCCTCGTGTAGTTCCCGTGACCAGGAGGTTCCTTCTCCTCGTCTGCCGCTGAGATCCTGCTCTGACCCTTTATAAACAAGAGGCATGTGAACGGGCCTAGAAGCCCCGCCCGTTTGGCCTCGCCCCACATACACTAGCGGTATGCAACATCTTCTCTCCCTTTCCCCACTATGATGGACAGCTTAATCAAAGGACCCCGGTGCTTTCGGCGCGGTGGCAAAGTTACAGACACACAGGTCACTGGGGAAAATTCTTCAGGTCCTTTATGCAGCTGTAGTGTAGGAAAGGAAAGGCACTATACATTTACCCAACGAGGTAGCACTTACTGATAAGCCAGTAGAAAGTACTCCAGCTGAGTAGAGGTATTGCACAAAACGGAGGCATCTTCTTGGATAAATATGCAGGGTAGGTGTGCAGAATTCGTGAGCGTGGTTAAGCAGATGTGCCTTCTCTCCATTTCCAACGTGAAAAGTTAGCTGTAATCCTTGATGGAGGTCTTTGCATCCTTGATTTTCTCGAGCGCAATTCTCGTGTAGAATTCGTGAGCGTGATTAAGCAGATGTGCCTTCTCTCCATTGCCACCCTGAAAAGCTAGCTGTAATCCTTGATGGAGGTCTTTGCATCCTTGATTTTCTTGAGCGCAATCCTGGTGTAGTTCCTGTGACCAGGAGGTTTCTTCTCCTCGTCTGCCGCTGAGATCCTGCTCTGACCCTTTATAAACAAGAGGCATGAGAACAGGCTAGTAGCCCCACCCCACATACACTCGCGGTATGCAACGTCTTCCCGCCCTTTCCCCACTATGATGGACAGCTTAATCAAAGGACCCCGGCGCTTTCGGCGCGGTGGCAAAGTTAGACACACAGGTCACTGGAGACAATTCTTCTGGTCCTTTGCAGCTGTAGTGTAGGAAAGGCACTATACATTTTCCCAACGAGGTAGCACTTACTCATTAGCCAGTAGAAAGTACTCCAGCTGAGTAGAGGTATTGCACAAAACGGAGGCATCTTCTTGGATAAATATGCAGGGTAGGTGTGCAAAATTTGTGAGCGTGGTTAAGCAGATGTGCCTTTTCTCCATTTCCAACGTGAAAAGTTAGCTGTAATCCTTGATGGAGGTCTTTGCATCCTTGATTTTCTCGAGCGCAATCCTCTTGTAGTTCCCGTGACCAGGAGGTTCCTTCTCCTCGTCTGCCGCTGAGATCCTGCTCTGACCCTTTATAAACAAGAGGCATGTGAACGGGCCTAGAAGCCCCGCCCGTTTGGCCTCGCCCCACATACACTAGCGGTATGCAACATCTTCTCTCCCTTTCCCCACTATGATGGACAGCTTAATCAAAGGACCCCGGTGCTTTCGGCGCGGTGGCAAAGTTACAGACACACAGGTCACTGGGGAAAATTCTTCAGGTCCTTTACGCAGCTGTAGTGTAGGAAAGGAAAGGCACTATACATTTACCCAACGAGGTAGCACTTACTGATTAGCCAGTAGAAAGTACTCCAGCTGAGTAGAGGTATTGCACAAAACGGAGGCATCTTCTTGGATAAATATGCAGGGTAGGTGTGCAGAATTCGTGAGCGTGGTTAAGCAGATGTGCCTTCTCTCCATTTCCAACGTGAAAAGTTAGCTGTAATCCTTGATGGAGGTCTTTGCATCCTTGATTTTCTCGAGCGCAATTCTCGTGTAGAATTCGTGAGCGTGATTAAGCAGATGTGCCTTCTCTCCATTGCCACCCTGAAAAGCTAGCTGTAATCCTTGATGGAGGTCTTTGCATCCTTGATTTTCTCGAGCGCAATCCTCGTGTAGTTCCTGTGACCAGGAGGTTTCTTCTCCTCGTCTGCCGCTGAGATCCTGCTCTGACCCTTTATAAACAAGAGGCATGAGAACAGGCTAGTAGCCCCGCCCCACATACACTCGCGGTATGCAACGTCTTCCCGCCCTTTCCCCACTATGATGGACAGCTTAATCAAAGGACCCCTGCGCTTTCGGCGCAGTGGCAAAGTTAGACACACAGGTCACTGGAGACAATTCTTCTGGTCCTTTGCAGCTGTAGTGTAGGAAAGGCACTATACATTTTCCCAACGAGGTAGCACTTACTCATTAGCCAGTAGAAAGTACTCCAGTTGAGTAGAGGTATTGCACAAAACGGACTCATCTTCTTGGATAAATATGCAGGGCAGGATTCATTCTGGGCTGGCACGATGCTCCTGTCACAAAAATTAAACCTCAACAGGAAGCACTTACAGATATAAAGGGGCACAGCAAAATCTCCGCGAGCACGCAAAATTCCGCGTGCTCGCGGAGATTTTTTGCCGTTTCGCAGAATTTTGCGGAACGCAATTCCGCAAATTCCGCCCACCCATACGGACACCTAAAGCGGAATACAACAGCATTTGACGCCAAATCTGTAATTTGAATTGTGAAGCCAGGATAGCGGCCCTTGGGCTGGAATTTGGGCTTCTCTCAACTTATGTGTTCGCCATAGCAGCATGTTTAAGGTGAGGTAATGCTTTATTGGAAAATGATGCACGTTCAATTCGGGCTGCGCTAATGCATGACATTTTTGTCAGCTTAAAGGGGACAAGTGTTGTTTTTAGAAATTATGAGAAAGCCTTAGATTTATTTTAAATTGGGCGTAGTGGTACATGCCCTCACCCAAAATCTGTATTGAAAACTCTAATTAAAAAAACAATATACGAAGTCAGACATACTTGTTTATAAACATGGTTAGCATATTTTGCACATTATAAACTGGAACGTAGGCAAGATGCATATTTAAGTGATATTTGTCCGCCCCCACTACACATTTAGTTCTGATAGGCCACACATGGTCCCTGTTGCGTAGCATATTCTTTTGCATTATAAATTGATATAAAGGAGGATGTTAGAATATTAATTGGGACAAAGTATAATGTAGTTTTGTACCATTTTATAATTGATTGAGTAAAGGTTTCTCTGTATGCGCACTCGCACTTTATACATTAGGTGGTGTGATTAAAGGAAATCATTTTTGCTTTTTCTTAAATAATGTCTTTTAATTTTAATTATATATTGCAATTATAATTGCTATGTTCCCGAATGTATTTTATTCTGGTATTAAGAACAGAATGATTTGATATATTGAATTTTTTGTTTCATTTTTGTATATTTTTATGTGGAACTCATAGGAGTAGAACGCCATCCCTCTCACACTCGGGAGGCTTCACCAGCTGCTTCACTGGATTGGGTGACAGCGGCAACACAATCAAAGCTGGCTGACAGCCATAACCCTACGAATAGGGTCTCACAATAATTAGTAGCTGCATATTCTGAATACTCGTCTGCATCACAGAATAAAGAATCTGCTTCATGAGGAAACTTTAATTAAATGGAATTCTGCTCTCTGGTACCCTTGAGACCATCTACTACTATTTACCTTCGGGACGGAAGTTTAACCGACAATAAGGACCGTAATCATAGGAATTTAGCCCTGAAGAAGTTGCTGTGTATTTCATGGTAGCGACGAAACATGTGTTGGCTAGGCTAAGACTCTGTACCAAGGAATGCACAACAAAGGCAAAAAAACCTGGAACCACACAGAGCAGTGGATGAACAGTGTTTCTTTCTTTCCTACACTCATTACTGTACTAACGTAAATCTATGTACCACTAGAGTGTGCAGGGGACCTTGGAGTTCTTTGTCTGTGGTTTACCACAATCTAGGGAGAAGGGTGGTTCTCCCTACCCTTTTGCACCACACTTACCGCATAATATTTGCGTACTGCCCTAGAGCGCCATCACCCCGTTTGAACAACCACCAGACGTGCAGTGTCATTGGAGTTTCAAATCATAAATAAATTGGCAAATGCATCAATACCCATGGGATTGCATGGGAACAACCACCACAACATCCACGGAACCTTCCCCCAACATTTTTCCTTTTGACTCCTATTTTTGCTGAATCTATTGGATGGCCTTAGGACTCTGAGCACTTTACCACTGCTAACTGGTGCTGAAGTGCTTGTGCTTCTCCCCTAAACATGATGACATTGATGTATACCTCATTAGCATATTTATTGTACTCCTAAGTCCCTTGTAAAGTGGTATACCATATACCCAGGGCCTGTACTTCAAATGCTGCAAGTGGGCTGCAGTACTGATTGTGCCACCCACAGAAGTAGCCTTTCAAACCTGTCTTAAGCCTGCCACTGCAGGGCCTATGTGTGCAGTTTACTGTCAATTCGACTTGGCATTTAAAACGACTTGCCAAGCCTTAAACTCTATTTTTATTACATAAAGGTCACCCCTAAGGTAAGCTCTAAGTAACCTTAAGGGCAGGGTGCCATGTAAATAAAAGTTAGGACATGTACCTGTATGTTTTGTATGTCCTGGTAGTGACAAACAGCCTATTTCATTTTTAACTAATGTGAGGCTTACCCATCTCTAGGCTAGCATTGGGAATTCCTTAATACATATTAAGATGTAATTCCTTATCAGAGAGGAGTAGCTTTTTCATGTTTTATATGTTTGGAATGGTAATGCTAAATCTTCCTTTCTGATGAAGTTGGATTGAACCTTACTGTTTTAGAAATGCCACTTTTAGAAAGGGAAATTTCTCTGTACTTACTGCTCTTTGTGCCTGACAGCCTATCTCCAATATACATCTGGGTTGGGTGACTACACTCTGTGCATTCCCTCTAGACAACCACAAACACAGGAAGGTGAGTCTTATCTGCATTCTAAGCACTCATCTGTATTCATATGCATTCTAATGGGTCTTCCTGGGTAGGGAGGAATGGGAGGGGCTGACACTTCCACTTCAATAGGTAGTGTCCTGTCCACACACATAGCACATATTTACCCGCTACCCCCACAGGTAACATGGAAGACAGGGCTGGGTTGAAAGGGATTCTTGTGCACTTCAGAGACATCTTTTGAAGTCACGCCTACATCAAAGGCTCTTTTGGGGATAAGTACTGGGCCTCTGACCCCACTAAAAGCAGACACTTCTAGATCTTGAACTTATCATCTGTCGAAAGGAATGCTGCGCTGCTTAAAGGACTCACTGGCTGCGTTTCTACTAGGACTGCTTTTCTGCTTGGTGCCCTGCAGCCTGCTATTCTCTGAATCTGCTGGAACGACTCTGCCTTCCCTCCAAGTGGTCTTCAAGGGCTTCCTGGCTTGCCTCCTGTTTTTTGAAGTCGCATAGACACAAAAGACATCCTACAATTCTGCTGGTGCTGCTGGACTCTATCTTATGTGAGTCCTACCCTTGGCTGAGGTGACCTCTCCAAGCTCTGGGCCTCAGAAGTGGCTTCTGCAGCTGCAAAAACCTGTGCATTGAATCCACTGTACAATAAATTCCACTGCATTGCCCTTCAATGCTGACGCAAAGGCTGCCCGACAACTGCGGTTCCACAGCCTGCGCGGCTCAATGACGACATGACACATTCATTCACTTCAACAAAGCTTGACAACTAAGCGGTACCCCTTTTGCGTGGCTCGACATCGACAAAAGCTCCATCAAAGGTATTTCTCAACAAGACCTGTTTGAGTCTTGTAGCCGGTCTGCCGTCAATCGCAGTTGGCCTGAACTTTGGATTTGCACTGGTCCCTCACAACCTCAAGTAACCTTTTGACCGCTAGTGAATTGTAAGCACTATTTTTGATTTAATCTTTAAAAAGTCATATCTCTATTTCTACTGGTTGCATTTTTGTCATTTGGCAGTACATGCCCACAGTAGGGAGACACACACTCCTTGCACACAAGAAGACCATTTTAATCAGGAAGTTTAGGTTTACTCCTGAGAAGTACAGACAACGGTCCAGGGCTAGCCACAAACTCCCTACACAAACATGGGTGGATTTTCTGGATTATGCTGGTAAGGCACTGAAGGGCTGGGTGAGAGGTAACAAAGTTAATGATTATGAAGTGTTGCACAACTTGTTTTTGAAGGAGCACATTCTTGATACTACGCCAACACCTGGTTGATAGCAAGTTTACTTTTTCTGAGCACCTTGTTGTGCTCAATGGAGCAACCACTTGCATATAAATAATGTGTGTATATATTTATATATATATATATAAGGTAAACTAGTATTCACTTCTGCATTGCCACCAGAAATAACGAGCGTGGACCCAGCGATAAGTGCAAATTTTTCTTACTTTATTCCACCAACTTGTCCGCCATGACGCATTTCGGCCGGAAAACGGCCTTGATCACATGACATGATATATATGTCCATTCGGCATGGAAGCGAACCAAAGCAGATCCACGAGCCCACTCGAACATATATATAATAGATTTCTAATACTATCTGAATGTTTTGCATTCTTTGTGTGTGATGTATTTTTGTGTTTTCTCTGCACTGTGGAGAAATGAGGTCTATTTATTTTCTGTATATTGTTGTAATTGAATTGTGTTAGGGTATGTTAATTGAGTTAACTATCCATAGTGTCCGTTTGGACCATTTCTGTTGTCTGTATACTAAGGAGTTAGCTGGTTTCCCCAGAGCAGGTAATTCCTAATGCATTCCACTAGGTTGTGGTGTCTGACCACAGAGAGAGTCACTATCATGTGGTCCTGGTTCCATTTGAGTGGGGGGGTTTAGGTCTTCTGAAAGTTGTAATGAGCCCTGCCTTGCCTATGGACTGTTTGTTAGGCAATGACCTGGAGCACAACACCTGGAAGGATGTGGAGCTCAGGGCACATGTGTAGGTGTTATGGTTACCTGACTATATCTGTGCCACAACAAGGTCCATGGCTGCCTGGGAAGGGATTCAAGAATGGCTGGAGCCAGGAATAATAGACCAGCCCATTGCTAAGAAGGGAAAATGCAGTGGGCATGTAATCCAGCTCCTGAATGTGCCTCCAGAAAGATGGAAGGGGCACCTGCAATGCCCCCCCTAGAGTCCACTGAGAAGGACATTGGTTCCCTTGGTGACCCGCCTGAGCTTGTTGAATGGCATGCAGAAAGAGGACCCACCAAAGAGGAGTTCTGCAGGGCACAAAGGGAGTGCCCAACCCTTGTGGGCATGAGGCAACAGGCTGAAGTCCAAGAAGCAGGTGATGCCCCTGGTAGACACCACATTTATAGGGAGGGCAACTTCCTGTACAGTGAGCCTATGGCACCTGGGTATGGGGCATCAAGGGCCCTGGTGGTCCCCCAATGCTACAGGGCCTTCCTACTGGAGCTGGATCACAAGATTCTCCTGGCAGGACACCTAGGCCAAGACAAGACCTTTGCAAGGCTTGTCTGAAACTACTATTGGCCCAGGATCAAGAATTCTTCAGATGCGTTCTGTAGGACTTGTGCGACTTGCCAGGAGAGTGGGAAGACAGGGCAGTGGCTTAAAGCCCCTCTTAATCCCTTTCCTGTCATTAGCACCCCCTTTGAGAGGGTGAGCATCGACATTGTAGGGCATATGGATCCTCAGACTGCATCGGACAACAGGTTCATCTTGGTTCTGGCGGATCTTGCCACTAGGTACCTAGAGGCAATCCCTCTGAGGACTACTACTGCACCTGCAGTAGCAAAGGGCCTGATGGGGATTTTTACCTGGTTGAGTTTCCCCAAGGACGTTGTGTCTGACAGGGGAAGACACTTTGTGTCTGCTTATATGCTGTCAATGAGGAAGAAGTGTAGAGAAACATACAGGTTCTCATCTCCTTACCATCCACAAACCAATGGGCTTGTTGAGAGGTTCAACAAACCCCTGAAAGGCATGATAAGAGGCCTGCCTGAGGCCCAGAGGAAAAGTGGGGTATCCTTCTAGCATGCCTGTTGTTCACCTACAGCGAAGCGCCACAGAGAGGAGTGAGGTTCAACCCCTTTGAACTTTAGGCTGATACCGCTACCTAGCAGGAAGCTACCGCTAGGCCTCGCAAATCGCTGCTTTTAGGAATTTTAGAATCTTTTAAAACCTGTTTTAACATTGTGTATTGCTGAATTTACCTTTCTTTTTTAAATTGACCACAGCGCGTAAGGCGGCTGCACCGGCTTCCCAGCTGCTCCCGCTCACTCCTCTCGGAATCAGCCTATCACGCTGAGAGAGGGCGGAGCAGGGGGCGGGGACCAGAGTTATATGCAGGCCGCAGCGCGGGAGAACCACATTAGGCTGATACCGCTACCTAGCAGGAAGCTACCGCTAGGCCTCGCAAATCGCTGCTTTTAGGAATTTTAGAATCTTTTAAAACCTGTTTTAACATTGTGTATTACTGAATTTACCTTGCTTTTTAAAATTGACCACGGCGCGTAAGGCGGCTGCACCGGCTTCCCAGCTGCTCCCGCTCACTCCTCTCGGAATCAGCCTATCACGCTGAGAGAGGGCGGAGCAGGGGGCGGGGACCGGAGTCATATGCAGGCCGCAGCGCGGGAGAACCACATTAGGCTGATACCGCTACCTAGCAGGAAGCTACCGCTAGGCCTCGCAAATCGCTGCTTTTAGGAATTTTAGAATCTTTTAAAACCTGTTTTAACATTGTGTATTACTGAATTTACCTTGCTTTTTAAAATTGACCACGGCTCGTAAGGCGGCTGCACCGGCTTCCCAGCTGCTCCCACTCACTCCCCTCGGAATCAGCCTATCACGCTGAGAGAGGGCAGAGCAAGGGGCGGGGACCGGAGTCATATGCAGGCCGCAGCGCGGGAGAACCACATTAGGCTGATACCGCTACCTAGCAGGAAGCTACCTCTAGGCCTCGCAAATCGCTGCTTTTAGGAATTTTAGAATCTTTTAAAACCTGTTTTAACATTGTGTACTACTGAATTTACCTTGCTTTTTAAAATTGACTACAGCGCGTAAGGCGGCTGCACCGGCTTCCCAGCTGCTCCCGCTCACTCCCCTCGGAATCAGCCTATCACGCTGAGAGAGGGCGGAGCAGGGGGCGGGGACCGGAGTCATATGCAGGTCGCAGCGCGGGAGAACCACATTAGGCTGATACCGCTACCTAGCAGGAAGTTACCGCTAGGCCTCGCAAATCGCTGCTTTTAGGAATTTTAGAATCTTTTAAAACCTGTTTTAACATTGTGTATTACTGAATTTACCTTTCTTTTTAAAATTGACCACGGCGCGTAAGGCGGCTGCACCGGCTTCCCAGCTGCTCCCGCTCACTCCCCTCGGAATCAGCCTATCACGCTGAGAGAGGGTGGAGCAGGGTTTGTGGACCGGAGTCATATGCAATCCGCAGCGCGGGAGCGCAGCGGACGCGCACAGCGGGCACGCCGAAGGCGCGCCAAAGGCAAGCCCATCTGCGCCCGTCCGCACCCATCCTGGCCCAGGGGCCAGCCACTATGCCCGTTTCATTACATACCCCTCAGGGGCCCTTAAGAAGATGCACTCCACCCACCTTGTCCCCACCCCTGAAATGCTCTCCAAACTGATTGAGAAGGAATTCTTCTTAGAACGTAGCTCGTTCCCCGAAATCCAGAAATTGACCCCTTCCGCTCAGCCCCCACAGGGCCCTGACAATCAGAGACCCTCCTCCCTTTCGATCTACTACCTTAATACCCGCTCCCTTGTCAAGCATCAGCTTGACATCTTCCTCCTCTTGGCCAATGACAAACCAGACATCCTTCTTCTGACAGAAACCTGGCTGACACTCGATTCTTCCCCTGACATGGTGGCGGCGTTACCCTCTGACTACTACATTATTTACGCCAACCGCCCGCCCGGCAAACCGGGGGGGGGGTTGCAGCCATCATCAACACTAAACTCAAATTCAGCGCCTTGACCTGTCTATGCCTCCCAGAGGCGGAGAACATACTTATTAAGCTGGAATCTGCCTCCGACACTTTTATCTGTGTGCTACTCTATAGGCCCCCGCACCAGATGCCTCTATTTCCCCTATCACTAAGTGAACAGATCGCTAACCTTGTCATCAACCACGCCAAAATCCTTCTCGTGGGCGACTTTAACTACTGGTATAATGACCCTCACGAAGGACCACAGTCCGCTGAGCTGACCGATCTCCTCACTAATCTGAACTTTACCCAACAGATTTCCTCACCCACTCATCTCAAAGGGCACATTCTGGACCAAGTCTGGACGAACTTCCCGATAACACCTGCACCCACAACTCTTCCCTGTATATGGTCTGACCACCATTTATAAAAATTTACGTTAAGTAACCTCACCTTTGAGAAAACCCCCACGGTCGCTGGCGGGTTGGCTAGGAAATGGAACTCCACCGACAAAAGGGAATTTCTCGACACCTTGGTTAGCACAGCCCCGACACCTGACCCCGATATCAATATAGCTGAAGCAAATCTCTCAGGCTGGCTACTCGCGGCTAGCGATGTGCATGCACCCCTTAAAAAAGTTAAATTGGCCCGTCGCGCCGACGCCCAGAGATGGTTCTCTCTGGAACTTAAATCTCAAAAACTGGCCCTGCGCCAACTAGAAAGGCAGTGGCAACAGAATTATTCTTCTGACAAGAAACTCTTGTACACTACAGCACGGAAAGAATATATGAAGGCCATCCTCTCGGCCAAAGCTGGCCACTTCTCCTCACGTATCCTTAACTCTAACAAGAGTTCCAAAGACATTTTTTCAATCTTGAACGAGTTGTCCAACCCAGACAGAATCCTTCCCAAGGCCACTCCTACCCAAGATCTGTGCGACTCACTGAACAACTATTTTATCGAAAAGATCATTACCATTAAAGCTAGCATCCCTAAACACCGCCCCCACCATGACCTTCTCTGTTATGCGCAGCAACACCTGCACGCTTAGCTGTTTCCCAACCATTAGCACCGAGAACTTTCAGGACCTCCTGACTAAAGTCAAATCAGGATCCCCTACGGACTGCTGCCCACCTCACATACTTAAAGACTCCCTCTCAACTTTTCCGGGTCCAGCCCTCGCCCTGCTGAACGAGTCCCTTTCTTCTGGTCATGTTCCAACAGCATTTAAAGAAGCCATCGTGGTTCCTCTCCTGAAAAAACCTGGAGCTGACTCTATGAATTTGTCCAACTACCACCCCATCTCCCTGCTCCCATTTTTGGCGAAAATACTAGAGGCCTATGTAGCAAAATGCCTGTCCAACTTCTTGGAAGAATCAAAATACCTCGACTCTCACCAGGCGGGCTTCCGCCCCGCACACTCCACATAATCTGTGATATTAGCTGTCCTGGATACTCTCAGTGATAACGCTGACAGAAGCTCCCCTCAGGCACTAGTACTACTGGATCTTTCCGCCGCCTTTGACATGGTCAACCACACTATATTGGCAGACCGTGTCAGGCAAGCTGGCATCCAGGGCTCAGCCGCTAGATGGCTTAGCTCGTTCCTGGAGGACCGGTCCCAGGCCGTTCGCTCAGGCCACTTCATTGCCCCTAAAAAAAGAACTGCGTGTGGTGTTCCGCAAGGCTCCTCGCTTTCCCCCCACCTGTTCAATCTCTACATCCTTTCCTTGATTCAGTCCCTCAAAGACAGGAAGGTGACTGTCTTCAACTACGCGGACGATTTGCAACTGGTTTTCACGGTCGAAAATTCACACAGCTCAGTCACCGAATTTCAGGCCACCATGCTGCACATTCAACAGTGGATGGATCACAACCACCTTAAGCTAAATCCGGGCAAGACGGAGTTAGTCCTCACAGGAGACAGCCATAAGTTCTGGGGCCCACACTATTGGCCGACAGAGCTAGGACCCCCGCCCATTCCCTCCTCCTCGGCTAAAACACTCGGTTTCACTCTAAACAGTGATCTTTCACTTAAAACGCAGGTTGGGTCGGTTATATCTAAATGCTTCTTTCAACTGCGAAAGATCAGGAAGATTCACCGTTTACTCACGCAGGAAGCCCTGACCCAGGTGGTAATAGCCACTGTTCTGTCACACCTGGACTATGCAAACTCTGTTTACCTGGGCATGCCACTCTACCTGTTCAAACGGCTGCAGATAGCCCAGAATCAGGCAGCCAGAATGATTCTTCAACAACCTAGGTGGCAACCGGCGACACCTCTTATGAGGAAATTGCACTGGCTCCCCTGTAGTGTGGTTTGTGGCCTCATTGCCCGACTTGCTAAGTTAGCTTAGGCCCAGCTGCCATGATGCCTTCTTTGCACACGTTACTTTGTGACTTTGTTTTTCCAGACTCTGCTTGTGCCCGTTTATATTAAAATTGTCTGCCTTTTTGCCTTTCACCTTTTCTCATGTTCTCTGCGGCTTCTGTCTGCACACAATGTACAAGGTCGAAAAACACCGTCTCTTGTTATTGCTGATCTGGTCAGCCCCTCGCACTTAGACATAACATGAAACACAGCTGCACTGGAGAAATTTGTGTGCTTTTAATATTGTGATCTCCCTGTTGGTGGCACTTGGAGAAAAACCTTTCCAGGGAGAAGAGCTGTTCTTGTCTGATGATGTAAACCTTGCATCTAGAGATTGAGGTATGGGGGTCCGCCTGACAAAGCCCAGAGATCTTCTATTTATATAATAAACTAGTTAGTAGCACGGGGAGGGTGGCAAGGCTATTTAGCCCTATATCCACTGTCTTTATAAAATGCTTTCCCCGTTTGTATTCTATGGAATTGTAACCATGCTTACTGTTTTATCTTTATGCATTATGCTGCTAGTACTGGCACGTGTACTTTATCTTAGAGCACGATAGTTGAAATAAACATTTTAAACTATACTGTGTCTCTTATTACGCACGTTGTGGATAAGTATGAGTGAGTAATGAAAGAGTGTTCTTGCTCCCGCGATTCCTGAGAGAGTCCGTGTTCTGGGATGTCTAATCATTGGTAGCTTCGCAGTAGTATGGAGAACGAATGAGACGCTAAAGCTAGTCGGATTGGGATTGTGGGTACTAAGGTGCATGAGTGGTACACCACTATACGCTGAGGTCCTATATTCCTGTGCATAGCTCTGTATATGTACAGAATCCCAGCAACATGGCGCCACCAACGAGGTGGGCTTCTTATCTGCGAGACGCTTGAGTAGTGCTTGTGCTTGTCCACAACACCCTTCGCTTACGTTTCCGGAAACGTCTGTGAGGGAGGTACCTCCTATATTGATGTTTTTATAGGTTCTTTCAAGCTTGAAGTTTTTAAAAGATGTTTTCTTTAACCCTGTTTTGTGCTGCCACGCACTAGGTTGTTGAACATTCTTGGTCTGAATGGCTGCGAATGTAAATATCCCGGCACATAGCCGCGCTGCGCTCCAGGCTCATTTACTGGCTTATGGAGTGCCTGACGTGGGTGTCGCTCTCATCTTTGTGGTGCAAGCCGATCCGGCTCACCATTTTGAAGTGTTTTACTCTTGGGTCACTTTCCCGGCGGTGGAAGCAGATGACAACATGTTTACGCTCCCACTGCCTTACCCAATGCTTATTGGCCTTTTCAGGCTCTTGAAGTACCACTTACGGCATGGTAACACCGTATTTGGTTTAATGGCGCCCTCCCACATCCGGTCACCCCGGTTCGTTTAGGCCCCTTATCTATAGACGGGGCCACTTGGCCAGTCTTGGCCGGGTATACACCACATCCACGTTATTTAGCGGTTCCGGTAGACGAACTGCGCGTGTTGCATGTGTCCTTAATCCGCGTGCACAGAGCTTTGGTACAATATGATACGGGCAACATCCAGGGAGTCCCTCCTGGAGTTGCGGCGCATCCAGCTGGACCAGGCGGTGTGACCATAAGTCCCGTCATGGTTAATTCGGTGTTGGGCAAGCACCCACAGAATAAGGATGATCTGCCTTATTGGCTTGCAGAAAAATTTGACCAGCTGGAGGCTGTTTTTCCAAATACTTCTCCTGTGGACAAACACAGGATTTTGACTATTAGCTTGCCAAAAGACTTAGTTCCCGAGTTGGCAGAATGCAACAACTGGGGCAAGGTATTCGCAGCAGTTTATGCGAAGTGTTTCGGCACTCCTTCCATGACGGTTCTCCCCACTGTGATTAAACGGGTGCAGGATGAGCATGGCCCTGAAGTGGCTGTGGAATTGGGGATGAGACTGGTGGGAGTGTTCGATGTCGTGGCTGATCTAATCCTTGCGAACGTCAAGGGTGACGCAGTCAACTTCCAAGTCGCTAATGCTTTGGCTTTGGTCCCGGAGCCGGACAAGCCCCGCGAATTACCGAAAATAATTGCGCAGGCTTATAAAACCATTGGCCGCAATAGTCTAGGTGTTAAGCCTTTTGCTAAAACACCAACGCAAACACAGTCACAACAAAAATCACAATCTGATAAAGAAGAGAAACCATTCTTTACTAAAAAGAACTGGAAGTTGAGGAAACAGGGAAAGCAACAATCAAAACCAGGGTCGCGTGCTGCGTCCCCGGTATCAATATCTTCTGAACGCACTTATGATTTGCGCGACCGAGCGAGAATTAAATCTCCAGATAGATTTCAAGTCCCTGACCCGCATTCTCTTCGTTCTCCACAGGCACCATCAACCTCCCAGACTGGTGGAGGAGATCGCCAGGATAGAGGCAGGGGTCGTGAGGCCCCACAGGGACGAGACCAACCTCGACAACCAAGCCGAGGGAAACCAGAGGAATTTCCACGTTCTCGACCACAGTTTCAGAAGAAAAAACTTGCAGCTTTAATAGCGAGATATGCCACAGACGGTGAGAACGAGACTCCTGAATTGGACGTGGGCAGTGACCCTGCTAGACAGCGCCGTGGAAGTTACCATAGTGCGGGAGGCGCTACGTCCTCATGTGGAGGCGACAGCAACTGATACTTTCATTACTGTTTAGACAGCAGACACCCGAGTGGCACCCCCTGACAGACTATTTAATATTGTCATTCAAATTGAAGGTGACATTGAGCGTGTTATTAAAGGGATTTTTTGGGAAAATCTGACCTCTTCTTACGACATTTTGTTGGCAGAAGCAGATTGGCTGCCCCCATTTGTACTTGCTGCTCGTAGGGGGGAGGAGGTCATCCTTCCGAGTTTTTCTCATCATGTCCCCAAGGACAAAGCGGAGGCTCTCACAGCTGAATGGGCTGGGGCCCTGGCTCCGGCGCTATACCGTAACCATGTGGGCTGGGATGAAGATTCTCCACCCCATGATATACCATTGCGTTCTCTGCCACAGCCCCAACCCCAATATCCCATCCGGCGGGAAGCTAAAGGTCCCGTTTCAGACATTCTGACACAGTTAGAATATCAAGGAGTAATTGAAACATGCGTATCACCAATGAATAATCCCTTTTTTACGGTTTCTAAACCCGATGGGTCGTACCGTTTAGTTTTGGATTACCGACATTTGAACTCTCATTGTCGGACCTTTGCGGTACAAAATACCCACAGTTCTGCGCTAGTAGACAGTCTTGTTCGCAAAAAATATAAAACGACACTTGACCTATCCAATGGATTTTACATGCATAATTTGTCCCCGGAGTGCAGCCATTGGAGTGCTTTCACTTCCGGTGGAAAACATTTTAAATTTCGGCGTTTGCCCATGGGCTACTAGAACAGCCCGGGGTCTTCGCCGCCCGTGTTGTCTCTTTGTTGGACAGCATAGACCCAGATGCGTATTCGTATGTCGACGATATTTATCTGACAGACGACGAATTATGGCCGCATCTTTCCCGCGTGGACCGCATTATGCTTGAATTTGCGGTCCTAGGATACAAATTTAATTTTGCCAAATCACACATCGCAGAATTCACTGTTTTGTTTTTGGGCTATGAGCTCAACAATGAAGGTAGGGGCTTAGCTCCTCATTTCTTGGAGAAGTGCGCACTTTTGCGCCCTCCAACCACCCTGAAGAAGCCTCAGTCTTTACTGGGGTTTCTGAACTTCGGGCATTCTTACATTCCCGAATATGCCCAGCGTATCAAGCCTCTCTATGCCTTGATACAACCTAACTTTTCGAAGTCATGCTGGCTTCCTGAGCATTCCTCTATACTGCAATCTCTGCAGTCTGATCTACTCGAATCTAAGTTCTTGTTGACTCGTGATAACCACATGAACCTGGTGATTAGAATTGTGCCACGGGCAGTGGGTTTCACGTACTTAACGTTTAACGAAGGTGACACAGTCCCTATTGCATATAAGTCGCATCTTTACACCTCAGCAGAGTTGCGCTTTTCCACTGTGGAGAAAGTTTTGACTGCAGTGCAAATGGCGATTCTTAAGGAATGCGCACTGGCCCAGGGAAAACGCATTTTGGTGGTAACACCATATCCTGCCCTTGAGGCAGTGACAAAAGCAAGCATACCAAACTCTAAGGCTTTGCACCCCCGTTGGATACAATGGGCTACGTCTCTGACATCCCCGGATGTCACTTTTATTTTTGATTCCTCTCTTCAGACACAGGAGTTCTTGCAGTATGAATTTGTTCATCCTCCTCCTCTGTCTTTGCTGCCGCTTGAGGAGTACTAATGTATCATTTACACCGATGGTTCAGCGCAACCAGACACGGGTTCTAAGCATGCTTATTCCGCAGCATGTGCTATTGTTGCAGGTACTATGGTGAACGGTGAGTTCAAACCGAGTGTGCTGCACACGCAGGCACTGGGAGACAGTACTGCACAATTGGCCGAGCTGCGCGCTTTGGTGCTCGCACTTGAGTTTGCAAATCCAGAAGTGACTACCCTTATAGTATGCGATTCATACTACTGTGTTCAATCCTTCAACGACAACTTATTCTTTTGGTCTCAAAACGACTATAGGGATGCTAAAGGCAGCACAATTAAGCATAAAATGCTTTGGGTTCGAGTGGCAGATCTTAAACAACGTCTGCCTCTCACACAGGTGATTCACACTCTTGGCCACCAGCGTGTGGGCGCACACACAGTTGGTAACAGTTTGGCAGATGAAGCTGCCAAATCTGCAGTAGCTACGTGCTCAGTAGCGGCAGTTACAAGATCCATGACTAAAATAGTTAATGAGATTTTGGCAGCTATTGCTGCAACAAAGGAAGGTGCTAATTACCCTCGGGGTTTCCCTTCCAAATACTCTTATCACTTAAGTCCCGATCAGGTTCCTTATGTAAGAATTCCAGACGTTGGTGATCGGCTGATCCCCAACGCGGACCGCAGAACTTCTTTGATAACGGCCGCACACGAAGGCTTGGCTTCGGCCCATGCTGGCGTGTCTGCGACTGTTTCTATCTTGCAGCAGCGTTACTGGTGGCGTGGTTTATATAAACAGACCCGTACTTATGTGCTTTCTTGTGACGTGTGTCAACAAATTAAACCTTCAACGGTTACACGACCACCACAAACACAGCTCTGCATTTCTAATAAACCTTTTGGTTGTGTTTACCTTGATCACTGCGGTCCGTTTTCGTCTGACACTGCATATAAATACACCTTAGTTGCAGTTGATTCGTGCACACGTTTCATCTGGGTGTGGCCACAACGAAGTGCTGATGCTCGAAATGTCAGCAGGGATTTGCGTGTCTTTGTGGGAATTTTTGCCTGTGGTACCTTCCATTCGGACCAAGGTCCAGCGTTCGCCTCTAAGGCGTACAAGGATGCTATGTGGTCTATGGGGGTGCTGGTGCAATTTTCGTCTCCGTACAGGCCTGAGGGCAACTCAATTGTCGAGCGAATGAACCATGACTTAAAGCAATCCTTGACAGCTAGAGTCTTAGGCACCGGTAGGAACTGGCTTGCCCACTTGTATGGCGTGCAACGTGCACTTAATAATCTCCCTAGAAGATCTCTGGTTGGGCGGACCCCATACAAAATGCTCTTTGGCATACAAATGTTTGTGCCAGACCTTGAGGGTCTAGACATGGCGGCAAATACCGCAATCTTTGACGTAGATAATCATTCTACTATGTTACAGGACTTACAAGAGACCTGTGACAAACTTGCAAACGAACACTTGCCTTCAGCCACTGACACTGTGTTGCAGATTCCGGTTGCCGACTGGCTTCCAAAGATCGGAGACCTGGTCCAAGAGAAGGTGGAGAACAAAAAAGAATTTGGCCCCTCTTATCGTGCACCGGTTCCAGTTCTTGGCTTGAAGGGTACTCGTACAGTAATCTTACCACCACTTCCAGGTCGCAAGGACAACAGATACATCTCGGTGGACAATGTCAAGCTACAACGTCTGGCCGATCCTGAATAGCTTGACACCTGCGGTGTCATGTCCAGTAATTTCAAGGTATCCTGTTCGTGGCCCTCCAGCCTGCACAGACACTGATGTTACCATTGAGATGGTCGCTTTGCCAGATCGCCTGATCAATTTCCCGGCTTCCTCCTGCAACGAGGAAACCGAGTATGCATACCCCACCAACGAGTCGGTGGCTCATTTACCTACAACACCACTGAGCCCAACTCGTTTTTCCTTTGATTCGGCTTCCACCTCATCACTAATCCCGTCCAGCTTCAGTATTTTTGTATCCTGGTTCAGAGACAATTTTTTGGTCCCTCCAAGGACATACATCTGGTTGGTACTATGCCTAATTTTTCTGTTCATGTCCGTTGGCTTTGTGACAGTTTCTTTCTTACTAATCAATGGTCACTATTTACCAGAACGCTCTGCGGTGAACTGTGTCGCTGGAACGTTGGCTCTGCATTCTTCGTATCACATCATGAAGCGTGACCACACCTTTGTGAACATTTCAGCCTTTCCAGTCGCTGATGGCATCGTATGGGATGCTGTGAATTTTCAGATCCATGGACCGACAGAAATTATTAATGTACCTAATGTCCTTCGGATTTCTATGGGTGATGTGGTAAAACGAAATATTCATTCTGATGATTGGGATGTGCATGCTGTTGAATCGTTATTTTCTGATTTAAAATATTATGCTGCTTTTAATGCTGATGATTTGTACTTAAATTCTGCAAATTATGCCGATTTGTATTGTTACCAACATTGGGGTCACAATTTTCTGCATAAACCGAGTACACTTCGAGGTAATTTTAATTACACCCAATGGGAACATTGTCCGACCCCTCCACAAGGTAGCTCCCAAACGCTTAAAAATAAATTTACCTATTTTACTGACTTTGATAGATCAAACCTCGGGTCATATTATTTTAAATTAAACATTTCTTCAAATCAGAAGATTATGTTAACTCACACCAAATTACTCTATTCCACTTCCTTTCTGGACTCCTTGGCTGTGGGTGGTTATGATCACTGGAAAGACACCATCGACTTAAAGTCTATTTGGGGAACTAAATCCTGGCAGTTACGCCGTACAGAAGCTTTACATCGTGCTTGCCTCATTCCAACCCAAATTTTGTTTCTAAATAGTACTGTATATCAAACAACTTGTTGGGGTTTGGCTACTTCCAAACAATTGAATGCACCCTCCATTCCCATATTGTCTTCCCGACCTAATGACAGCTTGCTTTTCAATATTTCCCTTGTGGGATTGCAAGCTTTATTTCAGAATAATTCCTTTAATATTTCTACAATTGATCAGTCACCCTGGTTGGCTTGGCCCATAGCATCAAATGCCTGCCAACTACGTTTTCATGATTCTGCTTCTGGTTATAAACAGGATAGGCCAGATCCAAGGTTTTCTGACTCTCGTACTGTTACAACTTATTCTGTTGGTAAATTATGTAAACAGTGGTTGCAGCACTCTTCATTAGATTCTGTGAAACAACATTTATCCCTCCTATCAGGTAACATTGATCTGTCCGATTTTGTCCTAGGGCCTAGAGGTCCCAGACCTAAGAGATTCATTTATGAAACTTACAATGAACTCTGGAAGCTTTCGCAAATTGAAGCTGCTGCCCGCCTGCGGGAGATCGATCAGGCAAATCTAGAAAAAGTGCTCTCTGTTGTTGACAATAGCATTAATACCCTGTCTTCCCGCATTTACACATTAGAGAATATTGTTTCGTCTGTTGTTGATATTGTACAAGATGATATGTCTGTGTTATATCATGGTCAAAATCAATTGCGTTCAGTAATGCAGTTTGCGTGGACATTGCAAACACTGAAAATTGGCAAAGTTCCATGGCATTTTTTAAACACAACAGCCTTGTTCTTGCCATTTAATTTAACTGAAAAACAGCAATTCATGTCCATGAAAGATGCAACATACATTCTCTTACATATCGAGAAAATATAGTCTTTACCATTCTCTGTGGCGGAAACTGACTCGGCAGTGTGGCTAGTCCACAGGGTTATCGCTTTGCCTTTTTCTTTATTTGAATTCAGTTCATGCATGAAACATTATCCTGTTGGCCGTTTTCAGCCTTTAGGCAGTGCCTTTTTGCATGAACTTTTGTCCCTGCCTTTTACATACCGCTGCCTTAGGTGTAGAAATGAGATTTTTTCCATTCTCATCGGTGTAGAATAATCACCCCTAGTCTACGTAGTCATAAAGGAGGATTGACACTGAAGTGAAAATCAAAAGATAAGTTTATTTCACTCAAGAGTGGAATTCCGTCATCCAGACATGAACAATGTCTGAGAGGGAACTGTCACATATATTGCAGTACAGCTTTTTATATTCATGTCCAAGCCTTAAGCAAACAAGGGTATATTGAGGAAGTTCTCTTCTTTACTGATATGCAAAAGCTGTTAAGCCATAAACCTCTCACCCATATGCAAAAATATGTTTATAGCCCTATAACATTTATGTGGTCAAAGAGCACCTGCGTGCATGAAACATTTCCACTGTGACAAGCCTTTAGTTTTGCACATAAGTATGTTTGCATAATTCCGGGTGACACACACTCACACATGCATTTAGAAAGTCCCTGGCAGATAGCGATGGAGAGTAGAGAGACAAAATGGATACATATAACAAAATGGATGACAGCATAGGCTAACTTTAGCACAATCCTAATTTCACAGATCAACAGTCCCTCCATTTAGCCTTTGCTAAATACATTTTGTTTTCAAATCTGGAAGGGTATGTATGCAAGGTCAGAGTCGGCAGAGGGGCCGATGTGAGTTTGGGGACGTAAAGCAGTAGGAGGACTGAGCACGGGAGAGCATGCATGTGTAGTCGGAACCGACATGGGTTGTAGGCACTCCTGGTAAGGGGGTGGTTAGGGCAGCAAGGTCCTGGGTGGTTAGTTCCTGGGCACCTCCAGACGCATCATCATACAGACTGCCTATATCTATGTTCATCAAGTCTTCTACCTCTTGTCTAAGCACTAATAGTTTGTGGGTGTCTTGTTTGTATATCTTTTGTAGGGTACAAGAGGTGCATGCTGATATGCATTTCGAGCATATCAGTGGGATACACTGAGCGCAAACACAGCATCCAAGTATAACACCTCCAATGCAGGTGGCTATAATCAGAAACTTCCAGCCCCAGGATGTGAGCATGCCCCAGAACCATCCAGACCAAGTCCAGGTCCCTACTTCTTGGTGTATTTCGGCAGCTATTTTATGCAATTTGGAGATGGCTTGGTAAATATTGGGGGCGTTGTCGGGTATGTAAACACAACAACTGCTCCCTATGATGCGGCATGCTCCGCCCCTATCAGCAAGAATGACGTCTAAAACCAAACGGTTTTGTAAGGTTACCACCCTATTAGCCTGAACTTCTGCTGTTAAGTCATTTAGCGCTCCCGCTGTTTGATTTATGACTGCCTCAACTACCCTTGTTAGTCGTCTTAGCTTCCTGCTATTTACGACAGGACCAATGAAAAAGAAGAAACCTAGGTTGAAGTCAACGTATTCCTGTAACGACCTATTGGTTTGATCCACTCCGCTAATATCAATTGATCTCTTAGCGTGGTGTACAGGTGATCGGGCAGGGCGTATTAGTGGCCGCTTGTGGTATGAGGACAGGGCTGTATACACTGGTGGTAACAGAAATCCTAAATAACAGACACCCCCCCAGTTGAGTGGTAGCCACCCATACGCTCTTGTGCCACAGATAAAGTACGTGTTTTGGGAAGCTACAAATAATGGACTGTTGGTGGTATTTAGGGTAACTGTTATGGAACATATACTAATACCTAGTTGAATGGACCCCAGACCTTTTATACAAACCACCCCTGTTCGTGCAATCACATGCAGTGATAACGTCTGCAGAGGCCGGGCCCTGCTAGTTAATCTGGAGAAGGTAATCCTTCCGGAGTTATTGAATACCTCTATTTTGCCTAACTCGGCTGTAGTTATATTTGTGATAGTACATTTGGAAGTTGACACATTGCCCGACCTATTCCTGTACAAATCGTCACCGAACTGTGGATACCATGTTCCGCCAGATGTTATATTTGTCTTGAACGCTCCCATTGCTAGTACCATCCATGATACACAAGAGGCGCGGATAGAAAATGGGTAAGGAATGAATGGGATGGCTTGGTGGGCAGAGTGAGGCAGCAGGCCGCACACCCAACAATTGGTCGTGTTGACTACAAGGTGATTTTGATGGAGGATCTGGATGAACGTGTTATCCAAATACCATTCCCTTAGGGTTTTTTCCTCTGGGGGTAAGTCGAAGTGGAGATGTTCTGGGGGTGTGGGGGTAGGTGTTAGTAAGGAGTGTATGGGAAACCTGATATGCAACATCCATACTGTTACAAAGATACCAACAGTAGAAAGTAATGCTATTGTCCAATACATTATTGTTTTCTTGCGTCCAGACCAGCCGGGTGCGGTGGGCTGGAGTATGGGTTGGTGGTCCCCCATTGTATATTTTATTCAATCCTTTATTAGTTCATCCCCAATTACTCTACAAATCACTTCACAAATGTTCAATGGAAGGGTCTGCAGTCTTTGTCCCGAAATAATGTCACTAACACAACAGGAGGGTGGAAAAAGTACTCTGTTCAGGCAGATGGAGAGGATTTTACTTTTCTGAGGATGTCGAGGGCAACAGAACAACAAAGTATGCGGAGCGGGTAGTTCGGGGGCAGTTATTGTGAGAAGGATGCAGATCTCATTTGGGGTCCATTTAGCAGTCCAAGTGATGGTGTCTGCCATTAATTGTTCATATCATCCACCAATTCGTCTCCCACAGCTTTCAAGATAGTGTCATATATCGCTTGTCTCAGGGGTTGGAGGTCAGGACCCCTGTAGTAACCAGTTGGTGAAAAATCCGGGAACTGAAGTGCACCCCCCAGACAGCGAGCTGCTATGAAACTTGTTTGTGGCCGTCGTGGCCAAAGAGACCTGATTTCTGATACGAGTTCAAGTCCTGGGCAGAGGGTAGTGATGCGTATTTCAATACCCTGGGCGTCTTTTCGAACTGTGTACCCTTTGATTCTTTCCATTCAATGGTCACCTACTCGGATACTTATGGGATGTCTTTTACTAATTCTTCGCCTATTGCTTCCAGCACCTGTATTAGGACCTGTCTTTTTAAGTGATATAACTCAGGCCCAGTGTAGTAGCCCTCTGGGGAGAGGTCAGAGAATTTCAATTGATCACTTAGACAGATCACGACAACCTTACTCTTCCAAGGATTTCGAGGCCACACGATGGATACTGTAGCAGATGTTTCTGTCCCGGGATTCAGCACAAGGACGTCGATGTAGAGTTTTCTAGGTGTTCGTTTTATTTTGCAACCTCTAATCCTGTTCATCGGTGTTCAGAAGTCTTGATGTGAAAAATAATAGGAACACTGGGGGGTATGTTCACGGATTCAGGGGGTCCCGTAGTCACAAACCGCACCAAACCTAGTTCGGCCGCTTCTGTGACACAGGATCTCCTGCCAAGTAGGCCCTCTAACTGGACCAGACTCGCCGGACCCCTTTCTTACGGTGTCCCAATTCAGTTCTTATTTCCGTGGTCTCAAGTTCTACCTGTCACGTCCAGGTATCGTTTGGTCAGCAAAAAGTAGTTTGTTGGCCGTGGAAAAGTACGACTCTTTTTTCTCTTCGCTGATGGCACTATTAATTATTTCCACGTCCTCGGGCCTTTGTTCCTGGGCCAAGCCTGTTGGCACCTTTTTGCACCAGTTCTTTTTGTTGGTGACTCGGACTGCTGTTCGGGTTGCCAGCAAGACCTGTTCGGGGGGCCCCTTCCACCGGGGCTCCAGATTCTTTTTTCGCTGGAAATTTTTCGTGAGGACCCAGTCACCGGGTTGTAGGAGGTGTCCGGGACCCTTCGAGTTATCTGGCAGTGAGTCGTGAACCTGTTGGTGAATCAGAGAGAGATTGTCTGTCAGTTCTTTCATATAATCCAATAATATAGGGTATTCAAGTTCTTTAATCTTTTTCGGGCGTGGTGGTCCCCACACATTCATTGGCCTACCAAACACTATTTCATATGGTGTAAGGCCAGATCTACTGTGGGCAATTGCACGAGTGGACATGAGTGCTAGGGGCAGGGCATCAGGCCACTTGAGGCCTGTGGAGGCTTGAACTTTTGCTAGTTTAAGTTTCAGAGTTTCGTTATATCTCTCCACCAGTCCTGCGGACTGTGGATGATTAGCAGCATGAAACTTCTGGTGTATGCCTAAACTGTCAGTTATTAGTTTGATCACTTGTCCAATAAAATGGGGCCCATTGTAACTCCATAAAATTCTACAAATTCCAAACTGGGGAAAGTACTCTTTTAACAATATTTTTGCTGTGGTGAGTGCTGTATTGTCTTTCGTGGGATAGGCCTCTACCCACTTACTGAAGGCACACACGATGACCAAAACATATTTCAAGTTATGGCAACGTTCAAGCTCAATGAAGTCCATTTGTAGTACTTCAAATGGAGCGTTGGGCGGGGAAAACCCTCCTTTTGGAGTTGTTACCCCTTTTCCTGGATTGTGTTGCAGGCATATCATGCAATGTTTAACGTGGTGCTCAGCTGTTTTCTTAATATCTGGGTGGTCCCATACCTGCTCTAACTGTGTAGCTGTACCTTTTGCATTGACATGGGCCGGGCCATGGGCCATTACTACGAATGGCAGTACATAGGAACTAGGTAGTTTCCACTTGTCTCCGTCTGGGCCCTTTCTCCAACACCTTTCGCTATCCAATATTCCTGTCTTTTCCCAGTGTTCTATCTCATTTTTAGTGGCCATCTTTTGTATTTCCCTCACTTACTCATGTACATTTGCGAGTTTTTCTGCCTGTGAATATAGCACGTAGATTTTATTTTGCTGATTGCGCGCTGTGTCTTTCGCTGTACTATCAGCAAAGGCATTGCCGTGGCCCACGTCATCCACTATTTTCTGGTGTGCTTTACACTTAATGATGGCTATGCTTTTTGGTAGTGTCAGGGCTGTTAATAATTTCTGAACTAACTCCCCATGTTGTATTTTTGTGCCATGTGATGTCAGAAAACCCCTTTCCTTCCACAGACGTCCGAAATTATGTGCAACACCAAAGGCATATTGACTGTCTGTGAAGATATTCACATTGAGTCCCTGACTCAATTTGCATGCTCTAAGTAATGCGATAACCTCCGCTGCCGGTGCAGATTTGTAGGGAATACGGGCTGTCTCCACAATAGTTTGTAGTGTGGTGATGGCGTATGCTGCTGTGGTGGTGCCATCGGGTAATTTGAAACAAGACCCATCCACATAGAGGTCACCATCAGAGTCAAGTAGGGATGTGTCTGAAAGATCTATTCTTCCTTTTGTTTGTTCTTCTGTGGAGAAAATGCAGTCGTGCATGTCAGTGGGTTGCTCTGATGGTAAGGGTAAAAGGGTAGCTGGGTTTAAGGTTAAACAGCGTTTGAGTATGATATGCGGTGCCAACAAGGTAAGCTCATAACCAGTGAGACGAGCACTTGTGAGATGTTGGGTCTTGGTTTGATTTAACAACACATCTACAGAATGGGGGACAAGGACCGGTAGTTTGTGGTCTAGTACGAGTCCTGCGGACTGTCTGATGGAGATGGCAGTCGCAGCCACTACCCTCAAACACCCGGGAAGAGCCCTGGCCACAGGATATAATACTGCTGAAAAGTATGCACATGGGCGTAGCTTGTCTCCGTGTGGCTGGGTTAGGACTGAGAGTGCACAACCTGCATGCTCGTGAACATAGAGATAAAATGGTTTCGTATAGTCAGGAGTGCCAAGGACAGGGGAGGAACAGAGCGCCTCTCGAAGTTGTTGGTATGCGTTCTGACATTCTGGGGACCAAGGTAAGGGAAATGGGGTATTCTGAGTGGTGAGGAGGAGAAGAGGTTTGATGATTAGGGAAAAATTGGGAATCCATTGTCGGCAGTAGGATGTTATGCCTATCAGTGCCCTAACTTCCTTTTGGATACGGGGAATGGGTGTATGTAGGATAGTCTTGATTCTGTCCTGGGTCAACGTTCTTCCCTCCTTCGACAAGAGGTGACCTAAATAGGTGACCTCTGGTTGACAAAACTGCAGTTTATTTTTGGATACTTTGTGTCCTAGTTTGGCAAGATGGTGGAGAAGTAGCAAGGTGCCATTGGTACATATTCTATGTAAATCATCAACATATTGCAATAATACAGCACCTGAAGGCAACTGCAATGTATCAAGTTGTCTTTTAAGCGCTTGACTATAGATACTCGGACTTTCCGTATAGCCCTGTGGAGCGCGACAGAATTGGAAGGAGCGTCCCTTTATTGAACATCCAAATAAATATCTACTAGAGGGCGCTATTGGAATAGAAAAAAATGCATTCTTAAGATCTATCACAGAAAATACACATGCTGTCGGTGGGACCATTGTAAGTAATGTTGTAATATCTGTAACTACAGGAAATTGTGGAGTCACTATTTTGTTTATTTCGCGCAAATCTATAATGAACCTGTAGACCCTTTGTGTTGCGTCATCAGATGTAGTACGTTTGAGGATGGGCAGAATAGGGCTGTTGCACATATTACTTCTTGTTTTCTCAACTACTCCCTTTTTGGTCATGTCCTCTATTATCTGAACTAGGGCATTTGCACCTTCCTGAGAAATCTTATATTGGGGAACCCTTGGTAAGACTGCATTTGGTTTAACTTGGATCTGGACAGGTTCTATGGGCAACAGTCCGACATCAGTGTCACTTGTTGCCCATACTGAAGATGGTACTGAAGACAGGAGGTGTTCCACATCTTTACTAATGTATTGTTTGTCATGTTCTGATTTTCCGAATGTGATGTAGACCCCATCCGGTGAACAGTATATACGAGCATGAAAATGTTTTAACAGGTCCAGTCCTAACAAATTGTCGGGGCAATTTGGTGCTAGGAGGAAGGGCGTGTTAGCAGTGAAAGGACCGATGGTAAGGTCTAATGGTTTTGACACAGGACTGAGAATAGGTTTTCCAGCGAAACCAACAGATAAATTGTTATGGCCAGACAAGGGAGTCCCAGGGATCAACTGCTGGGAAATGGCACTTCGTGTAGCCCCAGTATCTACTAGGAATGGTTGTAATTGTCCCATTATTTTGGCCGTCAGATATGGGCCTGATTGATCTACTGGTATTGCAACTGATCCCTCCTCTTGTCCTACGCTGTCCTAGTTAAAATACATTCCTGTTACATCTTGCTCAGAAAAGTCATCGGTATAATAATTTTTTGTGGGCCCCTTGTTGTCAAAGTGATTTCTCTGGTCTAAGTATTAGGCCATTGTCCGGGCCTTTTTCACGCACTTTTCCATGGAGCCGGTCGTCGCAGTAGTGGGCACTCGGACCGCCAGTGTCCCTCTTTCTTACAGTAGGCACATTGGTTGGGTCCCAAAGGGTCTGATGGTAATGAATCGTGCATAAACCGTTTCGGTGGGATGGAAGTTGATACTCCCCGACCCCTGTTCCTAGACATTCCATAAGCTTGTTGCAACAATATTTTAGTCTTCAAGTCTTTATTTTTACCCTCTTTTTTTTCCTTGTCGTCATTGACCTGGTTTTCGTAGTACTGGGCCATGTCCAGTATCCTCGTTGGGGTGGACGTTGCCCAGGTACTTTCTGCTAATCGTAATTTCTGTGAAATATCTGGTAATAAATTTGCCACAAATTTATCTACAAACAAGTGTTTTCCGGTATCCGACGTTGTGTCTTGTCCACTATAGTCATGGAATGTTTCTTCAAACCTAGTGAAGAAATCAGATGTTGTTTCGTCTTTCTTTTGTTTACAAGCAGTTAGTTTTGCCCAGGATATCTTTTTGGGGGGTACTACTTCCTTCATACAGTTAATTATTTTATTTGGCAAGTTCAAAATAATCTCCGCTGGTTTTTCTCCTGGCTTCCTATTTGTATCAGCTGTTACTATCTCATCCCATGTACCTCCAAAGTCGGCGTGATCCTGCTTCCGGACCATTCGCCAAAGATCAGGGGGCAGGGTGAGTCCGAAAAACATGTCAATGTCTGTAAGAGTCATAACACACGAAGACAGAGCTGCAGTCATTTCTTCATAGAATGCACTGGGATTTTTTTCGAGGGTCAGGTAAGGAGGCTTTAAGGGTCAATACGTCTGTTCTCTTCCAGGGAGTATAAATCCACTGGAAGTGGAAACGGGCCGCATTTTCGCCCGTTCCATCTCCTGTTCTTGGATAATAGACAGGCATTGCTTCCCGCATTGGAAGTGCTTTTATGGTCTCTGATCTATGTCTTTGGAGTCTGTCTTTGTGTGTGAAAATATGTTGTACCGCTTGTTGTATCAATTTCACGGTTAATTTACCTGCATTGTACATGGTCCATATATTATTGAGGACTGGTGGTGCTTGAACATTTGTAGTAGTCCTCTAGTCTTCTATGAGAATATCTGACATTTGACCTATTATATACTGTTGGGTCATCTGATCATATTGTCTCAGGGAAGTAAGGACTTCGTCTATTTCTGTATCTGTATTTTGGACCCAGTCACGAGCTTTTTCGGTTAGGACTAATTTATCATTTGCTGTTAGTCTATGACTTCTTTGACTGCCTTGAACTGGTTTGGTTTGTTTTATGATGATATTATGAGTGACTGGAAGTGTGTTTTGACTAATATCTAAAGAGGATGACCTCAAGTCTGTAGGAATTGATGGATGTATCGTGGGGGGTTGTGTTGGCGGTGCTGTAGGGGCCACATTATTTGCGTCAATATTAGATTCATAAGGTGGAGGAGATGGTCGAAATAATAGGTCCTCAAATTCTGAGTCCTCATCGTCCACTCTCTGATTCTTTTGATCATCTCTAATTACATAAGCCTTTTGTACTTGCAGTCTAAACCGTCTATTTTCACAGTTCATTTTTTCTTCATGTTCTTTTAACTTCAGTTCGTAAACTTTTTGTAAAAGTGTCTGTTCTTCCAATTTCCTCCTAGTCTTGTCTTCCCTTATCTGTCTTTGTTTTATTTCCTTTCTCCATAATCCTAATGTATCAAACATACTTTGTCTACTTTTCCTTTTAAATAATTGTTCCTCTAAATATTGTATTTGATTATATTCAAAAGTACCATTATGTGGCCACTGTAAAGACTTATTATCCCTAGTATATTTATTCCACAATGTGCTAAACAATATGGAATAAATACCATGTTTAATGTACATTTCATAATTAGGGGTACCCTCAATTGGTGCTGGTTGTCTTTGTTCTAATAGTCTACTTTTGTCATAACAACAACAACATAGTCTACGTAACATACTGAAAACAGGCATGTTTATGTAAAATTGTAAATATATCAAAAATGTCAAACAGGAGAAAAACTTCTCACATTACCTGTCTAAAATATTTGCAAATATTTTTATAAATTATACAATCCAAACGGAAAACAATACGATCCTACCTGATCACAGTCTTCAACTTCCACCTGTCAATCCTCCGGTCCAATTTGCCAATCGAAAAGGACCCCAGTTGACACCAACAGTCACCACAAAGGTCAAGTCGATAGGCCAAACAGTCACCTCAGCCACAGGAACAAGTCTCTTTATGTGGGGGCCCCCTTGGTGGTTTCGCCTTGTCGAACTGACCTCTTCTTCGTCCAACTGCAGTATTCAATGGGGTCCCTGTTCGGGCGCCATTTGTAGAAATGAGATTTTTTCCATTCTCATCGGTGTAGAATAATCACCCCTAGTCTACGTAGTCATAAAGGAGGATTGACACTGAAGTGAAAATCAAAAGACAAGTTTATTTCACTCACGAGTGGAATTCTGTCATCCAGACATGAACAATGTCTGAGAGGGAACTGTCACATATATTGCAGTACAGCTTTTTATATTCATGTCCAAGCCTTAAGCAAACAAGGGTATATTGAGGAAGTTCTCTTCTTTACTGATATGCAAAAGCTGTTAAGCCATAAACCTCTCACCCATATGCAAAAATATGTTTATAGCCCTATAACTAACCCTGGGCAAAGCACTATGCTACGCTCGCGTAGTTTGCGAAGTTTGCGCTACTTCGCACAACGCGAATTGCACGTAGCACAGTGCAAACACGCGTAGCGTAGCGTAGTGCAGCGGTCATTTTGCTTGCTCGCGGTCCTCAACGTCAAGTTGGCGACCGCGAGCAAGCAAAATGACATCCCGGCGAGACTTTTCCTCGTTCGCGATCAGCAACATCAAGTTGCCGATCGCGAGCGTGGAAAATAAACCTCTCGGCGAGATTCTCAACGCAGGGAGGTCAGGTTTCTCATTGCGAGTGGTCGCGTATGCTCGCGACCGCTCGCGATGAGAAACTACCAGTCCGCGTTGAGAAGCTGCCGCTCGAGTAAAAATCTACTCGAGCGGCAGTAAAAGACAGCTCGCACTGTGCAAGATGCCGTTTTCAATGATTGCACAGTGCGCACAAGCATCCGGCACTGTGCAATCATTGCGAACAGTGCACTACGCAGTTCGCGTAGTGCTACGCGTAGCTCGCGTAGTGCGAACTGCACTTTGCGTAGCTTCGCGTAGCGCTACTTCGCGAACTAGGCCCAGGCTTATCTATAACATTTATGTGGTCAAAGAGCACCTGCGTGCATGAAACATTTCCACTGTGACAAGCCTTTAGTTTTGCACATAAGTATGTTTGCATAATTCCGGGTGACACACACTCACACATGCATTTAGAAAGTCCCTGGCAGATAGCGATGGAGAGTAGAGAGACAAAATGGATACATATAACAAAATGGATGACAGCATAGGCTAACTTTAGCACAATCCTAATTTCACAGATCAACATTGTTGCAGGTACTATGGTGAACGGTGAGTTCAAACCGAGTGTGGTACACACGCAGGCACTGGGAGACAGTACTGCACAATTGGCCGAGCTGCGCGCTTTGGTGCTCGCACTTGAGTTTGCAAATCCAGAAGTGACTACCCTTATAGTATGCGATTCTTACTACTGTGTTCAATCCTTCAACGACAACTTATTCTTTTGGTCTCAAAACGACTATAGGGATGCTAAAGGCAGCACAATTAAGCATAAAATGCTTTGGGTTCGAGTGGCAGATCTTAAACAACGTCTGCCTCTCACACAGGTGATTCACACTCTTGGCCACCAGCGTGTGGGCGCACACACAGTTGGTAACAGTTTGGCAGATGAAGCTGCCAAATCTGCAGTAGCTACGTGCTCAGTAGCGGCAGTTACAAGATCCATGACTAAAATAGTTAATGAGATTTTGGCAGCTATTGCTGCAACAAAGGAAGGTGCTAATTACCCTCGGGGTTTCCCTTCCAAATACTCTTATCACTTAAGTCCCGATCAGGTTCCTTATGTAAGAATTCCAGACGTTGGTGATCGGCTGATCCCCAACGCGGACCGCAGAACTTCTTTGATAACGGCCGCACACGAAGGCTTGGCTTCGGCCCATGCTGGCGTGTCTGCGACTGTTTCTATCTTGCAGCAGCATTACTGGTGGCGTGGTTTATATAAACAGACCCGTACTTATGTGCTTTCTTGTGATGTGTGTCAACAAATTAAACCTTCAACGGTTACACGACCACCACAAACACAGCTCTGCATTTCTAATAAACCTTTTGGTTGTGTTTACCTTGATCACTGCGGTCCGTTTTCGTCTGACACTGCATATAAATACATCTTAGTTACAGTTGATTCGTGCACACGTTTCATCTGGGTGTGGCCACAACGAAGTGCTGATGCTCGAAATGTCATCAGGGATTTGCGTGTCTTTTTGGGAATTTTTGCCTGTGGTACCTTCCATTCGGACCAAGGTCCAGCGTTCGCCTCTAAGGCGTACAAGGACGCTATGCGGTCTATGGGGGTGCTGGTGCAATTTTCGTCTCCGTACAGGCCTGAGGGCAACTCAATTGTCGAGCGAATGAACCATTACTTAAAGCAATCCTTGACAGCTAGAGTCTTAGGCACCGGTAGGAACTGGCTTGCCCACTTGTATGGCGTGCAACGTGCACTTAATAATCTCCCTAGAAGATCTCTGGGTGGGCGGACCCCATACAAAATGCTCTTTGGCATACAAATGTTTGTGCCAGACCTTGAGGGTCTAGACATGGCGGCAAATACCGCAATCTTTGACGTAGATAATCATTCTACTATGTTACAGGACTTACAAGAGACCTGTGACAAACTTGCAAACGAACACTTGCCTTCAGCCACTGACACTGTGTTGCAGATTCCGGTTGCCGGCTGGCTTCCAAAGATCGGAGACCTGGTCCGAGAGAAGGTGGAGAACAAAAAAGAATTTGGCCCCTCTTATCATGCACCGGTTCCAGTTCTTGGCTTGAAGGGTACTCGTACAGTAATCTTACCACCACTTCCAGGTCGCAAGGACAACAGATACATCTTGGTGGACAATGTCAAGCTACAACGTCTGGCCGATCCTGAATAGCTTGACACCTGCGGTGTCATGTCCAGTAATTTCAAGGTATCCTGTTCGTGGCCCTCCAGCCTGCACAGACACTGATGTTACCATTGAGATGGTCGCTTTGCCAGATCGCCTGATCAACTTCCCGGCTTCCTCCTGCAACGAGGAAACCGAGTATGCATACCCCACCAACGAGTCGGTGGCTCATTTACCTAGAACACCACTGAGCCCAACTCGTTTTTCCTTTGATTCGGCTTCCACCTCATCACTAATCCCGTCCAGCTTCAGTATTTTTGTATCCTGGTTCAGAGACAATTTTTTGGTCCCTCCATGGACATACATCTGGTTGGTACTATACCTAATTTTTCTGTTCATGTCCGTTGGCTTTGTGACAGTTTTTTTCTTACTAATCAATGGTCACTATTTACCAGAACGCTCTTCAGTGAACTGTGTCGCTGGAACGTTGGCTCCGCATTATTCGTCTCACATCATGAAGCGTGACCACACCTTTGTGAACATTTCAGCCTTTCCAGTCGCTGATGGCATCGTATGGGAGGCTGTGAATTTTCAGATCCATGGACCGACAGAAATTATTAATGTACCTAATGTCCTTCGGGTTTCTATGGGTGATGTGGTAAAAAGAAATATTCATTCTGATGATTGGGATGTGCATGCTGTTGAATCGTTATTTTCTGATTTAAAATATTATGCTGCTTTTAATGCTGATGATTTGTACTTAAATTCTGCAAATGATGCCGATTTGTATTGTTACCAACATTGGGGTCACCATTTTCTGCATAAACCGAGTACACTTCGAGGTAATTTTAATTACACCCAATGGGAACATTGTCCGACCCCTCCACAAGGTAGCTCCCAAACGCTTAAAAATAAATTTACCTATTTTACTGACTTTGATAGATCAAACCCCGGGTCATATTATTTTAAATTAAACATTTCTTCAAATCAGAAGATTATGTTAACTCACACCAAATTGCTCTATTCCACTTCCATTCTGGACTCCTTGGCTGTGGGTGGTTATGATCACTGGAAAGACATCATCGACTTAAAGTCTATTTGGGGAACTAAATCCTGGCAGGTACGCGGTACAGAAGCTTTACATCTTGCTTGCCTCATTCCAACCCAAATTTTGTTTCTAAATAGTACTGTATATCAAACAACTTGTTGGGGTTTGGCTACTTCCAAACAATTGAATGCACCCTCCATTCCCATATTGTCTTCCCGACCTAATGACAGCTTGCTTTTCAATATTTCCCTTGTGGGATTGCAAGCTTTATTTCAGAATAATTCCTTTAATATTTCTACAATTGATCAGTCACCCTGGTTGGCTTGGCCCATAGCATCAAATGCCTGCCAACTACGTTTTCATGATTCTGCTCCTGGTTATAAACAGGATAGGCCAGATCCAAGGTTTTCTGACTCTCGTACTGTTACAACTTGTTCTGTTGGTAAATTATGTAAACAGTGGTTGCAGCACTCTTCAATAGATTCTGTGAAACAACATTTATCCCTCCTATCAGGCAACATTGATCTGTCCGATTTTGTCCTAGCGCCTAGAGGTCCCAGACCTAAGAGATTCATTTATGAAACTTACAATGAACTCTGGAAGCTTTCGCAAATTGAAGCTGCTGCCCGCATGCGGGAGATCGATCAGGCAAATCTAGAAAAAGTGCTCGCTGTTGTTGACAATAGCATTAATACCCTGTCTTCCCGCATTTACACATTAGAGAATATTGTTTCGTCTGTTGTTGATATTGTACAAGATGATATGTCTGTGTTATATCATGGTCAAAATCAATTGCGTTCAGTAATGCAGTTTCCGTGGACATTGCAAACACTGAAAATTGGCAAAGTTCCATGGCATTTTTTAAACACAACAGCCTTGTTCTGGCCATTTAATTTAACTGAAAAACAGCAATTCATGTCCATGAAAGATGCAACATACACTCTCTTACATATCGAGAAAATATAGGGGCATATTAGCAAGGCTGGCGATAAAATTATCGCCGTTTTAGCGGCAGGAAACTGCCGCTAAATCGGCGATAATGGGCTTGCTAATATGCGTTATAGAATTCAAATAGAAGCCCAGGTTAGATGTGCAGGACATCTAACCTGGGCTTCTATTGGAATTCTATAACGCTTATTAGCAAGCCCATTATCGCCGTTTTAGCGGCAGTTTCCTGCCGCTAAAACGGCGATAATTTTATCGCCAGTCTTGCTAATATGCCCCTATAGTCTTTACCATTCTCTGTGGCGGAAACTGACTTTGCAGTGTGGCTAGTCCACGGGGTTATCGCTTTGCCTTTTTCTTTATTTGAATTCCGTTCATACATGAAACATTATCCTGTTCAGCCTTTTGCACATTGCCTTTTTGCATGAACTTTTGTCCCTGCCTTTTACATACCGCTGCCTTAGGGACGACAAAGAGGTTTTTCTCACAGGAGAGTCTTGCGATTCTACAGTGGGTCATTCCCTCGTTTGTAAAAACATTAAATTACACGGGGCTTGTAATGTTTCGGCTCCGAATCTTGCTTGTATTTTAAAGGGCATTCCGGCTCCTGTTATTTCACCTACTTTCACTGTACTTGCAAATGGTAGCTATCTGCTTCTAAATAATCAAGACTGCTGTGGAATGCAGGCAGGCATCCCCTACATTGTCACGGTTTCACACTGCGTTCTGTGCTGCAAAAATGTGCTTTTCCCACCCCCGCATGAGAAGATAGATAGTTCCATTTGGCCTTCCATACCGACTCTGAAGGCGGATTTCAATAAATTGAGCAGAATAAAGGCGCTATTATTAAACCAAGAGGTTATGCTCACTTCCGCACGGGAGACCTTCATACTCCAGGTGGCTAGTACCCACAGTGAGATACAGGCTCTCTTGAACACCAACCTCCCACAACATTTCGGTGAGCTAATTCACCGCGTATTCAATGCATCTAATACCGAAGGTCTTGTGCACTTTTTTAAAGTTGTGGGCTCTGGCCTTTTGACCTCCTTTCAGACTATATTTGGTGTAATTCCGGCTTTAATTCATTCTATTTTTCCAGCGTCTTTGGGGGCTTACCGTTGATCCTAGCCTTAGCTGCTGGAATATTGCTTTTAATTTGTTTGATGAGCAATGGCTGCACTTCCTGCGGGCATGCTCCACCGAGGTCGACTCCTGATGCTCCGTGAACGCATGATTGTCAGCTTCGGCATCCTACCATTGGCGACACTCAGCGTGTCCTATAGACTTTCCTTTCGCTTTGTGTATTTCACTTGCGTGCAACCTGTGATGTCCTGTTTACGATGTCCATTCTCTTGGTCCTTGGATGTTTGCCTCTCCAATACGTCTTATTCGGACCCGGATTTTGACCAGTTGATGGGCCCCTTAGTGGCCCATGAACGGGAATGTTCCGGGGCTGGATTGATGGCGCGTGCAGCTGCACTTGGGGTTTTGGCGCAATGGGATATCTGGGCGGCTACTCAGAATCTCCTACAACGAAGTTATATTGAGTATCACGCAAGTTGTCCCGCAATGCTGATCACTGCTCCCTACTCTGAGGAACATGAATGCAGTTTTCATTTGTTGAACTGGATGGCATCTCTTTTTTCAGACGACGCCAATGATGTCTTTTTGGAAGGTGTTGCGGTTTACTGCGCATACACTCTAATGGATTAAGAACATTGACTTTCAACAAACTGCATACCTGGATTTTTTTTATCCTTTGATTAGTGACCTTTTTGGCCCTGTCTGAGGTTTTTTTTGTCCCACGTTTTTCCCCCCCCCCCCATTCTACTGCCTTCATGGGAATATATTTTCATCAGTAGACGTTTACATTCTGCTCCAACTATTTGAACTCTGTTTTCGTCGTATGTCTTGGCCTATGGACTGACCAGGGGAGGGTGTAGTGTGGTTTGTGGCCTCATTGCCCGACTTGCTAAGTTAGCTTAGGCCCAGCTGCCATGATGCCTTCTTTGCACACGTTACTTTGTGACTTTGTTTTTCCAGACTCTGCTTGTGCCCGTTTATATTAAAATTGTCTGCCTTTTTGCCTTTTTGCCTTTCACCTTTTCTCATGTTCTCTGCGGCTTCTGTCTGCACACAATGTACAAGGTCGAAAAACACCGTCTCTTGTTATTGCTGATCTGGTCAGCCCTTCGCACTTAGACATAACATGAAACACAGCTGCACTGGAGAAATTTGTGTGCTTTTAATATTGTGATCTCCCTGTTGGTGGCACTTGGAGAATAACCTTTCCAGGGAGAAGAGCTGTGCTTGTCTGATGATGTAAACCTTGCATCTAGAGATTGAGGTATGGGGGTCTGCCTGACAAAGCCCAGAGGTCTTCTATTTGTATAATAAACTAGTTAGTAGCACGGGGAGTGTGGCAAGGCTATTTAGCCCTATATCCACTGTCTTTATAAAATGCTTTCCCCGTTTGTATTCTATGGAATTGTAACCATGCTTACTGTTTTATCTTTATGCATTATGCTGCTAGTACTGGCACGTGTACTTTATCTTAGTGCACGATAGTTGAAATAAACATTTTAAACTATACTGTCTCTCTTATTACGCACGTTGTGGACAAGTATGAGTGAGTAATGAAAGAGTGTTCTTGCTCCCGCGATTCCTAAGAGAGTCCGTGTTCTGGGATGTCTAATCATTGGTAGCTTCGCAGTAGTACAGAGAACGAATGAGTCGCTAAAGCTAGTCGTATTGGGATTGTGGGTATTAAGTGCATGAGTGGTACACCACTATACGCCGAGGTCCTATATTCCTGTGCATAGCTCTGTATATGTACAGAATCCCCGCAACACCCCATCCCTCAACGCTGCGCATTTAAAACTGGTTGCTTGATCTTCAAATCCTTGCACGGTCAAAATCCCAAATTCATAAACAACCTGATAACCAGGTACACCCCCTCTCGCAATCTGCGATCAGCTCACCTCCTGCTCCTCTCTACCCCCACGTTCAAGCGGAAACGTTTGGGAGGCTGCAGATTCGCAACCCTTGCCCCTAGACTGTGGAACTCCTTCCCCCTGGAGATCCGGTCTTGCACTGACCCTCTGAAATTCAGGAGGTCACTCAAAACTTGGTTATTTGCACAAGCCTACAACTGACTCCTCCTCAGGTAAACGGACAAGGCATAATACAGCGCCATGAAACCAATCGGTGTACGTGCGCTCTACAAATTATTCTTAACATTAACATTAACATTTTGAACTGTTGTATGGTCACCTAATCAGAGGACATCTGAGTCTGGTGAAAGAAGGGTGGGAGCAAGCTCCCAGGAATGTACCCCAGGATGTAGTGAGCTACATGTTGGCCTTCAGAAGCCAGATGGCTAAGTTATGAAAGCAAGCTTCCATTAACCTTGAAGCCAGCCAGGAGTTCATGAAGGAGTGGTATGACAAAAATTCTACCACTGTGGAATTTCAACCTCATCAAAAGTGTGGGAGTTGGAGCCCAGGGCCCTCCAGGACAGCTGAAATGGGCAATGTGAGGTGATTGGAAGAAAGGGTGAGGCCGTATACCTTGTGGCCCTCAAAACCCCTATGCAACCTCATTGGGGTGTTGCATGTAAATCACCTCAAACCATACTTTGAGAGGTCTGAGCTCACCAACCCTTTGGTGACTGATGGAGAAGAGGAAGAGGAGAATGAACCTCTCCCTGACCTCTTGGATTCCAAGGAGAAGGATGGGTCTGTGGAAGGAGTAATCCTTTCCCCCAAACTAACTTCTGAACAACAGAGACTGTCACCAAGTGTTGGGGCAATACTCTTTTCTTTTCGCCCTTATGCCCGAGACTACCCACCAGTGTACCCACGACGTGGACACAGGACATAACCCCCCTGTTAAGAATAAATCTTACAGGTTGTCAGATAAAGGGAGGTCCAGGATTAAGGCTGAAGTGTCCAAAATGCTGGAGTTGGGGGTGATAGGTCCCTCAGGTATCCCCTGGTCTAGTCATGTGGTTCTGGTACAAAAGCTGCCCCACTGGGCACCACACCTGAGCTGAGTTTCTATGTGGATTACAGCGGGCTAAATTCTGTGGCTAAGACTGATGCTCACCCCATCCCGCAGGTTGATGAGCTGATTGATCGGTTAGAGGCTGCCCAGTATCTCAGTACCTTTGATCTTTCATCAGGGTACTGGCAGATCGCCCTAACAGATGGAGCAAAGGAGAGGTTAACCTTCTCCACTTCAGAGGGCCACTACCAGTTCAAAGTGATACCCTTTGGGTTAAAGAACGCCCCTGCCACCTTCCAGAGGCTGGTGAACCAGGTCCTCTCTGGTATGGAGGCCTTCTCTGCTGCTTATCGAATGACATAGCAGCTGGAATAACAGCCTCTTTCACTTCCAGAAAGTGCTTCAGGCTCTGCAACAGGCAGGCCTGACTATCAAGGCAAGTGAGTGCCTGATAGTGCAGGGGTCTGTGGGTATTTGAGACACATGGTGGGCAAGCGGAAGGCGCAACCCCTTTTGGCTTTAAGTACTGGGTCTCTGACTTCTTGAACTGAACCTCTGTCAGAAGGACTACTGTGCTGCTTAAAGGACTCAACTGGACTGCTTTTTTGGGAAGGACTGCCTTTTTGCTTTTTGCCATGCTTCCTGATGCTCCCTGACTCTGCTCAACAGAGTTCGATGATGAAACAGGACCCCTTTTGCACGACTCGACAGCGACGCTGTAGACTTTCGACATTGACAAAAGCTCTATCTAATGTATTTCTTCAGCGGGGTCTCTCTGGGTCAAGTGGCCGGCCTGCCATCGATTCTGGTCGGCCTGAACTTTGGATTTGCACTGGTCCCTCACGACCTCAAGTAACCTTTTGACTGCTAGTGACTTCTAAGAACTATTTTTGATTTAATCTTTAAAAATTCAGATCTCGTCTTCTACTGATTGGATTTTTGTCATTTTGATCTAATTTTGCTCAGATAACATACCCTCTATTTTCTAAACCAGAGTGGAGTCTTTTTGTGGTGTATTTATTGTTTTAGTGTGTGTCCATGTGTTGCACAAATACTTCACACATTTCCTTTGTAGATGACTGCTCTGTGCCAAGCTATCACGGGGTGAGCACTGGTTATCTTATTGTGAATCCAGCTTACCCTGACTAGAGTAGTGGTTCCTGCCTGGCCTGGGTGCATACCTCAGCCAACCAGCAATCCCATTTCTAGCACCTCCCTTATGCAGAGTAAGGCGACGCAGCAATTTGCGCTGCGTTGTATTACTCAAGATTTATAAGGCCACTTAAAGCCATGCAATGTGGCTTTGAGTGGCTTCATAAATCTGACTTAGAGCCTTGCGTTACGCATGTACCACTTTGCATAGTGCACATGTGACGCCAGGGTCTCATAAATATGGCTCTGAGTGTTTCCCTAGTCCAGGGCCATTTTCCTTGTGGGAATTGTTCTGTATGCCCCTTCACATCCCATACCAATATGATTAACCTAGGACTGAGGGCCCCATGGGAGCAGAGATCTCACACAAACTGTAATAGCACAAATGTCGTGTATATAATCATCTGCCCCTGTGATTTGAAGTATATCGAAATGACCACCCGAAAAATCAAAATCCGCATTAATGAACACAGGAGCACAATAAGGTGCAAGAGACCAACTACCAGACTGACGACGCACTTTCTGGAAAAGAATCACACAGACACAGACATATAATGGAATATCATTGAAAAAATCACACCAACAAACGGGACACAGAAAATACTGCTACTAAAAGAACAACGATGGGTACACCATCTTAAGACTCACATACTATGCCTTAACGATGACACACCCTGGAACCAGCTCAATAACCTGAGTAGATGATGTATGGCGGGCTGGTGCACATTGGTTTCCTGACTATGTCCCTTCAAAAGTTTATATTTGTCAATACTGACCTGGTCCATAAAAGCACTATGAGAAATAACCACCAGACAATGGTCTCGATGTGGCAAATATGAACCAGCTCAACCAACTGGGTAGACAATGCAATAGAGGCTGATGTACTTTGGTGGAGTTTTTCTTACTTTTGCTTTTTCTTACTATGTCCCTTTTAAATCTGTGAAAATCAATAGAGACCGGGTCTTTAAATACACTATGAGAGAGACATCCATCAGCATATGTTTCCAAAAGTAAATATATGAGCGAGGGCCTAATAGTGGGTGCAATAACACTGAGATAAGTTAAGATCCGTACGAGGCTCCGTGCTAGAAAGTAAAGACTGTTTACACGTGCCTTGCTTGCTGACGGGGCACGCGTAACAGAATGCTTACGTGCGGCCACCCACATCCTGTCAAACAGCGAGAGAGACGCATTGCAGCTGACAGCTAACCTGTCTTCACTTTACCGCAACAACGTGACCCGAGCCCCCGCCACAAACCAATTGAAGGGTGAGCTTCAGCAAGAGGGCGTGACCAGCCACTCTCCGGGACCGCCCGGTAGAGCGCGCGAACATTGGTATTTAATGGCGCCAACTCCACACAGTCTTTGGACAAGCCGGGGAGCAGAGCAACTAGTAGGTTACGGCAGGGTTGGACCTTTGAAGAAGTAAGGGATCTCTGTTCCACTTAATTGAGGCGCCACTCGATGGTCCTGCGGTAGGCCATGTTGCTTTTTCATTGAATTTCCCCGCATTCTTCTACTTAATCTTAAATGCGATATGGCCACTATTCATTTATTCGTAGTGTGTGACTAGAAGGCCTCCCTCCTGTGCTCCCTCGGAAATCGAAGCCCTGATTACATGGGGTGAGTGCCATTGACTCTATAAATTTTGTTTAAAGACAAGTATGTATGATGTGGTGAAATGAAACACAGTACATATGTTTATTGAGAAAGAAGTAATACATGTATGCACAACAAACTTGTGAAAGACACAAAAGTGCGTATGATGTGACTTCGAAAGCATGACCCACATGTGACTACACCACTAAAGCATGCTCTAACGTTTTGAGTGGGGGGATCAAACACAACCCCTTACACTGTCACAGCAATGGCTCCAGTGGGGACTATGTGCTGATGGTCTACAGGCAACAATAGCGCCTTTCTACCTGTACATAACAACAATTTTGGATTATGTTTTCTTGTCTCTGTTTCTATATAGGTAATTCCTCATCTGAATCCTGCGGCAAGTATTAGACTTGTTCTTACTTTTCACCTAGAAGTACCCTATGCAAATTGCGTAACATTAATGCACTCACGTCTTTGGGAGAAGTAACCTCTTTACATCCCACCCTGATGAAAGCCCAGGACTTATTTAGGCCATTAAGGAGGGCTGAAACATGTTGGTGCCTAATCTAGGGTCATAGGACCATTACATCCTGATACCCAATTATAGTGTTTTAAATCTTCCCTCCCACTCCATCAATAAAGGATACTTTAGCGGGTTTCACTGCTTAGGCACGATGCTGTACGGCTGATTGCATGGTAGCCACTCCCCCCCTCCACTTCCGGGACGCCAGGACGCCGATGAGAGGCTGGAGACATGCGAAATGGCCACGGCTGATTCCCTGAGCAGGAGCAGGAGCTATCGGGGCTACGGTGCTCGGTAAAAAAAAAAAACGAGGAAAACGTCATGGGCTAATTGTTTTTTCCCTGAGCGGCAGGAGGCAGCAGGAAGAGGCCACGTGGAGGGAAAGGAAAGGAGAGGTTTAAAGGGACAAGAAGGGAAACAAAAACGGCAGATTCCCACAGATTCTTACAGCACAAACAGCATAGACAGGCTGGAAAAAGCCACTTGAAGCCATTTGGAGTCTCAAAAGGGATTTTGAATTCCGGCTAGTGGGAGCTTTAATATTAAATCAAGCTGCTGACTTCTTTGTTCGTCTTTTTTTTTTTTTTTTTCTTTCATTCTCCTTGACCCCTGCTAAAGCTGTTCTGGGACAAAACACAGAGGATATAAAAAAATATATTAAGGACGTATTTTTGAACAGAGAAAAATTATTCTCTTTTTCTTTTTGGACTGTGCTGCTTTTCCCTCCCAGGATTCAAGCAGGCTTGCTGCCTCTCAGGCACAATTCTACAGCGACATCGGGGACCACCAGGTTTCTCTCCAAGGGGTAAGTTCATGTGCTCCACTGTTTGTATGCGTATGGGGCCTTTTGCGCTACTTGGTAGAAGGTTGCTGGGGGAGTCCTGTGCGCTAAAGCCTTCCTTTTCTTTTTTTTCTGGTATTATCCAGCAATCCATCTTGGAGAAAGTAAAGTAATAGAAATTTTTTGTGACTCTCATTATGCAAAATTTCTCCAGAAACACTGCCGTATCCCATCTTGACTCTCCAGTTCTGGCGCAGAGGGTCAAAAAGCGCACAGGTCAAGCAGCAGCCTGGACTAATCGTGCAGCAACTCCGAGGAAAGACTTGGGTCCGCCCACAGAAAATTCTGAGCTGGCCACTGCAGAGCTCCCCCAGATACATCACTCAGGGGGAGCCTCCGTCGATTTGGATGCACGTATCAGTTCCGCTCCTGTTGTCTCTCCTGGGGCAGGTCTCTCAGCTGTGCAAAGCTTGGAATGCTTAAAGGACCCCGATGCGATGGCTCCCGGGGTCGACGCTGTCACTGGGAAGCCCAAGGAACTTAAAAAATACCCTCTATTTTCTAAAGCTAAGCCAGGCTCAATCTCAGGCATAGAGAGGGCTGAAAGTGCACCATTATTTGCTGAACCATCTGCAAACCCCTTAAAGGTGGCATCTCTCTGCAGCGACAGCGTTGTTATCGCACAACCTCAAGTGCAATCATCCCCTCAACTGAGCTTTTTGGATCTACCCGCTCTCGAGAATGGGGGGCAGGCTGTCTCTGATAACTTAACATCTTCTGCTGCTTCTGCCATAACATCTCTAGCACAATCTAAGGCTGGGATTGAATCAATACAGGTAAATTCTTCCCAGGATGATAGATCTTTCTCTCTGCAAAGGGATGCTAAGAGCCTCCTTAACTTAATTCTGGATGAGATCAGAGAGCTTAAAGCTTCTCAGTCCACGGAAATTGCTGCCATCAATGCCCGTTTGTCTAAAATCGAAGAGAACATGGCTCGGGTTCTGGCAAAACTTCATGAGGCAGAGACTAGAATCTCGCAGTTGGAGGACGAGGTCACTATCATGAATGACAAAGTTGCGGCTTATCAGAGCCAAAAGTCTGTAATGGAGCTTAAATTGGAGGAACTGGCGAATAACTCTAGGCGCTCTAAATTTGTGTTCTTGGTATTCCAGAAGGTCTTGAGGGGCAGCAGACACTACAATGGATTGATTTGGTCATTAAAAAAAATGTTCTCCCAGAGTTTAATGGAGATCTTACCATTATGAGGGCCCACCAGGTGCCTGCGCATCTACCCCCTAACGCTAAATTCCCACGGACAATCCTTGTTAACTTTGGGGATTATAGGGTCAAGGAACAAATTCTATCTAAGGCCATAAGGCAGAGGCAGTTCACTTCCTCAGAGGTGCCAATATGTCGCATTTTTTCTGATCTGTCGGCCTCCGCAGCCAAAAGGAGGAAAGAGTTTGTTAAAATGTTGCACTTATTTAAAGAACAAGGGGCGCAGGCAATGATTGCACAACAAAGCAAACTAAAAGTGCTTGTTAAAGGTAGATTCCATGTATTTTGCAATATCCCTGAAGCACAGGAACTACTGCAACAAATTTCTTTAAGTAAGTCCTAGATCTCTTAGCTGGGGACCTTATAGTTGCTGTTTTACTCAGCTCTGCATTTGCTCTTTGGTCTGCTTTTTTGTCTGCTTCTTTTTCTTTTTCGAGTAAGGCTTTTCTATTTTTCTTTTCTCTCCTACATAGTATTGTGGGGTTTATTCCCCCCTGTTTTTTTTCTCTTCACATCCTGGATGAGGGGGGGAGGGGTATGTAGGCCGGCAGCACCTGGCACAAGGTCAAGGTGCCAGTTTTGGGGGGTTGGGTAAGCCTGTCAGGTGTGAGCAGGGATGATGCACTGCTCGCCGCAGCTTTTTGGGGAGGGGTGGGGTCCACGGGTGTGGAATGGGTAGCAAGAGGGAAAAAAGAGATCCATTTGTAAATTCTTGTTTCATCCAAATTTTACCAATAAATCTATATCCTGTTAAAGCAAGTGGGGGAGTAACAACAGATTCTGTGTCCCTCCAGCACACTTTAGCCCATCTTGTGTCCCTTCTAGGATTTTACCATGTAGTGTGCTAATGGTTAATAAGGAACTCCTTAAGGTGGTTTCTTTTAAGGTAAACGGACTCAATAATAAAAAGAAAATGCAGGCTTATGAATCATGGATTAAGACAGAAAACCCGGCCGTTATTTTTATTCAAGAATCTCATATAGCAGAAGGGAAGTTAGCAGATTTTTTAATGTTTAGGTCCTGGGCAACATAACGGGAGTTCTCCTCCTCCTCCACATCACATCGTGGTACGACGATTTTCTTGGGCAAAAAACTTCAAGCCAAGGTGGTTAACTTTGCAAGTGATCAGAGAGGATGGTGGTGTTGGGTGACCTGCAATTTGGGGAATAGATTTTTAACCTTTGCTAGCATTTATGGCCCAGTGGAGGATAATCCGGTACCATATGAAGAGTTTTTTCAATCCCTAATACAAACGCCCGGGGAAGTGATTATAGGGGGAGATTTCAATTTTCTAGCAAATCCAAAAATTGATTCCTCAGCCCCTTCTAAAAAACAATTAAAACCTAAAACCAGGGGTGCACGGCTCAAAAGAGAGTCCAATTCAGCAATTGTAGATTTATAAATAACTTCTTTATTTCATTTCAGATATAAGTCATCTGACATAACAACTCCAGCCAACGCGTTTCATTCCCATACTAGGAATACGAGTAGAGAGGAAGTTCTGTCCAAACGCTGCGATATAAGCAGTTCTAGCAGCAACCGATGCACCACGGTCCCAGTGAATTACACGGTACCTCTACAAAAATCTCTTATTTATTTAAGTAACTTCGTGTCAGTTTGAGCCCTGATGAAGTTCCTAGTATGGGAATGAAACGCGTTGGCTGGAGTTGTTATGTCAGATGACTTATATCTGAAATGAAATAAAGAAGTTATTTATAAATCTACAATTGCTGAATTGGACTCTCTTTTGAGCCGTGCACCCCCAGTTGAAAATATAGTATTTTGTTGATCTGGAGCACAGTTACACCAAGCAACAGCTGGTGTTGGGGTTGTTTGCACGGCGATTGTACACATCGGAACAGGTGTGAGGTGCGGTGCAGAAGGTCCGCCGTTGGTTCTTCTTTGACTAAAACCTAAAACCAGCAGAATTTTTCAAAGTTATAGGAAAACTTTGGACATAATCGACCCATGGCGGGCAGTATTCCTGATTAAGATTGCATATACCTGCTTTTCGGGCAGATTTCGCACCTCCTCACGCATTGATTTCCTTCTTATATCCAAGTCCTTGATTTTTAGTCAGCAGAAATTCCTTCCGAACGGATTTTCAGATCGTGCAATGCTTATTCTAGCGCTCGAGTTAGGTAAGATCCCGGATTTCTCTAAGAGAAGGACCTTAAAAAGGCTACATCTCTCGGATGAAAATTGGGTTCTGCTCTGTAAAACAAAGATAAAGGACTTTCTCGCAAGAAATCACGGGACAGCTCATCCCCACATTGTTTTGGACTCTCTAAAGGCTTACATTCGGGGTCTAGCTATTGGGAAGGATGCAGAAAGCTTTATAAAAAAGAAGGAAATAAAGCAAAATTTAGATCAGGAGGTGCACAGATGCTATGACATTTTTCTCAGTAATCCCTCGGCCCCTAATCAAAGAAAATTTGATCAAGCCAAACGGGATCTCACTGAAGTGTATTATCTAGAATGTGCAACATTCAATAGCAACCATAGGCAAAAGGTATATGAAGAGAGCAATTTTGCCGGGAAGTTCCTTGCATGGCAGGCAAGAGAGCAGGCTGCAAGTAACCGGATTAGTTCTCTGAGGTGTCCTGTAACTGGCTCCCAAAGTGAAGATCCAGTGACTATAAGGGACATTATGCTTCAACATTCTAAGAATGGTCAACAACAATCCATTGATAAGGCATCTCCAGGAACAGGAAATTCCGGTACTCTCTGAGGCTGGTAAAAGCAGCATGACGCACCCTTTCTCCAGAGAAGAGCTGGGGGATATCATAAAAAACCTTCCGAACGGCAAAGCCTGTGGTCCGGATGGTCTACCAGCCGAGTTTTTAAAAACTTTTTTAGATGTTGTTTTAGAATATTTTTTGCTGGTTGCTAATTCTATCTTAGAGGGAGGTCCGATTCCGCCTTCATTTCAAAAAGGGAATGTAGTCAGTTTTTTAAAAAAGGGAAAAGACTGCGAAGACCCCAATTCATATCGCCCAATTACACTTTTAAACTCTGACTACAAGATCATTACCAAACTTTTAGCCAACAGATTTAATGCTATAGCCCAGACTTTGATACATCTCGACCATAATGGGTTTATAGCAGGGAGGCAGCTTGTGACTAATACGCATTATCTTTCAGAAGCACTGGATTATTTCGAGACCAAGAAAATTCCAGCCTTGGTCCTTCTGTTAGATGCCGAGAAGGCGTTTGACCTCGTGGTCTGGGAGACTTTATTCCATATTCTTCTTAGTTTTGGTATACCTCCTAAGATCACGGGGTTGATTCAGAGAATATATCTTAATGCAGAAGCCAATATCATGGTTAATGCCTCTGAGGCAGGACAAGTTAGGGTAAAATGAGGGACTAGACAAGGCTGTCCATTGTCCCCCATTTTATTTGCTTTTTTTATTGAGCCTTTAGCTATCGCTATTGGAAAGAATGCAGAGATTCGCCCCCCTTTACCTACTATGGGAAAATTAAAATTATATGCGGACGATATCATGCTCATAATCGTAGGCGATGGGGGGGTCTAAGCGAAAGTTTTTGAGGTTTTCGAGCGATATGAATTGCTTGGGGGGTATAAAATTAACAAAAAGAAAATGGAAATAATCCAGTGCAGATGCAAACCCGAGGTGTTACACCCTGATATTTTGTCCTGTTTAAATTCTAAACCAAAAAGATATCTTGGGATTTTCTTCTCATCTCGAATCATTGACTTGTATGATTTGAACTTTGTCCTGCTTTTGTCGAAAGTATGGGAGTTATTGCTTTGGTGGGACTCCTTCCCGCAGATTATTATTGGCAGGGTTTCACTGATTAAGATGTCTCTTCTCCCGCTATTTAATTTTTTATTCTCAGCAATTCTGTGTGTTTTAACAGCATCTTTTTTTGACAAATTAGAGGCCATGTTTACATCCTTTTTTGGGGGAAAGAAAACTCCCCGCATTGCACTAAGCATTTTATATGAGGAGGTGGAGAATGGCGGGTTAGCCCTCCCGAATCTCAGGGATTATTATTCAGCATATTTTGCACAATATTTGTCTAGATTTAAGTCAGTTTTGAATTCAGGTTTATTTGTAAATTATTTTATGAATCTAATCTGTAAAGAACATCAGACACGCTGTCCATTAAAAATTGCGAAATCCCCTAAAACAGTGCGTTATAAGTGCATGCAGTGGTTCTTTTATAAACATCAAGATTTTTATAGGCGATATACAATTCCAGTTATTAATTCTCCAACTCCACTATCCGAACTCACCTCAGTATTTGGAGTTGGAGAATCGACTGAAATTAGTCAAAAATGGGAGAAGGCCGGTTTTCGGAAAATCTCAGATTTTATTAGGTTCGATAGGTGGGTGAATATTTCCGAAATATACGAGCTAATTCTGAATGATTTCCTTCTTGTTGGGTTATTTAATATTCTGATCAGGTTTCTTAACAATCTGGATCTGATACAGATTAATGAACGTAAAAAGCTGTCATATGTTCTTCCCGAAGAAATCCCATTTAGGAAACCTGGTGAGTGGAAAAGAATCTTAGCCCCTATCAGGGGGTTTGATCTCTCCAAGAAAGCATTAAGAAAATGGGAAAAACACAAAGGTTTGGCGGTTACTGTGAGTATGTGGTCTGAATTAAATAAACTTAACTTTACAACACTAAGGGTAGCAAATTGGCGCCGGATGCTATTTTTCAATAAATGTCTTCTATATAGAACCCCACATTTTTTATCCAAAGTTTACCCCAGCCAATCCGGTCAGTGTTTTCGCTGCTTAAATCATCCGATAGCCAATTGGACGCATATCATATCACAGTGCCCTTTAATTCAGGAGTTCTGGAATGAGATTTTTTGCCATCTAAAGGCTGAATGTTTCATCATACTAGACTCCAATAATTGGCTGAAAGTCCTTGGCTATGACCCTTTGCTGCATCTTTCTGATAATTTAGTTAAGTTTCTTCATATTGCAATGGCGGTTGCCAGGTCACTCTTGCTTCAGAGATGGCATTCAGACCTGGTTCCAACAAAATGTGATTGGGTTCGGAAAATGAAACAGGTTAGGAACAGTGAGCGCTTGTATGCATTGCGAATTGGAGGGATTAAGAAGTTTGAAAAAATCTGGGCGACCCATTTGACTGAAAATTTCGTAATTTAGAGCTTAAAATTTGTCCTAATATACAGAAAGGTTCATGAATGCCGTATGTGTTGCCATATTTGTATACGTGCTTGCACTTTGATTGCACTTTCGACACTTACCTTACTGCACTTTTTTCCACTATTGACACCTAGCTTCCTTTTTTTTTTTTTCTTCTTTTTTTTTAAAGAAAAGGAGGAAGGAAGGGTAGGAAAGAAGGGAAAAGAAAAGAAAAAATGGTTTAAGTCAATAGGACAAAAAAATTAATTATGATTTATGTGTTAATATTTTCGTATAATTTATTGGACTTAATGCACTATGGACACTTTAGCCCGTTTTAGATCTGGCAGGCGACGCTGTATTTAATCTTTAGTACGTCAAAACATCATTGGCTGCCTTAATTTTGACAATACTTTCAGTTTTACCTGGATTTATATTTTATTGCTTTACGGACAATTTGGTGACAACTAAGTTATTGGTGTAAGATTATTCTATCTGATCTCTAATGTCTCGTTTAATTCAAGGTCATGTAACCTGTTTTTTATCTGACTTTGCATGATCAATAGGGCTATCGTGAATGGTTTCATTATTGGATATTTGTATTGTGTTATCTGGATGAATTTGTAAATTTTTAATGAATCTCAATAAAAAAAATAAAAAATAAAAAAAATAAAGGATACTTTACGAGAGGGTGAGGAATTTTATCTTTAAAGGTACGCCCCCATACACCTTATCATAAGTGCTCCCTGAAAGATGGTTGAGCCCACCCCGACCTTTAGGAGTTGGGGTGAGCCCGATGATGAAGCATGTCACTACTAGAGTGAGTGAGGGCTATATAAAGAAAAGGGTCTTTCTCCCTTCCCACCCGTAGCAACGGGTTGGTTGCATATCAGATTCTCTCAGTAAACCCCACTTGAGAGAATCACCATCAAACACTTAGGAACCCCCTAACCCCCCACCCCCTGCCTCTTCTAACTCTGGAGGAAGGACCAGCGTCTTTCCGAAGGGACACCCATCAGGTTCAGTGTTTGCTGTGTGCTACAAAGATTGCTATTCACCTCCCCATAGCACTCTATACATTAAGTTGTGTGTGTTCATAAACCATCATGTTTTTTGTGGATGGATGTTAAACATTCGATTACACCATTGGATGATTGGGTATTTTTTAATCGCAAGCATCTTCTTTTGTAACTGATTGCATATGTTGATATGTTAAAACCTAGGATAGGCAAAGGGAATATGTCAGCCATCGAGGTTTTTGTTTCATAGATCAGTGTGCCCTGAGTGGTTTTGTGTGGACTTCTATTATGTTCTTATGTTGAATCATTTTTCTCAAATAGGCAATCTTTATTGTGATATTTTGCTTTGGTTGATTATTTTTTATTTTTCCTTTTGGTTTTATCTCCCTTCACTTCTCATGACACTTAAATTGGTAAGACCAACTGTTGTCCTGAAATGGCATTATTTCTCCTTCACCCTCCCTGTTAACCTCTACTATTTTTCACAGGGCAGGCCAGCCTCTTCTCTCTTGCACTTTGCTCATCATCCCTCTCGTTTTGTTTTTAACTCCAGGCTTCAAGGGGTTGTGCTCTTTTCGTAACAATCCCAAAGTACACAGACCTAAATTGCTGATGCACCTTCTTAATGTACAGAATACCATTGCTTAACAAAGTTAATTATGCATAAATTCCAATACGTACACAAGTGGAATGTAAGTAAATGTATCATATGCAAGTGCAATCTACCTGATGATCCCAGGGCACCCGATGCTACAAAATTTACTAGAAACTGTCTGTTAATACAGCTACAGTGACTGACACTGCAAATAATAGCATACAGGCCATTATTTGAGTAAGGACTATACCATGTGATTGATTTAATGTTTTGCAGACGGGTTACTCCATCATAATGTGACAGATATCCCCCATCACCTTGCTACAAGTTTCAAAAGATACAATGCCCTTGTAATAAGGCAGATGCGATAGCCATCACATTTGAGGAGGAGTATTCTGTACTCCAAACTCCAAATCATGCTGTATGTTTTTAGATATGAGTGCCATGTCCCACGGTGAGGATTAGAGACTCAGAGGTAACAAACAAATAAGGAGTATGTCATCACCAATCTCAGCATCGCAAAATGTAAAAATATAAAGAAATGCTTGAAATGTTGGGATAGAGGAAATAGAGGACAGTTTGTAAGAAGACTTTATAAATAACACTGCAATATAAAAAGTTCAAACAAAACACCACGTCCTATTAAATGATGCATTTTTGTAGAGAAATTAAGCGGCCGATTCAGTCCGCCCGCCATCGTGGTGGTAACCGGGACCGTCCGCAATACATGCAATACATGCAACACATGCAATACATGCGGCAGTTCCGCACACCAAATTATGATGCGACCGCCACCGTGGCGGACGCATCTTGTTTTTTAACATTGCGGTGGTTGCTGCTGACAGCAGCACCCGCCGCAATGTTGAAAATGCGTGTTGTGCATTTCACTGCACTACTTGGCAGGCACCCCTCGGTGCCTGCCAATTAGTGCACTGAAATGCAGGGGGGTACCATGGGTACCCCCCCAGTGCACATACACCTCCCCTCAACACAAGGGGGGCCCACTACGGGCCCCCAAAACCAATCCCCGCCAGCCTTTCAATGGTGGTTTACGAGCCACGGAAAGGCTGGCTTCCGCCAGCATCGTAATTCGGCGGACGGAGCCTGCTAGTCTCCACCACCATTTTAAGCATGCTGAACGCTCCACCAGGCAATCGTAACAATTGCCTGTGGCGGTTCCGTCGCGGACGGTCTTTGCGACCGCTGCGGTCCTAAAGCGATTCCCACCACCATCGTAATTCAGCGGTGGGAAAATTGCTGTCAATTGACGGAAGGATCGCCACTGCCGGGCTGGCGGTGACGATCCTTCCGCCATCGTAATCGGCCCCTAGATGAGCAAATACATTTGTGCCATGTGACATTTCAGCAATTGTTTTTTATAATAGTTTATCTATAATTGGGACAAACACTTTATCTCAGTGAATAAGTGACAACACTTGTATAACACAATTAATCTGCATCCTCTTTCTCCAGGTATTTTTATTTTATATCTACTGCAGCGTGAGCAATCAATAAAAATAAGTTAGGTTTTCCATGTAGACCAAGCATTTCTATAAGTAGAACTTTTAGCAGATGACTTAGAAGGATCTCTAATTTTTTGGAACTGACACCAGTAAAATAGCAGCTTCTAAACGAGGTAGAACAAAAGAGGGCTTGTACCAAATATACTGTCATTAGATTGAAGTAACCTGGTGGGTTTTTAGGACATTTTCTCAGTATTGTAAAGCAGGTATGAATTTGCATTTATGAATAATGCCTGCACATAAATGCAATTTTGCTTCATCCATGTGCTATTTAGGATATTGTCATTTGGTTGAAATACAGTTCGTATGATGGAGACCTAAAATAAATTATCCTTGGGCTTTGCAGGTCAATTGTAATTTTCTAAGGTCTTTGGACACATTCCAAAGGACATATGATTAACATATTGAAGCTTAATATAAATATGGGATTCGGTAGCAGTTTGTGTTTAGTGTCAAAGTAGCAAATTGAATATTCTTCCTCACCCTGGATTGTTTATTGGTATTGTTTCTGGTCATGTGAGATGTTTCGGGGTTACAGTGTATGCATTCATTCATGAATCTCATGATTGTTCACCTTACATGGTGATGTGATGAGGGGGCAAGGAAATTTCCCAATGTCCCAGTGACGCTGGAACAATTTTCAGAGCGGGGGTACTGCTATGATTGTTACATCGCTGAAGTCAAGGGGATTGTAAAATGTCCATGAACCCACAAAACACATGCATAGGAAATGAGTCACGCCAATTCAGCAGGAGAAGGATAATGGTGTGGTATTTAGCCGGTGGTGCATTTTGGAGCACACTGCCACAAAAATACTGCCAAAGCATGGTGTGGTAGCACACCATCATTTACAGACAGCATATCTTTCATTAAAATGTTAAAATAAAATTCACTTACGTACAGTTTTACTGAGAAAACTATATAGCACACAAACAATGTGTGGAAATCAGTTTTTCAGAAAATATTTACCATTTGCACATCAACAAACAAAGGAGTATATTCACAAGAACGTGTGATAACTACCGCAAGAGTAGCTTAACGCAACTTTCAATATCGCAGCCTAGTGCGGGAAAATAACCCCGTGTCAACGTGGAATTCACAACAAGGTGGTAGCATGCGATAGTCACCAGATAACGCGTCAAATGTCATCGTGAAAATCAACGCCACGCCGAAAAAATGCGAAACGCGAATGCAAAAAAACATGCGATGAGGCCAATAGCGGGACAGAAATCAGCGAACACCAGCCACAGGCCTGAAAATCCAACGCGTCCGGCGGGAAAAAGCACCATAAAAGAAAGAAAAAAAAAGCCCAAAAACAATTCAAACTGCGTTGCAACATGGATGCACCCGGACCGAGTGCAGAGGACAAGCCGAACACCACAAGCCCCACGGAGGACCAGCCAGGAACCCCACGTTTGGGGAAGGGCAAGGACAAGAGGAAGACAGGGTTCAGTCCGCAGGAAGACCGGATCATCGTCACGGAGGTGACCGAACACCATCAACAACTGTTCGGCACCTCCACTGCGGCACTGGCAACCCAAACCGAAAAATGGCAGGCCATCGTTACCAACATCAATGCAGTCGGAGTGTCGAGGAGGTCACTGGAGGAGGTCAAGAGGCGCTGGCATGATCTGAAAAGGCAGACCAAACATAAGCTCGCCGCCAACAGGGAGGCAGCAACGGCGACTGGAGGTGGGAGTCCTGCGACACAGGAGGAGCTGGATGAGCTGGAGCAAATGGTGGCCACAGTCAGCAGTGAGGAGACGGTGGCAGGATTGGGGGGCCTGGACACAGCACGATACGACCTGACCCAACAGCAACAGGGTGAGTAACAACTAGGGACGGGGGGACGGGGGGAGATGGGCACAATGGCACACATGCACAATTACGTGTAGCACACAGCACACCCACAATGACCGTGGAACATGTCCCTGATTGCCTTGGCACACTGCAGCACACATAGAAACGCCAAGTAGGCCCCCATCCACAATGTGCTCAGAGGGACCCCCCCTATCACCAATATCACAACCGACCCATGCACATGTGCTGAACCCAGCAAAGCAGCAGCTCTGTGACCCACACTGACTATGCAAGTAACACTGCATGTCCGATAGCATGGCAGCAGCCCCAAAAAAATGACATGGCCCTCGAATCGACATGGAGGTAGCCCAGTGCGGATCACATCCGTAAAGGAGCAGGTCACACTCCGACAGGTCCACGTGCACCCACAACCCATGCCGTACAATACACGCAGCAGACAAACAATGCACCAGGCCACAAAATCTGTCCGAGAGCACATATGGCCCAAGTCAAAAGCAAATCAGTCCCCGAAAAGCACACAATTTAAAGGCACCCCACCTCAAAGGGAGAAGGCTACACGAAATCAGAGCTGCAGGGACAACTCCCCCACAATGCAGCACACACACATAGCAATCACAGGACATCCGCAATGACGGCAATGTGGTACAATGTGCAACACCAGCACCACATGACAGAGCTCACAACAGGTTCCGCTCATGCGTAGTAACTGTCCACTCACATCTGGCATTGCCTGACACTGTGTGATGATAATGAACGGGTACTACCACACATCCGTCATGTATCCGGAAAACACACTGACTGCCATCAAATAGCCAGCTCCCCCAAAACAGTCCCAATGTACATTGGCATGCAGTCTGAATGTAAACATCTGCAAATCAACAACATACATGTGAAACTCTGTTAACCTGCATCTCCCCTTAACATTTCAGAGGGACAATCAACACTTACTGCAGAGCAGACAACAAACCCCATCATTGATGATGTAGAGGACAACCTGCACATATGTCAAGATACCCTCCAACGGATACTGGACAGCCACTGCACCCCACCCCCAGAAGCAGGGCAGGCCAGCTGCCTCGAGGTGACCCCACCACCTGCACAGACCACACAGCAGGAAACACACACCACCACGGCTGTCTCCCAGGACCCCCCGACCAATACATGGAGTACATACAACATGTGTGGTCTTCCCAGGTGGAGTTGGCTGAACAGTTGTGGGTGGGTTTCGAGCTCATGGCAGCCAAACTCGATTCCAAACGTGGGTGTCTGAGTCCCATCAGGGACCACGTACAGTCCCTATCGGACACCCCCGGTACGCACCATGCTCCGCCACAGACCTTGGCTGACCTCGCTGGTGCCATGAATCGTACACAAGAACTGTGTGGGGAGACAGGCACCAGCCATGACAGCACAGAGTTGGCACAGATGCGGAGGTCAATGGAGACCATGGAGCAGATGCAGGCTGGAAGGATGTCTGCCACGGATGGACACCAGCGAGTAGTAGCTGGGAACTTCAATGCCCTGCAGGACTTCATCTTGCCATTGCTGCCACTGAGCCGTCCCCAGATGACTGCAGCGGGAACATCGACACACACAGCTCCGACCCCTGATGTGTCCGTGGCACCCAGTGATGCAGCCATCACCCCGCCACACACACGGGACACACCGGACACAGAACCCGTATCAGGGGAGTAAGAAGGGGATGGGAACTACTGTGTGAGGAAGGCGGCAGTGGCATCCATCACCGCCGTATGGCCTGTCCTTGCCTGGTTATGACCTATGCATCATGGCCTGGGAAACACCTCCTACTGACCCCCGGAACACTCTGCGACATTCACCCGGACCCCGACACGGACTGCCATTTCTTCACCGCTGGCCAATTACACAGCTATCCTGCTGCGGACTGCACTCTCCCTCTTCCCAATCACTGTGCAATCCCCAAAGGACTCTGGTTGGCCCACCACTGGGCTTCCATGTGATGTGGGCTTGGATGGCCATGTACAGCTCCAGCTCCGTCAATCACCTGAATGTGAATAAAACATTCTAAATCACACAGATGTGTCATCACTATGTTCACTCACGTATGGAAGTATGGCTGGATGTGGGGACGATGATTGCACATGAAGGTAAACCCTGGTAACTGACATCTATGCGCATGTGTATCCCTGAGACACATGGCCAATTGGATGACTGTGAAGGTGAGTACTAGCTGTGTCCCTATTGCACATCAACAACAATCACACAACCCCCCAACGTAGGCACACGTCCATGTGTTGAATAGGGCAGTGTGTAGGACTGACCCAAACGAAAGCAGGCCAGGAGTGGTGTCCTACACCACATGTGACAACAGAACTTCACGGCACATACCTACTCAAACACATCTGTGTGGACACATTCTATATTGAGATATGACATTGCTCCACATGATCAGTGGTTGGACACCATACTCACATTGCTGACGTCACGTAAGTGCACATGTCGTTCAGCACAGATCCAAAAACAATGTCTGGCTCACAGAGGTGGAGCTTGCCAAAGGGACACACCCACATTGCACATGCATCAGTCAGTTCATCCCTGTGTAGGGACGATGCTCATTGTGGCACACGAGTGGACAATCTAAACAACACTCCTCACAGACACCAGTGGAGTGGCATAGACTTTATTGGCATGTGCGTGTCAGTACGGACGAGGCAACGGCCACAGCAGGCAGGGACATGCTTAAGACACTTACACACAGCATGGGTACATGTCGAGGTTCAGAAAATGTCGGGGCTAAAATGGACAACATTCATCGCGGATGGCAACGCTCACAGCCCACCTTGCCTTGCTGGATGAGTCATGTGTTGTTTGGCGTCTGCCCATTGCCCCGTGTGAGGGGGCACGACTCACTGCACATGGGATCTGCATAGTGCTCTGCCTCCGGAGTGCGCCGATTGTCTGCTCTGCTGACAGTGATCAGGTGTGAGGGTCCGACAGGTTCACATGTCGTGCTACATTGCCATGTGTGTGCTCTCCCCAGCAGTGTGTCCGAATTGGCAACGTTGCCAAATGACGCTGTGTTGCTCCGACCATGTACCTGCGTCACCTTGCACAGGTGTGTGTACACACGCGTTGTTCCACGCACACGCATTCAGAGCCCGAATGAAGGCAGACGTGTCTTCTGTTGTGGTGGGATATGTGAGCAATCCCCACGATGCAACAAGTTGTTGGGCCATGTGCTGTGGGTGGCAATCGGATGTGGCTGCAGGAACGTAGTTACTCATCCATGAATGCCCGTGCAGCTTCATGTGCAATGTGTTCCAATAGTACGTCGTTGTCATGTTCAAGGAACACCAGGGTGAGCCAATCCATTAGGTGGTCCGGGCAGGTGTGCTCAGCCCACGCCGTCTCACCGATCCGCAACACAGCCCAATAGGGGAGCACCTCGATGTGGTCACTGCACACGAGAAATTGTGCAATCTCCCATGCACAACTACCAATACATATGCAGTATGTCAAAGCATCCCATGCACGGCTGTCTCGGTTACACTCCTGTTCGTGATCCAACAGGGGGTGCAGACACAAGTCATAGTCCAATTCATCAACAGTTGTGTTGGATAGGCAGACATCCATGGGACACTCGAATGTGCATGTTCGGCAGTGGAACCAGGGCTGGATGCAGGTGACGTGGGGAATGCGGAAGCTGAGCCTGTAACTGATCCACAGCACTGCCAGTGGCAGTGAGCCCAGTAAATGCAGCATATGTGCACAGTACTGTTCCACGTGACGGGGTTGTGCATGTGCCCGGTATGGCCTGCCATTGCGTTGGTGCGTCTCGTGAACCGGCACTCTTCTGAACTGCGGCAGTTGTGTGGAGGTTATGCCACAGCTCTGAGCAATGATTCGAATGTGTGTGCAACGTTGTGGGTAATGGGTTGCTGTTTCCGTGAGTGTCAAGGGCATCCCATGCGGGGGTACCACAGGCAGGGGCTTCTGTGTGTGGGCTGTGGGTAAATTGTATGGTTCATTTGCGGAATGCGTGGTGTGGGAGTCGTCCCCATCTGCCATTGCATCTCTGTCAGGGTGCTCCAGGCACGTTCTGGACCAAGGTCAGAGGTGCAGGTGTCCTCCCGCCTTCTTCATTGGGACAATGGTGCTTTCATCTCTGATGTTTGTCTGACTACTACTTGCGTTTTCAGAATGTGATGTGGCTTTGGCGCTGAGATTGGGACACGGCCTTGGGCTCATGGTGTACGGATGGCGATACACACACACATGTTGGCATGTGGAGCCAGGTGCCCGAGCGGCCTTGAGCTGCTTGTGCTATCTCACTCCGTCTCTCTCCCTCGCTCTCTCCCTCTCTTTCCTTTGTTGGGCGCATGGCACACCTTCTTCTCTTGGATTTGGTCTTCCAGGCTGTGTGCTACGGATTGTCCAGTGAGGAGCCGCTAGGACTCATCCTAAGGGTTGTTTCTGCTTTTGTTTATATGGTGTTTTGTGTTGGTGATTGCATTGCTGTATGACTGATTCTCCGTTTTCTGGCCACGCATGTATGTTTATTTTCCTGCTTGTGCGACATCAGGCAAAATGTTTGTTTTGGGATTCGTGGTGTTGGTGTGCAGTTTCTTAGTCCGGGGTGGTCCCGGGGGGGGGTATTGCGGGCCTGAGTGTGGTGTCGGTGGGTGTTGTGGCCCTCTTGGGTGTCCGTGCTGCATGTTCAGTTGCTCGTGGGCATCTGTTGTCCTTCATGTGTGGCTCTGGGCTGTGCTCCCTTTTGTGGTGCAGGCTGTGGTCGGACTTTACACCAGGTCAGGGCAGGTGTAGATTTCCTGGTGCTAACGCAGATTATCGCCGGTTTTGTGTTTTTATCGCTGATGTGGCTGGTCGTTGTGAATGTTGAGGTGTGATGTTGTTGCGCCTTTTGGCACGGGAATGCCCACTCTGCATCTCATTAGCGATAGTTGCGCTGGTCCTCTGTGGCGATGTTTTTTGCGGCTGCTATCGCGGGTAAACTGGTGCTGTGGGCTGGTTACACCAGCTTGTGAATTGGGAGGTATATTTATCACGACTTTGGCTGTGATAAAGTGCTGTTAATTCGGCAATAGCTCCTTGTGAATATGCCCCAAAGTATCTTGAATTTGTTTTAGCCCTGTAAAAATCTTTGTTTCCATCACACTTCAGAATTACTGACAAAATGTGCTTCTTTGTTCTTTCCCAACTGTTGAAATATTTTGAAATATGTGTACAGTTCATTTACAGGTATTTAAATGTTTTTGTGTTTTAGGAAAAAAAGATATCCTACAGCCTTTGTTTTCACACTCCCTCTACTCCAGAAAGATTGCCAGATTGTTCGCTTAAAAAAGACCCTTAACGTAGCAATTACAGAAAGAATCATAAAAATCAAGCTCAATGTTAAAATAACAAAGTAGCAGATTGTCAGAAGACATAGCCTGATATTTGACTTCTGTCTTTAAATGCACATCAAATATGTAGGCCTGGGCGGAAAACTACGCAACGCTCGCGGAGTGTGCGTAGTTTGCGCAACTACGCGCTATGCGAATCGCACGTAGCACAGTGCAAAAACGCGTAGCGTAGCGGGCATTTTTTGCTTGCTCGCGGTCCTCAACGTCAAGTTGGCGACCGCGAGCGAGCAAAATCAACATCCCAGCGAGACTTTTTCCTCGTTCGCGATTGGCAACATCAAGTTGCCGATCGCGAGCGTGGAAAATAAACCTCCCGGTGAGATTCTCAACGCGGGGAGGACAGGTTTCTCATTGCTAGTGGTCGCGTATGCTCGCGACCGCTCGCGATGAGAAACTACCAGTCCGCGTTGAGAAAGCTGCCGCTCGAGTACAAATCTACTCGAGTGGCAGAAAAAGACCGCTTGCACTGTGCATGATGCCGTTCGCAATGATTGCACAGTGCGGACAAGCATCCGGCACTGTGCAATCATTGCGAACAGCATTTCCCTACCGCACTACGCAGTTCGCGTAGCTACGTGTAGCACGCGTAGTGCAAAGTACACTTCGTCTAGCTACGCGTAGCGCGACTAAGCGAACTACGCCCAGGGTTACAAATATGACAAGATTAAAACAAAATTTAAAATCATATTTATTGCACATTTACCTTCTGAAATTCAGCATGGTTATTTGGGGTGGGGGGCAGCTGCAGTATCCCCTCCCTCACCTCTACTTCCAGCACTTGTGGGAGCTTCCAGTTGACTCGATCTCAGCAAACCTAGAACTAGGCTACAAACAATGGCCTCAGTGTTCTAGTTGAATGTAATCTCAATCATGCCCCAGTACAGTTTGCAAGCCAACCACATATGGCTAAAGGGGAATCTTAGTTCCCTAATTAAGTCAAACAGGCATTGCATATGGGACTGATGATATAGGAGAATAGTAGTGAGTTGTGTCGGACTTCACATCACAGTTCATTTAAGATGTTTAAAAGTGATCAGTTCTTACACTGAACAAAAGATTACTCAACAAAGATGTGAACTAAGTGAAGGAGCATTGCCCCACCCACACTTTATCCGTAAGCAAAGTAAAATCTATTGATAATTACTTAAATTCGTAATCATCATCCACTTCAGCAATATATCTATACAATCCAAACAGTCTAAAAATGTATCATAAATAAAATATAACATTTCAAACATGAGGCTGCCAAGAATCCTACATTGCTTGATGGAACTATATTCATGCAAAACTGTATTGCTTTTGAAACAGAATTACATCATGACTCAAAAATAAAGGTTGTGGACGAAGTCTTCATTCTTCAAACAATTCAGGACATAAGCAGAGTAGGTGCTAAGGAAGTTCTTTCCTATATCAATATAGTGTTCAGTCATTTACCTATGTGAAAAGGATGCCCTATTTTTCTAAACTCTGCTATTGGAATCTGAGGCAAAGCATTTCATCCAGCACAGTGCTGGTTAATGAATTAGAGGGATTGCCTGCTTTCTCGACCTTATATAGGAAGTTAAAACATATTGTGCCGTATTTAATTGTTGACGGGTGGCCCGGCTCTCCACCAAGGTAATGGAATAAATTACTCAGTCTCCCTAATGGAGATACTGCCTGCCAAATACAGAAATGACCGACAAGCAGACAGTCATTTCTAAAGCATTGCCAGGAACCCTCGTTGCGGCGGTTCCTTTGAATGCTTAACAGAGCATTTCACCAAACTGTTTTCTTTTTTCATTTTCAAAAACAAAGTCCAGAAGCAGGATTTTCTTCTTGAAAAAAAAAAAGATAAAATAATCTCCCATGGTGAGGGAGGCACTTAGAGGTTTTTTACTGCCCCTTGGTACCAGGGTTTGTGACAGACAGTAAAAAACAGCTATATGCCCAACCATGCTAATTGGGCAGATGGATATTTAGCCAATTCTCTGAAGGCCCTTTCTTCTTTGGGCCATCAGTGAGGCTTGGCCACAGCAGTGAGTCACAGCAGTAGTCACCAGCCTGGCCAAGCTATGGTCGGCCTATATTTAAATTGGGTGGGCGGAACACTAAGTTGATGGGGAGGGAACACCTTTGCTCTTGCAACAGAGTTGCCTCTCCGCCAACATATAAATTAGGCCCTTTGGGGCATATTATCAAGAACGGCGTTAAAAATTATCGCCGCTTTGGCGGCAGAAAACTGCCGCTAAAGCGGCGATAATGGGCTTGATAATATGCCCTTGAGAATTCCAATAGAAGTCCATGTTCTGGTGTGAACATGGGCTTCTATTGGAATTCTCCAGGGCATATTATCAAGCCCATTATCGCCGCTTTAGCAGCAGTTTTCTGCCGCTAAAGCGGCGATAATTTTATCGCCGTTCTTGATAATATGCCCCTTTGTCTTTTCCAGTAAAATTCTTCTAAATCCAGAGCTCTTGTACAATTGATCAATATCTTATCATGTAATTTCTTCAAAACACTAACAGGTATCTCAAGGGGCCAGAGTGAATTCAATTCAGGTTTATCTAAAGCAACTTTCAATGCATCTACTCAGGGTTTGCTTTTAGTAGTGTTCACTCTTGTTTGAGATTTGTTAATATCCTTCCACAGATGGAGTGTAATGCACTACTATTCAAAGAGCTGAATTGTTGTCAAATTTTACCAAAACAAACTCAACAATTAAGGATTGTCTGACCTCAACTGTGACTGACTTGCAGATTTTGTTGGACCAGAAACTTTTCTGTATACCTGATATTGTATTTTATCCAAAGAAAACTCATTTTGGCTCACATAAGCTATATGCCCATAATCTAAAGCAGGTAATTACTTATCTTGCCTGACTGCTAACGTAGGTTTATCTGAAGAGCTGGGTATTCTGCTGCACAAAAAGTGGAAGGCAAAGGTAAGAGCTGTATTTCTAATTGATAATGTAGCAAAAGCTGTATGGGAGAACCAAAATCATTAAACCAAACTCCCAGCTAATTGTAAATAGATGTTACAGAAATAAACTGATCCCGTACCTTGGTAGTATTGCTTAAGAGACAATTTCGCCTGTTATATTTGTCTACTTTAGATAATGCACTCAGACATCTTGCTGTGGTCAAAACGATCCCTAAATTGGCAATATAGAGGCTGCATATCAAGGTAGTGAGCACACATCTATGCTTCAGCCGCTTGTTGGTGTTTATTCTTCTGAAAGATGGAGCCCTACTTCAGTTTGATACAACCCATGTCCTATTTTACAATTGTTGAGTGTCCTTCAGCAGAGCTTCCGAGATCCCCCACTTTATTATCTTTTGCCAAAAGATCCTTTTGTTCACAGCATTGAAGGCAGCACTGAAATTAATAAAACTGGCAAATACGTGTGCTTGCCAGCAGTGTACTGTCTAATTAGTTAGGCAAGTTTATTATCTAGGATGCCACATTTATTGCTAATGCCAATCTGATCGAAAGGTAAAAGAGAGTCACTTGAGTCCCACACATTAAATAGTTGAACAAAATGATTGAAAAGAATTTAGCATTAAGATTACGTAATGTAGCTAATCTATCACATATTTACTTTTTAGATGAAGGGATGTTTTATTGAGCCTCTCCAACTTACTGGAATGTCAGGCCGAGATTGCCATGGACATAATTAAGGGGTCAGAGTTGCAGCCCCTGGTATTTATGTTATGCCCCTGGCATGCCTTTGTGGCCCCTGCCCTGAGAGCTGACAGTCAGTGTCAATAACAAGGGGTCACTAATCGTTTGGGCTCCGCTCTCCTTTATTCTATCATTCACCATCAGTGTAATACAAAATTGAGCACCAGAGCTTGAACGAGACCTTCATTGGCAGCCTTGGGTAGTAAATAATTTTAAATGTTTTTTGTGTGCTGCCTTGTGGAAGAGAGTGTGTTTGTGTGAGAGAGAAAGAGTGCATATGTGTGAGAGTGTATCTGTATGTGTCTGTCTGTGTGTGCAAAAGTAAGTGAAGGAGAGGCAGTTATAAGTAGTGAGTGAGAATTAGTGTCAGTAAGTACGAGAGTAAGAGTGACTGCAAGTGAGTGAGAGTGGAAGAGTGAGAATGAATAAGTAAGAATAAGTGTGAGGGAGTGTTAGAGAATTTGAGTGAGCAGGGCTGGACTAAAAACGTAAATCAACCCTGGAGAAGTGTTCAAATCAGTCCATACACTGTAAGAGGCCACAACTAGAATAGGGTTTAGGTATTTTTCATGGCTGACAGCCCATTTTATTCTGAAAGCAGTTCCCTGGTCTGTAGCCTATGGGAAACATTCCAGAGCATATGACTTGCCATTTAGGCTCTGAGAGTGAATGAGAATACATGGAAGTAGTGAACATAGAGTGAGTGCAAGAGTGTGAGTGAGTGAGAAAGTATGAATGAATAAATGTAAGGGCGAGTGAGGGAGTGTGAATGAATGAGAATGAGTAAGTCAGAGTAAGGGAGTGATAGTAAGAGTGAGAGTTATTTAGTGACAATGTTCGAGTTATTCAGAGTAAGAATGAGTGAGAGTAAGAGTGAATGAGTGAGCATACAGTGAGTGCAATAGGGTGAGTAGAATGAATGAGTGGAAGTGTGTGCAAATGAATATGTGAGAATGAGTGTCAGAAGGATTATGAGTGAGTCAATGTGAATTGAAATAAGAATATAGATTAATGCTTGCAAGTCTGCCACTGACCCGGGCATACTAAAGGTAATTCTTGGCAACCATGGCAAATGACAGGACATGAATACAGTAGGCAATTCTTAGCAGGCACTGTCATACTAGAGGCACTGTCATAGTTAAATCATGACTTAATGGCCTCCCATGGAAAATACTGGTGCTGGCATACTTGAGGCAGTCATTGGCATATATGGCACCCATGGAAAAATACTACTTTTGGCATTCTTTAGGAAATTCAAGCCAAAGGTGACACCCGTGGCAACTTTGGAAGTAATCCTTGTAGCAAACAAGGACATCCATGGCTTTTGGGAGGGGGGCAACCATGCCAAATTGCTGGCCCTGACATAGTGGAGATAATCTTTTGCATTTTTTAATGCAAGTTTTGGCTTTTGGGGCTCCCGTGGCATATGAAGAGCACCCATGACAAATGGGGCACGCTTAGGACATTTAAGAAAAAAATGAGATCAATGCCTGTGGAGAGATAAGTTTTATTTTCATTGCACACCAGAAAAGGGCTTGAATATTTAATGAGTGCCCTTACAGTGCCTAGGACCTTTTAACAGATTTATGTCAAAATTGTGCTTTAAAATACACTAATAGATCACATTTTTCCAAATGTTATGAAACCAACCCCACCTTGAAATCCCCTAGAAGAGGCCTAGCTCACTCATCTTGCTCATACACTATCATTATTACATCCTCCCACTTTCCAAGATTATGGCAGCACCCTAACATGTGTGGCATCGTAAATAGACATTTCTTTGTGTGGGGCTGTTATATTAATCATTCAGTTAGTATGTATGTATACATGTATGTATGTATGTATGTGACTACGCATGCATGTGGTATTACTATAGCTCAAACCTAGTCATAAAGCAGCAGAATACTGTACAGGCTCAAAGGCAAGCATAAAGTCAATGAGAGATAGGAGAGGTAGCTGGTTTGAGAACTGTTATGCATTGTAATGTAATGAGGTATGTCTTCAACTCTACTAAATTGGAGCAGCAGGGGGACAGTTCTTATCGATACACTATGCTGTACCAGATCCTGGATGTATAGGTGGAAAAGGTCTACTACCTGCATTCGGATTGTGTTCTTACTATAGGTGTGCCAAGAGCCACCAGAGATGGTGAGCTTGTCTGACAGATAAGCGGGGCTGCTAGTCATGATGTTTACCAAAAAGGGGGACAGAGGGCTTTGAAATGAAGCAACTGCTTTTGAAGATGGGGCAAACAGACAATGAGAGCCTTAAGACTTCCGTCTGAATGAGGGCGATGTGACCATGTTTCTTCTGGCTCTGGATGAGAAATGCAACGGTGTGTAGGATGTCCTTAAGAGATGCCAGTGCAGAGTTTGGGACTGGGAGGCCATGGAGCAGGGTGTTAACACCAACCAGATGTGAGAGTTTTAGGGCTTGAGGAGCAGTTTTTTTGAGAAACAGTCTTACTTTCTTTAGAAGAAAGAGTTGGTACCAACCTGTCTGTGTTTTTAAGGCAATGTATTCCTTGAGGGGGAGTTTGGTGTCCAGGTTGAATCCAAGTGACTTGGCATTTAGTGAAAGTTGCGGTTAGAAGCCATCAAGTTTCATTCATGTCATTGAGCCAGATTTGAACTGTTTCTTCTTTCTTTTTCTTGGCAAATAATAGTAATTCTATATTGGTATGGTTGAGATTTAGGTAGGTGCTGGACATCCAGGTTTTCTTTTCTTTTTAAATATGCAATACAAAGATCAAAATCAAAATTGAGAAATTCATTACCACCCCGAACCCCCCCACCCCCCACCCCACATCCCACACCCCACACCTCAGAAATAAATGCAATAGATTTTGCCAACAGTGGGAGAGAAAAATAAAATAAAAAGGAATTTCCTTTGTACAATAGTCAATAGCATTAAATGAGCTTGAGTCCACAGGTATAAGTACTAATTCCGCTGAGGGTAAACTTAATATAGCAGCTACGTGGCACCTTTGTACAATCCTTGTGCAAACATTGCAGAGATAATGCCAATTGAAAAAACAGCAAAGAGAAGAGAAAAATTAATAGATAACCATTCCCTGGTAAAGTTAAGGTATTACACAAAAACCTGACATTTCAACATACAATACAGATTACAGAGACCTTAGGTATTTTTCTGACTAAGCCACGTGATTAATGGTTCCCAGATAACTAATCCTTTTTTCCTTGCCCGAGCGCCTTTCTTGGCGTAGATGGCCTTCTCAAGATTGCAAGTCGCTACCAATCTGGCCAACCATTGAGGAAACAGAGGAGGATTTGGGTCTATCCAAGAAGAGGCTATACAGATCCTAAGTATAGTCATGGCTACAAATATTAACGCTCCCCCGTTCTTTCTATTAAGTGTATCTTGTACTCCTAGCAAAATAATAGCTGGGGTTATCTGGATGTCCTGCAATAGAATCCTACTTAGAAACTGTTGTATTTTATCAAGTAGTGGTTCTAATTTCAAACAGGTAGCAAACATGTGAACTGAGTCTGCACTAAACTCCGAGCATCTAGGGCAGAGCGTTCCTTTACCTGTTCCCCATTTAGCAATTCTACTGGGTGTGATATACAGAAAGAAACCAGTCTTATAGAATTGTGCCTGTAGTTTGGCTGACAACAAATCGCTCTGAGCAAAGCTTAGAGCGAGACGAAACGTATTGCAAGGGACATCTAATTTCTGTTGCCATTTATTATCTATTCTTCCCAAATCATCAGACATTCGGCTATTCAATGCCGAATAGATATACCCAATACGAGGTAAAGCGGGGCCCGTAACTTATCGATAAGGTCTATTTTTGCAAACCCCGCCAGCCCACCAGCCTTACGAGACAGGAAATCCTTTATAGCAAAATAGTTAAAAGCCTGATTCTCACTCAGATTAAATTGTAATCTAAGGCCACTAAACGGCCGGACTCCTTCGGAAGTAAGTAAGTCTCTGAGCTTTGAGATTCCTGCTTTATACCAATTTTGGAAATATGTTTTCCCGAAAATAGCTGGTAAATTAGTATTGTTCTTAACAGGAGTGTAGACATTTAATCTACCTACCCCAAAGAGCCTGCGTACATTAGAAAATACCCTATATGCGCTCAACAGGGTCATGAATCTGACCCGTTTATAGTAGCCAAATCCAAGTTGCTGCCAAAGACACCCCCGAGCCTCTTCACCAAGTAATAAAGTAAAGGGAGACGGGAGTCCCGAGGTGGCCATACCTGGATGTTCATGTAGCAGTTCCGTACAATATTGTAGTACCGTAGCCCAAAAATACAGTCTTAAATTGGGGAGCGCCCATCCCCCTCTGTCCCAAGGAAGAGAAAGCAGCTTAAAGGCCCTCCTCGGCTGAGAATAGGCCCAGATGTATTGAGAAAAGAGTTGTTCAAATTTTTGAAGCATAAGTTTATTAAACTCTAGAGGGATAGCCCTGAAGAAATAAAGCAGTTTGGGGAAAAAGATCATTTTCAAAACGTTACAACGCCCTACTATGGTCAAGTGCAGGTTATTAATCCGGCTAAGTGCCCTCTTTGTTTCCGCAGCCAGCGGAATCAGATTTTCTTTTACAATAGAGTCAATATCAGTGACGATGGTAACCCCCAAATATTTGGCTTTGTGTACAACCCTACTGTCCTCCCAATTGATTCCTTCATTTAGGATAATCTGCGTTTTTTCCCTATTGAGTGCATAGCCGGATTCCTTCCCGAACTCTTGAGCCTCCTGTTCCAAAACTTTAGTGGCTGATTCCGGATCAGGAGTCACCACGGCCAGATCATCGGCATAAGCCATGATCTTGGTTTCTGCACCAAACCAATTCACAGCCGGAATTTCATGGTTGATTTCAATTTTCTTAATAAAGGGATCGATATAAATGGCAAAGAGCAGTGGAGAACAAGGACAGCCCTGCCTCGTCCCACGTGATATTCTAATTGGCTCTGTCAATTTCCCATTTATCGAAATTCTGGTTGTGGGATTTAGGTAAAGCGCTTGAATAGCTTGAATTGCCTTGGGTCCAAAATGCATCCGCCTCATAACACCCCAAAGATATTGCCAGGAGACCCGATCAAATGCTTTTTCAGCATCGAGTAAAATTAATGAGATCGGGTCTCCGGACACTTGAGCAGCGTCAAATAGGGTGATGGTCCGCCGGATATGTTCTATGGTACTCTTTTTGGGAATGAACCCATGCTGCCACTTCGAGACAATTGGCTCAATTCTGGAGGATAGTCTGGATGCAAAAATGTTGGAATATACCTTGGAATCGCAATTAATAAGAGTAATAGACCTATATGAGCCCATCTCTAATGGTGACTTATCCTTTTTCAGAAAAATTACAATCTTAGCTGTAGACCAAGATACGGGTGGGGAGGCCCCGTTAAAGATAGAAATTACCAGATCTGTAAAGAGATCTTTTATTTGAGGGGAACATTTTTATAAAACTCGACTGGGATACAGTCAGCGCCAGCAGCTTTGCCATCCGGCAGACTTGCCAGTGCTGTAGAAATTTCTTCCCAAGTTGGAGGATTCTCCAACAGAATATGATCTTCCGCGCTAAGTTGAGACAATGATATAGCGTTAAGATATTTGGAGATCTCCCTATCTCTCATATCCGGGGACCAAGTATTCTCTTCAGTATAGAGACTGTTGTAAAACTCTCGAAATGCCCTCTGAATCTTAACCGGGTCATCAGTAATCTCTCCAGTGGCGGTTTGAATCGAGAGTATTGCATTGGTGGAAACTTGTTGTCTGGTCCTAATGGCCAGCTGGTGGCCTATAAGTTCGCTACACTCATATACTTTCTCGCGGGCCGACGCCCATTTTGCGGCCATTCTTTCTGTAAAAATAGACCCGATTTCAGCCTTGACAGCTACTACCTCAATCTGTGCAGCTTCAATTTCAGTCCCTAGCTGAACTGCCTGCATTAATTTCCCCCCTACTTTTTTCATTTTATCTTGCAAATCCAAGACCTGCGTCTTCTCTTTCTTGTTTTTCCTAATGGAGAACCGCAGCGTCTCTCCACGAATACCTGCTTTTAGGGTGTCCAATACCACCAGTGTTGAGGCCGTCCCAATATTAAACTCAAGGAACTCTTGAATCCAGCCCAGCATGTATGACCTATATCATTCGTCATACAGCAGCGCCTCTTCAAAGCTCCAGTTCGAGACTTCTCCTCTGGAACCCATCCCCCCAATGTTGAGTATGAGTGGATTGTGGGCCGACATAAATCGCGGAGCAGTGTCAATAGAGCAATCACGCGTCAAAGAGGAAGAGATCAGAAAATAATCCAGCCTTGCAAGAGATAGATGAGGGGCTGAAAAGTAGGTGAAACCCTCTTGGTTAGGTTTTAAATTGGCCCATGCATCATCAAGTCCGTGAGTATGCATTACGTTTAATATAGCCTGGTATACTTTGGGTTTCCTTCCTCTATAGTTCCACTGACCCCTCGCCCTCCAATTACTGGGCAGATTGATGTTAAGATGGCCACAGACGATAATTGGAAGCGGCCAGTGAGCCAGTTCTCCTGTGAGCCAGTTTATTACCCCAGGATCGTCTGAATCGTTCCCATAGATGGAGCATATAGTAAAAACGGATTTGAGGGGTAAACAGCATTCAGCAATGACCCATCTCCCTAGAGAGTCAGATTTTACTCGGAAGGTTTTTAATGAGTGCTTCTTCTGAACCATAATCCGTACTCCTTTCACACGCGCACCTTGGGAAGTTCCCCCAATGAATCTATACCCCAGCGAATTCAACAGATGTTTCTGCGCTCCCTCAATATGTGTTTCTTGGAGACAGACGATGTCGGCCTCCAACAAACGTAGCCCCTGTGCTACCTTTTGTCTCTTCATAGCATCATCCAGGCCGCAGATGTTTACAGAAACTATTCTGAGGTTACTCATCATATTCGTGTTAGAGTCTGGGCCAATTGAGCTCGCCTAAACATCATACGAGTTCCCAATAGACTGACATTGAAAGAATAAACAAAATACCCCTTTAAACCAACATGAATAACTATACCATTCCAGGCATAAAAATAATTTCTCTCTTGTGGACAGTTAAATCTAGAAAGTTATTTTTCTTTTATCAACATACTTTTTCTTTTATTTATCCCTCTTTTTCTTTTCTTTTTTCTTTTTCCGTCCCGAACATTTCCCTTGTTTACCCTCCCATTTGCGCCATACCTCCAAAAACCATTTTCACATTGGCCACCACCTATAGAATAAGAAACATCATCATTCCTCCCACCATTGTACGATTGTCTCCCCATCCCACCTCTTCCCACTCCCCCCCCCAAATAGAGCAATCAGGGCAACCCTGAGTGATGGTCATCTCATGTGAACCCCCGCCACCAGGCCATGCCAGGTTTGACTGCCAAGATTGTAAAAGGAAAAAAAAAAAAAAGAGAAATAAATAGCTTGACCCCTGCCGGTAGTGCCCTTCCCTAGTTGAGCAAGCCTGCTAGTACCCTTGTATCGCTGCTCCCATGTGATAGACAGTAGCTACAGCAATAAAGGCTATAGATAACAGAGCGACAGGGGATCTTAAGAAATTAGCCTTGCTCAGAAGAGAGAGAGAGAGAGAGTAAAAAAGAAAAAAATACAGCTTAACTCAGCCCTTTCTTCCCTCTGATTTCTTTCAAAAATTCCCCAGCTTTAATCTCTGACAAAAAGATCTGAGAAGATCCATTAAAAATCACTTTTAGTTTAGCTGGGTTCATTAAAAACATCTGAGCACCTTGCTGCTGGAAAGGAGCTATAAGCTGGCAAAGACGCCCACTCCGCTCAACTGTAACGTGACAAAAGTCAGGCTTTGCAAAAAACAACACTCCATTAGACCCCTTCTGGGAATTCGGGCGAGTCTGCTCGTAGACCAACTGTCTAAGGAGAAAGTTTCCAAAGAAAACCAAAAAGGCCCTGGGTTTTTCTTCGCTGAAGCTGCTGCCATCCCGTCGCAGCCTTCGATTGAAAGGGAAGCGGTGTGCCCTCTGGACCTCATGGTCCCAGTTCCAGTTTGTATAATCCGGAAAGGTGTCTCGTAAAAGCTTAACGATATATCGCCTTGGGTCATCCACCTCTACCCCTTCAGGAATCCCCAAAAGGCGAAGATTTTTCTACGTTGTCGATTTTCCTGTTCTTCCAACTTCGTCATTACATCGATCAAACATGCAGCTTGGGAAGTGCCCTGTTCATTTAAGGTAGTTACTTCAACTTCCAGATTTTCTGTATGGCCTTCAACCATAGCAACACGATCACCAATGTCAGTGCAGATCTTACTCAGCTTCCGCATACCTCCTTGCAATTTTTTGGCGGCCCTCATCTTGGAATTGTTTTATTGAAGTCAGTATGGAGGTTAAGGAAGGTTCTGCCGTATATGCCGGTACTGATTCAGCGCTCTCACAGTGCACAATTTTGGCTGTTTCATCACCCAGAGGAAAAGGCAATTGAGAGTCCGAATAATCCCATCTGAGCTGGCTGCGTCTTTTAGCCTTATTACGTAGTTTTTTCTGCCGCTGGACAGTTCCAGTGTCAAAGGAGGGGTCAGACTCGTTATTATTAGAGGAACTGTCAGCGCTTGAGCTAATCACACCATCCTCTGTTAAAGAACCATCAGAGACTGAATAGAAATGCTCTCCAATAAGTTCGGGAGTCTGGGGAGCCTGGGCGCCGACTTTGTCTTCCAAGCCTTCAGAGCCTGAGGCGGACGCAGTCTCCAGCCTAGGATCAGCGTTAGAGCTATTGGTTCTCAAGGAGGGCACTGAGGAAGAGTCTATGACTTCATTGGAATTCTTGGAGCTATCCTGGCTGCTGAGTTTGGCCCAAGCTGTTACAGCTCCCCCAAATTGAGCAGAGATACAAGCAGCCTTCTGGGGATCGCCCGGCTGTACTGAGCTCCCATCTGCCAAAGTCGTTGTTAATAGGCAGCTGGAATCATCTGCTAATGTAAGGACAGTCAGGGGAGGTGTCACCTTAATTGCGGGAAAATGTTTAGTAATTGAGGGCAGGAGACCAAAATCTGCGCCAGCACCCTCCTTCATGCTTCCTCCGCCCCCAGGTCTCCCCGCCGTCTTTTTCAGACCACCGGTTTCCCGTTTACCTTTAGGGAGAGTATCTGTCCTCTCGGCGTCTTCTTGAGTCGCGCTGACCAGAGCTGCTTTTACTTTAGCGTTCCTCGCTCCCCGGGTCGACATTTGCCTTGAGTTAAGCTGGGACGCTGCTTCCAACAAGGCAGAGACCAGGCGGGCTGGCGAGCAGATATCAGGCTCCCGAGGTGTTCCGATCAGGACACACACCGCTAGGCAGCCTGTAGTTGCCGGTACAGCTCCCGCAATCCAGGCAGTAGAACGGACCGCCGCTCGAACTTCGCACCACCTCCTGCACGGCGTTCGGTACCTAACTCTGCACAATCTGGAAACCAGCATCACGGAGTCAGGTAAAAGCAGTAGATTATCGATGCCCCCCGGCACGGCGTGGCAGCTGGATGGAAAGAGCTCACACTAGCGCCATCTTGCTCGCCATCCTGAAGCCTACCGGACATCCAGGTTTGGATGTTGTGCAGGCAGTGTTTGAGGAATTGGGTGTCCAAAGTAGAAGAGACTTGGTACATTGGTGAATCGCGATGTTGGTATTTGGGAGTACATCACCAAGAGGCTCCATGTAGAGGATGAAGATGGCAAGGAACAGTATGTAACCATAGGGGACTCTGCAGGTAATAGGGATCTATTCGGACCTGTAGATAGTGATGTGAACAACCTGGTGTTGGTTGGAAAGATAGGAGGAGAACCAGTGAAGGACCTGGCTGGAGAATTCCATTCAAGACTCCACGGTGCGCATGAGGGTGGGATGTTTGACTGTGTTGAAGGCAACTGAGAGGTTCAACAATATCAGAAGAAAAGGGTCATCTTCATCTGTGGTCAGGAAGTTATTTTCTATGTTGTGTAAGGTAGCAGTGTCCATGCTGTAGTGTGATCTAAAGCCTGACTGTTAATTGTGCAGGAGATGGTAAGTATCAATATTCAACAGACACTGCTCATTCAATGATCTCGCAGATGAATCTTAGGTGAGTGATGGGCCAGCATTTACCGAAGTCACCAGGGTCTATTGTTATTTTCTCTAGGACTGGAAGGATCTGGCCTGTCTTGAGAGCTTCTGGGAAGATGCCTTGAATGAGAGACAATGACAATGGTGAGTAGGGGTGCAAGAGTTACCCCAAATAGATCATTGATGAACAACAAATGTTAGACATCATTTTCATCAGTAGTGAATTTGAGGGATTAGAATATGTTGGCAAGGGGTGTGGCTTGATGCCAACCGAAGATGGCTGCTCTCCTTTTACTCTCTGTGGCATCTCGGGAGGGTTTTCGACCTCCGTCCGGCTTTCTACTGATTTGGCTGTATGAGCTGATGTCTTTCGCTCCGTGAACTTCTCTGGATTCTAATGGGCATTTCTTCATGAACGGTGAGCCGCCTGGTGACTTCCTTTTCTTCTTTGAAGTGTGCGGCGTGTTTTCCTCATGGAACTCGCGTCCGCCATTTTAAGTTTTCCTCACGAGGTCCCGGTGCTCACCGCAACGTTTATATCTTCATTGTCTGCCCTCTTCAACTTGCCTTGAGGATTGCTTTTCTCTACAATTTTTGCCGCATTAACCAAATTTGCATATTTCTATGGCTACGCATATGTTTTCTCACTGTTTGCCTCCTCCAGCCTGATGTAAGGATGGTTTTCACCTCATAACCTTGCTGCATTTTTAATAATTGGCTATTTTCCTTGACATTAATTTCTGCCTGCTACGCTTGAAGGCTGCCAGTGTTCCTCCAGTCAACCTTTTCAGCTGGATGTTTGGCTAAGTGCATCCCTCTACCTTCTCCAGCCTGATTTAGTTCCCCCTTCAAATATCTTACGACACTCTCTTTATTTTGTTTTTATTATATGGTTTATGGGGAGAGAACAAAGTCTGTATGACGTTCTACACCATCATCTACGTCGTTATCTCCTCTGGAAGTCTACAACCCTTTCACCGTCCTTCAATCCAACATGGAAGAGTCTTCTAGTGCTTCTGCTCCGCTTTCAGTGGCTGCTTCTTCATCTCCCTCTAATATTCCACTTCCAACCTCAAAGTCTTTGCTTAAATCATCGTCCCCTCCGCTCTCTCATCTGGCAAACGTGTCAAGAAAGACCCTCCATCTCCTGCCACTTCTCCTCCTCTCACGTCCCTCGACCTACTTTTGGATGAAATTCGTGCTCTTCGCCCTCTCATGGAAGAAACCAACAATTGTCTACAAGTTTTGGAGGACAAGTGGTCACACATGGAGTCTAAAGTAATGCAAGTTGACCACCGTGTTGACTCTATTCAGGTTGTAGTGGACCAAATTCCTGCAATGCAAACTGAAATTATTTCACTTAAAAAGCATATTGAAAATCTTGAGAACCGCAACCGTCGTAATAATCAACATTTATATGGTCTGGCGGAGGGCCAGGAGCGTTCGGATCCTATATCATTTTTCAAATCCTTCCTTCCGAAAGTCCTGGGTCTTCCTGAGTCTCCAACGCTTAATATCCAAAGAGCATACCGCTTGGGTCATAATCCACGCTTTCCGACCCCTTCCACTAAACCAAGAGGTGTTATTATGTACTTTTTGAAATACACCGATTTGCTAAGAGTCTTACAAGCAGCCAAGCTCAAGGGTCGAATAACCTGGCAGGGTTCTAACCTCTTTTTCTCGCAGGATTATGCGAAATAAACTGCGTACAAAAGAAAGCAATTCTTGGATATGCGACCAGCATTACATACTCTTAATGCTCATTTTGGTCTCTTTCATCCGTGTTTTTTCAAGGTAACCTACAAAAATAAGACATCAACCTTTGAAGATCCGGCTTTGTTGCAACGCTTCATTGACAGCTGTAGAGTAGAGAACATGGACGTTTACAGAACGTCCAACATTTGATGTTTTTGCTGTATAACTTTTCTCTTTCGCAATGATGTTTATATTGCCTTTCTTCTGCTTTGGTATTAACTGTTTCTGTTTTAAATTGTCTCTTCATGATTCCTTGTTCTCTTGTTTCTTCTATTACGATTAAGGTATGGTATCCTGTTTTGATCCTTGTGATTACTGGTTTCGTTTTGGATGGAGTGTCCTCCCCCCCGACCTTGCCCTGAGATGTCTGGTCAGTTGTGTCGTCTTCCTTATGTGGCTTCCCCACCCTCGTTGTTGGTATGTCTTTTTTTTTTAGATTTTTGTCCTGTTTTCTGTATATTTCGTGTTTGTCTCCTCTCTTTTCCCTCTCTACTTTTCTCTCTCCCTTTTCCTTTTTCTTTTACTTATTCCTTTCCAGACAATCTTCTTCTCTTCTCTATCAGGGTCCTCCTCGCTTTTTTCTTTTTTCTCTATATTCTATTATAATTTCTTACTCCTTTACATTCACATCTTATCTCTTACTTCGCGTATATTTCAACCTCTTGGTACCTTTTTGTTTCTTTATATTTTGTATTTCCTCTACTTTATCTTCTTATTATTCCCTTTCTTCTTTTTTAGCTGAAATTGTATAACATATTTCTATTTCAAATGACTCTCCGCATTGTATCATGGAATGTTAAAGGTTTGGGTTCTCCCATAAAATGTCAAAGGGTTTTAACTTATCTCTCTAATTCCAAATGTGACATTGCTCTGCTTCAAGAAATTCACATTGTGGATAAGGAAATTGCTAAACTTAAGCGGCAATGGGTAAGTCATGTTTTTGCCTTCCCATGTAGTGGGAAACGTAATGGTGTCGCTATTTTGTGTCACAAACGTTTAGATGTTCAATTGCTTTCACAAGACTCTGGTGACCTAGGCAGATGGGTGTCTGTTTCCCTTTTAATCAACAAAATTCCTATTCCTCTTTTTAACCTCTATGCTCCTACCTCTCCCAATAATGCTTTCTGGCCGGCAATTCTGTCCAAACTGATGACCTTTAACGATGATTACCTGTTGGTGGGTGGGTGGTGATTGTAACATGGTTGTTGACCCTATACTTGACCGCAAGTCTAAAACCAAATTTATTCCCTCTCTTATGCATACCCAATTTACTTCAACCATTACAATCAATCAATCAATCAATAAGGGGGTTTATAAAGCGTGCTACTCACCCGTGAGGGTCTCAAGGTGCTGGGGGGGGCAGCGGCTCCGAGTAAGGCAAAAAGACAGGTCTTGAGATCTTTCCTGAACTTGTGCAAGGTCGTGGAGCGTCTAATGTTCACAGGGAGCTCGTTCCAGGTTTTTGCTGCGATGTAGGAGAAAGCTCTCCCGCCGGTTCTGTTTCTGCGGATGCGGGGGACCTCTGCCAGGGCGAGGTCGGCGGAGCGGAGGTTTCTCTTGGGTACGTGGAAAGATAATCTCTCATTGAGGTATTTGGGTCCGATGTTGTTGAGGGATTTGTAGGCGTGGGTGAGGAGTTTGAAGGTGACCCTCTTTTTGACGGGGAGCCAGTGGAGGCCTCGTAGGTGTTGGGTCATGTGCTCGTGGCGCGGTGTCCCGAGGACGAGTCTGGCTGCGGCGTTCTGGATGGTTTTCGAGTTTGTGTAGAAGAGTTTTGTTGATTCCGGCGTATAGGGCGTTGCCGTAGTCCAGTCTGCTGGTTAGGAGTGCATGGGGGATGGTCCTTCTGCAGTCGGGGGGATCCATTTGAAGGTCTTACGGAGGATGCGAAGGCAGTTGAAGCTAGTGGAGGCGACGGCGTTGATCTGGCGGTTCATGGAGAGGGAGGAGTCAAGGATGATGCCGAGGTTCCGAGCGTGGTCTGTAGGGGTGGGTGGGTTCCCGAGGGCGGAGGGCCACCAGGTGTTGTCCCAGGCGGACGTGCGGGGTCTGAGGATGAGGACCTCGGTTTTCTCTGAGTTTAGCTTCAGGCAGCTGTCCTTCATCCAGGCTGCCACGTTCTTCATTCCTTCCTGAAAGCAGAGTCTGGTGTCTTCGGGATTCTTTGAGAGCGAGAGGATGAGCTGAGTGTCATTGGCGTAGGATACGATGCTGAGCCCATGCTGTCTGACGATGGCAGCGAGGGGGGCCATGTAGATGTTGAAGAGCGTGGGGCTGAGTGATGATCCCTGGGGTGCTCCGCAGCTGATTTCCGTGGGTTTGGAGAGGAAGGGAGGGAGTCGGATCCTCTGGGTTCTGCCGGAGAGGAAGGATTGGATCCAGTCGAGGGCGGTTCCTTGTATTCCCGCGTCGTGAAGTCTGGCTGCGAGTGTGCAATGTGAGACGGTGTCGAAAGCTGCGGAGAGGTCTAGAAGGATGAGGGCCGTGGTGTGTCCCTGATCCAGTAGCATGGGGATGTCGTCGGTGGCGGCAAGGAGGGCGGTCTCGGTGCTGTGGTTGCTGTGGAATCCAGACTGGGAGGCGTCCAGGATGGAGTTCTCTTCTATGATGGCGGTCAGCTGGGTGTTTATGAGTCTCTCTGTGACTTTGGCCGCAAAGGGGAGGAGAGAGATGGGCCGGTAGTTTTTCAGGTCCGTTGGGTCGGCCGTTGGTTTCTTGAGGAGGGGTTTTACCTCCGCCCGTTTCCAGTCGTCTGGGCAGCTGCCTGATCTGAGGGAGGCGTTGATGGTGTGTCCTAGTTCAGGTGCGATGACAGCAGCGGCCCTGTGGAATATGTGCGGTGGGCAGGGGTCCGTTGGGGCTCCTGAGTGGGTTTTCTTCATGGTCGCGGAGATGAGTTCGATGGTGGCGGGATCCCAGGACATAATGGTAGGTTTATCGGCGGCGGTGGGTAGGGGGGTGGTGTTCGTCGTTGGTTCGCTGAAGTTGTCGTAGAGGGCCTTGATCTTCAGATGGAAGTAGGAGCTGAGCTTGTCGCAGAGTTCCTGGGAGGGTGTGACGTCCGTGGCTTCGCAGGTGGGTTTGGCGAGCTGCTGTATGACGTTGAACAGTTCCTTGGCGTTGGTCACGTTGGTCTGGACTTTGTCTCTTATAAAGGTCCGTTTGGTGTCTCTTATGCGCTGGTGGTATTCCTTCAGGGCGCTCTTGTGGTTGTTCAGTGATTCCGCATTTTTCAGGTTTCGCCAGGTTTTCTCTAGGCGTCTGCAGGAGCGTCTGGCTTCTTGAAGTTCTGTGGTGAACCAGGCGGCTTTTAGAGGGCGTTGTTTGGCGGGGCGGAGGGGTGAGAGCTTGTCGGCGCAGCAGGAGACCCAGCGGTGAAATTCCCTGGCTGCGGAGTTGGTGTCGTTCGTGGTGATGGGGGGTTTTGACGGAGGGTGGTGCTGAGGTGCACCTCTGTGACCTTGCTCCAGTTCCGTTGTGGTGAGCGCGGGCGGGTTTGGGTGCGGTGGTGGTGTTGAAGGTGAAGTGGACGCAGTGGTGGTCAGTCCAGAGGGGCTGGGTGATGTGGCTGAAACGGATGTTAGTTCCTCCCGCAAAGATGGGGTCGAGGGTGTGACCTGCTCTGTGGGTGGGCGTGTTGATGAGCTGCTTCAGTCCTAGGTTGGCGAGGTTGTCGAGGAGAGTGGTGGAGTCGGGTTCGTTGCCGTTGTCGAGGTGGAAATTCAGGACCCAAGTAGAATGTAGTCCGTGGAGGTGTTGGCGTGGGGTGCGGCGAGCTCGGCGATGGTGGTTGCGTGGTGAGTGCGAGGTCCTGGCGGTCTGTAGATGAGGGTGCCGCGTAGCATGGTCCTGGAGCTGGTCTGGATCTGGAAGTGGAGGTGTTCTGTGTTGGAGTGGGGGTCACTCGTGCTGAATGTGGAGAGTCGGAGGGGGGGTCTTGTGTGCGATGGCGAGTCCTCCTCCTGGGCGGTGTGGGTGGTCCTTTCTCTGGATCGTGTAGTCGTCAGGGATGGCAGTGGCGATGTCGGGGCCGGAGGTGGCGTTGGTCCATGTTTGCGTGAAGAAAGCGGCGTTAGGCGAGAGGGTGTCGATCAGGTCCCAGATCTGTACGGCGTGTCGGTGCAGGGAGCGCACGTTGAAAAGGATGCAAGCAAGGGTTTCGGTGGTGCGTGCATCGGGCGTGCCTTCGGTGATCGTGGGAGCTTTGTCGATGGTGAAGGATCTGCGGCAGTGTCTGCACAAGAACTGCCCGTGGGTGGTGTTAGGCGAGGGCCTTGCGCAGTCGGCGTGTCTTCCGGGATTGAGTGCGTGGAGGGTAGTTGAGTCATAGCGGTGGGGTCTAGGAGGACCAGGGGTCCTGGCGCTGGTCGCGGTTTGGTCGCGGACGGGCGCAGACGGGCTTGCCTTAGGCGCGCCTTCGGCGCATCAGCGGCGCGACCGCGCTGCGGCCGCCATTATGAAGGGGAGGGGGGAGGGACGTGCAGCTGGGAGGCGGGAGCGGGGCGGTAGGGGGAGGGGTCACGGGTCAGCGGCGGCGGGAGCGGCGGGAAAAATGAAGAGGGACAACAGCACACAGCAAGGACAATGAGGAAAAATAAACAAAAACAAACAGCAGCAGGCACACTCAAATTAAATTAAATCACAATGCGCAACAGCGAGAAACCGGAATCAGGGTAGACTCGAACCCTGCAACGGAGGGGCTGGCTTCAGAGGCGACGCAGAGCACATCGGAGCTGCCGGGGAGAGTGCAATCCTAGGACCGAGGTCTGAGGACTCACACGCGCTCCCCCACAGCGGCCGCCATTATGAAGGGGAGGGGGGAGGGACGTGCAGCTGGGAGGCGGGAGTGGGGTGGTAGGGGGAGGGGTCACGGGTCAGTTGCGGCGGGAGTGGCGGGAAAAATGAAGGGGGACAACAGCACACAGCAAGGATAATGAGGAAAAATAAAGAAAAACAAACAGCAGTGGGCACACTCAAATTAAATTCAATCACAATGCGCAACAGCGAGAAACCGGAATCAGGGTAGACTCAAACCCTGCAACACAACGATCCTTAGTAGATGCTTGGCGGCTTTGCAACCCCACCCTTTTAGAATATACTTTCTTCTCTCCAGTTCACTGTTCCCAATTTAGATTAGATTATTTCTTCCTTTCCCAGCCCCTTGCACAGCACATCACTCAATCAGAGATAGGCCCTATTCTTATTTCGGACCATGCCCCAGTATTTCTAAACATGGATCTCCTTCCGCCATCTCATGGTCTCCGCCGATGGAGATTTAACAACTCCCTTTTACTGGATCATAATTTTACTCGATCTTGTGAATCCTTTGCACATACCTTTTTTCTTGAAAATGAACCCTCTCACCCTTCTCCCCAAATTATTTGAGATGCTTTTAAAGCTGCTTCGAGAGATTTTATTATTTCCTTTGTCTCCCGCAAGAAGAAATCCTCTCTTGCTACTTTAAATTCCCTTACCACACGTATTAAACAACTAGAGCACTCCTATTACCATACACACTCTAAGTCCTTTCTGGAAGACCTCATTAAACTTAAATTCACTTTTAATAAATTGTCCACTGATAATGCAAACTCATTTTTACTTAAAGCCTCGGCGAGGTATTATGGAGGTCAAAATAAATCAGGGAAACTCTTAGCTAATTATCTTAAAATCAAAAAAATTAATTCGATTCTCACTTCCTCTAATCTTATGCTTTATAAAAATGAGGATATTTTAACTGAATTTACTTGTTTCTATCAGGAACTTTATACTCCTGATTCCCCTATTTCTCAAGACAGCATCCACCAGTATTTATCCTCTATTGCTCCCCCCTCCCATCTTAATGTTGATTTTTCCTCTTTGGAAAAGGATATTCAAACACAGGATATTCTCAATGCAATTCGTGCAATTAAGCATGGTAAAGCGCCGGGACCTGATGGTTTTACCATTGAATTTTATTCTCATTTTTCTCAGTTACTTCTTCCTAAACTTCATCAGCTTTTTCTTTTCTTCATCTCTTCTAAATCTTCTGGTGGCTCTTTTCAGGATGCTCTCATTTGTCTCCTTCCCAAAGAAAATAAAGACCCCTTATTGTGTAAAAATTACAGACCCATTTCTTTGATTAATTTAGACTATAAAATCTTTGCAAAAATTTTAGCCCTCCATTTGGAGTCCCTATTACCTCAATTAATTGGTGGTGAACAATGTGGTTTTATCAAGGGTCGACATATTGCTGATAATATTAGATTATTTTTTAATGTCCTTAGTAAATCCAAATCTTATAAACATTCTCTAGCTGCTGTCTCCTTAGATGCTGAAAAAGCATTTGATTGAGTTAGTTGGCCCTTTATTTTCTCTACTCTTTCTTGGTTTGGTTTTGGCAAATCGTTTATTGATTATGTTTCTCTTTTATATTCATCCCCCATGTCTTCTATTTTAGTTAATGGTCTTTTATCTCCTTCCTTTTCCTTATATTGTGGTGTTCGACAAGGATGCCCTCTTTCTCCCCTCCTTTTTATTCTTGCTCTTGAACCGTTCCTCATAAAGATCCGTACAAATTCTCAAATTTCTGGCTTTCAATATGGGGAGAAACATCTTAAAACTTTTGTTTATGCCGTTGATATTTTGCTTTTTCTTTCAGATCCTCAGGTTTCTCTTCCTGCCTTCCTATCGGAGGTGCAGCTTTTTGCTTTTGTTTCAGGATACAAATAAAATTCTGATAAATGTGAAATTGTCCCCTTAAATAAATTATGTTTCCATGCTGACTATCTTACTTCCAATTTTAGTTGGAAATCTGACAAAATTAAATATCTTGGCTTATGGTTTACACCTACTATTAAAGAAACTGTATCCTTCAATTTAAAAGAATTGCAATTAACCCTGAAAAACCTTACTTCCAGATGGAACCCTTTGTTCTTGTCTTGGTGGGGCCGTTTGGATGTGATAAAGATGATGTTGGTCCCTGTGATTCTTTTTGATATTTCCAATCTTCCTATAAACATTCCTCTTTCTCAATATAAAATAATGTATTCTATTTCATCAAAAATTTTGTGGAACAATAAAAAACCAAACTTAAACAACCTAAAGTTATGGGGGGGGGAGTCAATTTTCCAGATTTTCACTCATATCATACTGCGTTTTTTCTTAAACAATCTGCCCTCCTTTTACAAGACGGCGAACATTCTGATTTACCTTTGTGGGTCTCTGTTGAAAAATCCTTTCTACATCCGTTTTCCCTTAGAGAATTCTTATCTTTTACATGTAGACCCTTATCCTTGTCCCTCCCTATCTTTAATAATATCTCAAAAATATTTCGTCCTCTTTTCATCTCTTATAATTCCCCCACAGACCAATTTCTTCATTCCTCCATTTGGTACAATCGTCATATTCGTCTTCATAATAAGACTCTCTTCTGGAAAGATTGGCATGCAAAAGGCCTTCATTGTGTTTCTCAACTTTTTCAAGATACTGTTTGCATCTCGTTTGCCACCGCTCAAACGAAATTCTCGCTACCCTCTTCCTGGGAATTTAAATTTACTTTCTTAATCACACAGATTCAAGCTACCTTCAATTCTCTCTTGCCTTCCCATCCCTCTTCTACTCCCCTCTCTAATATTCCTGCGCTTTTGGAATCCTCCCCCTCAGCTTCCCAATTATATAAACTTTTTCTTCCTCAATCATCTACTAGCCATAAAACAGAAGTAGAATTACTCTGTGAAGCCGATCTCCATTCCTTTTTCCCTATTCATATTTGGAACAAGATTTGGCTAAAAATTCGACGATCTTCCAGAGCAGCCAATACCACCCAAACATTATTTTATATATATAATAGACTTCTTTTTACTCCTGTCTCATTAAATAAAATCAATCAATCTCTCCCTTCCTCCTGTTGGTCTTGTTCTTCTGCTAATGCTGACTTACAACACATGCTATTTGGTTGTTCAAATGTTTTCATTTTTGGACTCAGGTTTGACAACAAATAAATGATATTTTTCACACACACGTCCCCCTTACATTTACTAATATTTTCTTAGGCAGTATCTCCGAAGATTGGGACTCCCTGACCACTAATTTTTCTTTAATAGACCTCCTCCTAGCCGTAGCTTTTCAACAAATCACACGGGAATGGAAATCCTCTGCTAACATTTCTTATAGATCCTGGTGGTATGCAGTATGTTACCATCATAGACTAGATAGGGCATATCTTTCTCCCATTTCACTTGCAATTAAACGTGACACCCTTTGGCAACCTATAACTACTTTTCTAGATACCTCTGCCATGACTGCTTCCTCGCATAATCCGCGTGTTGAGGAAGTGCCTAAACCTCCATGACTGTATTGTTTATTATATATTTATTGTGCCATATCAACTATTGTTGTTTTTTATGCTCAACTTTCATGTTATTCCTTTTTTTTTTTTTGAGTTTAAAGAGCTTTATTGAAGCAATTAAAACAGAGGTACAATATATAACACGCTTATATAGCTGGAAACAAAAAGGGGTTACGAATTAAATATCGACTGTAGTGGAACTCAAAACATAGGAGATGTATTAATAATATCAAATTGTCCAATAGAGAAGAGCATTAAAAAAAAAAAAAAAAAAAAAAAAAAGGAAGAAAAAACAGAAAAGACAGAAGAGAGGAAAAAGCAAGAAAAAGAAAGGAGAAAAGGAAAAAGAAACTGAAGAAGAAGGAAAGAAAGAAGAAAAGAAAGAAAAGAAAGCAAAATAACGTCCTTATCCAATAGTATATTATAACACTATTTCAAAAAGAGCAATCAGTTCGGATCTTAAAACCATGGAAAAACTGTGCAATGACACATTGAAATCGTATAGAGAAGTGAAAAAGTCAAATACTCATGGTGGTTGGTAAACAAAGGTGTTGTCCTCAACACGCAGCGCAGATGAGGATAAATGGTTGGTGAGAGGAGACCAGAAGACTTCCTTCCGAATAAGTTGCTGCGAGGTAGTGACAGAAGCTCTATCCAGTCTGTGATGATAGCAAAGAAGGTTCCACCAGGCAGAGAAAGAGACTTTAGTAGCATCTTTCCAATTAGAGGTAATTACCTGAAAGGCAATAGCAATTAACAGGTCCACAAAAATACCCACATTGCGCGACCCAAACCATTTTATAGAGTTGCTTCCCAAGAATATGGAGTGAATGTCAAAAGGAAAATTAACAGAGCAAATGGAGGAGATTGATTCACATACCTTGGTCCAAAATCGAGCAACATTAGGACAGTGAAAAAAGGAATGCATTAATGTGCCCTGAGTATTGGGACATGACCAGCAATTCGGAGATATATCTGAACTAAATTTGGAGAGAGTGAGTGGAGTCAAAAATAATCTTTGATAAAAATAATATAGAGTCTGAGTGGTACTAGCAGTGCATGAGGTGCGGTGTATGCGTGTCCAAAGAGAGTTCCAAGTGTGTATAGAGAGGGTATGTTGTAAATCTGATTCCCACAAGAGCTCAACCTTGCTTTTAGGGCGGCTATGAGAGGAAAAATTAAGATATTTGTAGATATGAGAAGCCCGAATGGAGGAAGTAATGAGCAGAGGTTCTATCAGGGGGTCCGGAGAAGTGGGGGAAGATCCAGAAAGGAGGGACAGTTGATTTGTCAATAGCAGCCTTAAGGAATCATACTTGGAAAGTGAGGAATCAGGTACGTCGAATTTAGATTTGACCTCTTGTGAAGAGAGAAAAACAGAATCCTGTATTAAGTGCTTAACGAGAAGGATCCCTTTATCAGCCCATTTTTTCCAGTAGATAGTTCGATTTGACAGCTTGATGGACTTATTAAACCATAGAGGTGAGTCTAAAAAAATTTGTATCGGACTGGAAGATTTACACTTAACAGGATGAAAGGAGGAAATAAATTTTGAAATCGTTGGATAGTTGAAAGAGCGAGGGGATGAGTAAAATTGACCAACATGGAGAGAGGGAATGGGAAAATGAGAGATTCTTCCAATCTATGCCAAACAGAGGTGGGATCTCCTTCTGAAGCACATGAATACGATAACACTTGGCGGAGAAGAAAGGAGGAGTGATATTGCCGGAAGTTGGGAAAAAGAACACCCCCTTGATCTTTAGGAAGAGACAAAAATGCTAATGAAATACGGGCTTTCCGACCATTCCAGAGAAATTTACTCAAAGCACCATTGAGGGTTTTAAAAAACTTGAGGGGAAGTTTTACTGGTAGCATGGACAAGTAGAAATTAATAATGGGGAGCAACATCATTTTGATTGTGTCTAATCTACCCCACCATGACAGAAAAAGCGGGGACCAGCTGTTTGTCAAGTGATTTACTTTTGAAAAAGCCTCTTCCAGGTTAAGCTGAATCGTTTTTGCAATGGAAGATGTGTATCTAATCCCCAAGCAGGTAATGTTATCAGTATTCCATTTAAAATCGACACCATCAAACATACTCTTCAGACAATATTTATTTAATGGGAGCACCTCAGACTTGGAGAAATTTAATTTATAACCAGAGAGGGCAGAGTAAGAAGAAAGAAGATCCGTGAAGGCGGGTAAAGAGGTAGAAGGGTCTGAAACATATAACATAATATCATCAGCGTATGCAGTAAATTTAATTTCCACGGCTTTGTGAGTAAAGCCTCGGAAGGAGGAAGAGTGTCTCAGAGAATGAAGAAAGGGCTCAAGAGAGAGGATAAACAATAAAGGGGAAAGAGGACAGCCCTGACGCGTGCCCCTTTGTAAAGGGAAATAAGAGGATTGAGAGCCATTGACAAAAACAGAAGTGGATGGGGAAGAATATAGTAAGTTAATAAGAGACAGAATAGGGGGCCAAAACCGTGCCATTTAAGGGCACGCATCATGAAAGACCAATGGACGCGGTCAAAGGCCTTCTCCGCATCAAGAGTTATGGCAGCCATAGGGGAGAGACTTTTAGATGCGAGATGAATAATATTAAGAAAAGTTCTAGAGTTATCCGCAATCGTCCTACCCTTAACAAACCCCGTCTGTTCAGAGCCGATCAAATCTGGAAGCACCCGATTAATACGAAGGGCTAATATCTTTGCAAAAATTTTACAATCAAGGTTGATCAAAGAGATGGGGCGATAATTAGCACACAAGGAAGGATCTTTACCTTTTTGGGAATTAAACAAATCATGGCTTCCAAAAAGGATCCCCGGGGCTCACCATTGGAAATAAAATGTTTAAAGAGAGACAAAAGATGAGGCAGAAGGACATGGGAGAAACAGGAATAAAATTCGGCAGAAAAACCATCCGGGCCAGGAGCCTTATCCTTAGGTAGCAAAGACAAGGCAGAAGTAACCTCAGATATAGATATATTTTGATTCAGAATAGAACAATCCGGAGGAGGAGAGGAGCGGGGAGGTAATGAGTCGAAATAAGAGTCCAAGTCCGCATCCGAGGGAGAGGACTCAGGGGTATATAGGGTCTTATAAAAATCTGTAAAACAATTCAATATCTCTTCATTTTTAAAGCGAGGAGTACCATGATCATCAATAATTTTGACTATTCTGGATCTTTGAGATTTAATCTTCAGGTAATTTGCCAGCATTCTACCGGCTCGATTGCGACCACCATAGAATTTGGAATTAATTTTTAATAAGGTCCCTGAAGCCTCTTCCGTGGATTTCTTATTGAAGTCAAGTTTTGCCTGAACTAAATTCTTAAGGGTATCAGGTTTATTAGAGGAAAAGTATTCATGTTCCAATTTCTTAATGGAGGATAGTATATCAGCAGATTCCTTGCGGAGTTGTTTCCTTTTACTTGCTACATAATTAATAATGAAACCTCGCGCAGTAGCTTTAAATGCATCCCATACCGTATGCATGGGCATGTCTGGGCTGCCGTTGAGAAGAAAAAATTCGGACGCAAATTCTTTAAAGCGTGCAAGGAAGGAAGGATCTTTAAGAAGATAATTATTAAAACGCCATCGACGGGATTTAGACGGAGGGGAAGGGAGATCCAAAGTAATTAAAACGGGGGCGTGATCAGAGATAAGAATGGAGCCAATCTCTGCATGAAGTAGACTGGAAAGAAGATGAGGACTCAAGAAAATATAGTCGATTCTAGAGGAAGAGTTGTGAGTAGGAGAATAGAAAGTATATTCCAAGCTAACAGGGTTATATATTCTCCAGGCATCTGTCAGACCCCTCGAAAGAATAGTATTAGCAAAAGTTTTTTGCATTTTGGTGGGGGTATATCTGGAGGAGGACTTCCTGTCTATAAAGGGGTCCATGATCTGGTTACAGTCACCACCCACAATTAGATTGGAGTCAGAACACGAGTGGAGAGTGTGGGACATGGATTGCCAAAACTGTGAATCAATGCCTGTGGGTCCGTAAATGTTAAGCAGGGAGACACGGGATCGATTAATAATAGTATGAAGGAGAAGCCACCGACCATCCTTATCTTTCTCCTCTCTCTCCACAGTAAGGGATAATGACTTGTGAAAGAGTATTACCACTCCATTCCTCCTGTCTTGAGATGGGGAGCTATACACGTGTCCCACCCATTGCTTTTTGAGTAAATTAACATTATTGTCATTAAGATGTGTTTCTTGCAGCATTGCAATTTTACACTGTAATTTGGAAAGATGGGTAAGTACACGTTGTTTTTTGATAGGGTTACGTAGTCCTTTTACATTCCATGAAATAATTCGAATATTATCAGTCATTGCAGAAAAGAAGAGCATTATTCACCACCATGAGCATTCCAAAATTCGATAGAATTATACATTCAATGCGCCAATTACCAAAGAAGATAATACTGATGCGTGGAGACAAAGATAAATGTGCATAAAGGAGAGGAAAAAAGGAGTAAAAATCAGGATTATAAAAAGGGGAGGAGAGTATGAAATACAAGAAGGACGTATGAGAAAAGAAGAAAAAGAAAAAGACACATTCAAGAGAAATAGCAGAAGAAAGATAGGACAACACAGGAGAACTAAATAAGGAAAAAAGGGGGAAAACCGGGAGATAAAGAATAGGAAAAAATAGAAATAGAAAAAGAAAAAGAAAGTCATTGATAAACATCAAAAGGCTGACACAGAGTCGAAGGACTTCGGTCAGGGAGGACGGAATACAAGTCCAGGGAAAGGGAAAAGAAAGCATGTGGAGGCGGGGAGCAGCAAAGGAAGGACAGATGGCAGAGTCCACCAAGGCAACCGGAGCCATCGGAACCCGATATATATACAAAAGCAAATACATAGCAGGGAGCTAAGTAATTGAGAAAATAGAAAAAGAAATGGAGAAAGAGCGTCGCACAGGAGTAACCCACATTGAATAAAGAGAAACAAACCGACCACTGAACGGGGTGACTCATGCAAAGACTGACACTTACCAAACATCAGGATAGACTGTAAACATGAGGAGCAGGATGGGAGAGCACAGGGCGCGGACACATCAGGAAAGGAGCTGGACATTGGGAGGAAGACATCTGTCGAAGGAGATAAACATTAACAACATTCTGAAATGGCTTGCAGAGAGCATCGAACAAAATCAAGCAATCTAACAATGAATACAACAAAACTATATTAACTCCTGGGAAGTAAGAGCAAATATCTTTCAAACACTAAAATGAATACAGAGTAATTGTAGAAGAACTGTAGTAGGACATTTTTCAGGAGCCCCTAACGTCCATCGTGTCCTTCTTATGGCGAGAGATAAATTCGCGCAGATCTTCAGGACGATCAAAGGAATAGGAGCGTTCTTTATAGGTTACCTTGAAGAAGCAAGGATGTACGAGGCCATATCTGGCGTTCATTAATCTGAGATCAGGGCGAAGAGAAAGGAACTCTTTGCGGCGAGCTGCAGTTGCCCGCGCCACATCCTGAGAGAAGAAGACTTTTGGCCGGACCACAACATCTGCTTTCTGAGCTTCGCAGCTGAAAGGACCATCAGGAGCTCAGTGTATTCCAAAAATAGAACAATTATTCCTCTAGGACGAGCAACGACTGAAGCCACGGATTGGTCCCTAGGGCTAGGGCCAATGCGGTGTGCACGCTGTAAATTAAGAGGAGTGCCATCCTTAAGGCCAACAATTTTCGGAATGTGAGTCTTCAGAAAGGTAATCATGTCCGCACCCTCCTCTCTCTCCGGGATACCATAAATTCTGAGGTTGTTTCTCCTATTGCGATTTTCCAAATCTTCTGTCTGCGTTTTAAGAAGAGCAATTTCCTTTGACATGGCCGCCACCTGAGGAACTACATCTTGAGTGTCACTGATTCTCTGCTCCGCCTCAGACATCCGAGCCTCTAGACTGGACCACTTCTCCTCCAGCCGCTGAATTGTAGCATTAGTGTCAGTCACGAAGGGTTTTATATGCTTGAGCTCTTCCATGAGGTCTTCCATGGTAATGGGTAGAGGAGACTTGGAGGGAGAATTCGGTTCCTTTTTTTGACGCTCGGAAGATGCAGCCGCAGTCGAGTCCTTGCGGATAGTAGCCATTTTTACTGACGTATCTCTCGGAGCAGGGGAGGAAGATTGCTCCATGTAAGAAAAGGATAAAAGATATCCAGAGTGACCCTGAAATTGCGATAAGACACCTCAAATGTAGTCCATAGCAACGAAATACAGTTAATGACACAACAATAGAGGCGTAGGTTATGCAGCAACAACCCTTAGAGATGACCAACTCCTCTCCGAGGCATAACCGGCCAGGTTGAGGATCACTTATGACGGAAAAACGCTCTGGCATGCATCCAACCAGCGACTAGGAGGAAAGGTGGAGACACGCAGCAGCATCTAATAACAAAAAGTCTCTCAGCACCAAAATAAGTGTATAGATACACCGCTCCAGTAGCACTCCAGAGGCCAAAACATTTCTCCTCGTCCCGAAACCTCCAGGTGAACAGCGCGGCCGTGAGGGGATTCCACACATCACCCTCCCTCCAGGAAGCAGCAGGCAGAGGCTTACTTTATTGCCATTGAGCAGGAGAGGAGGAAAGCAGAAGGAGGCATCAGCGCCCGGACCCCAGCGCCGCTCCCATCCAAGACTCGGGAGTAATTCCCGGAATATCGGCGGCGCAAACAAAATGGCGGGCGCCGCCCGCAACACTGACAGGAGCGGGACGCGAGGGAAACAGGGCAAAAGGCGGCAAAAAATGAAGAGTAAAACAATGCTATCTGTGCCCCTGCTCCCGCTCCGTGTAGGTATCTACTCCATTTCGAGTATAGTTCGGCAGGTCCGCTCCTTAGAGTGAGAAGGGTTCCGCTCGGACGCGGAGCCTCAGCGGAATGCGGCCATCTTGTGGCTGCTCAAGCCACGCCCCATGTTATTCCTTTGAACTGTGATTATGAGGATTTTTCTTTGGATTTTGATAATTGTCTCTTTTCTCCCCTCCTTTTCCCCCTTCCCTACTTTCTTAATTGATTTCACTTATATGTACGATTTTATCTTGTTTTGTATTCTACTGTGATTAACCCCTTCCCTGCGGGGGTAATTCCCCCACGGGTGTGGGAGGGCGGGTGGTGAGCGCGGCGCCGCGGTGCTCATGACGAGACCAGCTCGTCATGAGTCACAGTGGAGCTGTGCTCATGACGAGCTGGTCTCGTCACAACCCCGCCCACTCATTAATTCTCCCGCACAAGCGGGGAATTAATCCCGCGTGGGCGGCGCGCAGCCGTTATGACGAGACCAGCTCGTCATGAGCACAGCTCCACTGTGACTCATGACGAGCTGGTCTCATCATGAGCATGGAAGCGGTTAACCTTTTGCAAATAAAATCCTTTAAACTAAAAAAAAAGAATATGTTGGCAAGATCTGTGAGAGATAGGGCTTTGAACAATGACCATTGCTGGAGTCCACAGGAAGGGGTGGGCATAAGAGATGAAGCAGGTTTATTGTTGACAATGTGCTGTTGAATCTTCCGTATTCTTTCACTGCAAAGGAGGTTTATGGCATTGCATTTGCGTGTGGAGTGAGGAATAGGTGGATGTTGCAGGGACCTGATGTAGTGCTTTGTTATCTTGAAAAATGTTCTGCTTCTGGTGGTGGCTTCATTGATGGTGTTGGTAGTGTACTTTACTTTGGCTGATGTGATGAGCTATCTGCTCTGTTGCGTGGAGGATCGTCAGTATCTGTGTCATCTGGAGTGCTGTAATTCTTCAATTGTCTTTCCTGTTTGCAGATTGATCAGTAATTGCAGCAAGATCAGATATTATGGAACTACAGAAGTGTCAATTATTGCTATGTCAATCAGAGTTAATTTCTTGTGGCATCAATTTATGGTACTACTCTGGGCTATAGTTAACATGATGTCTCTTCCTGTGGTGTCATTAATGATAACGGTGTGTGATGTCAATCCCACTACCCCTTGCATTTTGGTGAACTGACATCCATGGAGCCAGTACACCTGAGTAAAAACATATATACTACCTGCTAATAGGCCATCTGATTTTATTAAAGAGTTCAGCTATTAAATCAGTGGGTTCTGGGGCACCATTATTTCTAATACATCGTCAGTCTTTTACTACTACAGCAGGGCTAACATCTACATCTCAGTTGGTGACCACATTAATGCGATGTTCCATTGAAGTTATTATCACATCAAATCAATTATCCACATATAGATACTTAATGTGGGAGCCCCATCTATTTAAATAAAGGTTAAGTGATCTCTCCCTTATATAAATTATTAATATAAAACCAAAAACCTCTTGTGTCATTTCTTTAAATAATATCATATAAATGCCTCTGTTTATATCACGAAAAGCCTTTTTGGCATTAAAGACTCTATTTTGATTATTGTCACTGTGTAAGACAATTTAATTAGTTTTACCTACTATGCGGGTAGGTTTAGTGTCTGTATCATCTACCAAGGGAAATTCTTGGAAAAAACAAAAACGACAGGAATATATTCAGGTCAATTTCTTTCAAAATGTCTATAATGTCTATCCCAGCGTTATTTCTCTGGTGCATGAGACCACCTAAATTGCCATGTCTATTTGAATATGTACATTTAAATGCTCCTGGACCTGATTTGTTAATATCATTTTATACAATTATTCAACAATATATTAGTAGTCCAGCAATAGGGCACAGTTTGCTAGTCTAACTTGAACTCAGACCCAGCTTCTTCAGATAAGATGGAGTGTGCAAAACCTTGCATAATGACACGAAGTTTCATTAAAATTACGTCAAATTATGTGTAATTACGCATTATTTACTGCATTCAACCTAAATAATTGCTGTAATTACTTGGCGAAATAGCATAGTTTTGAGATTTTTACATAACAAGCCTAACTTAAAATTTCCGAAATTACATGAGGCTACACCAGCGCAACAGAACTTTTGCCTAGGCTTAGCTCAAATATGGCAAGAGCACATTTCTTGAAATGTTGACATTACCTACCCCATCAAACCATCGTTCAGAATATTTGTAGTTTTTGCTATCTTACGCCAGGTCTCTGCCTTCTTTTTCCATAGTTTTAACCAGAAAATTGGAGAACGTATATTAAGTACAGGCGTTTTAGTGTAATTGGAGGGTATGTAAACAGATAACCTTGCACAATAATGCTTTTGTGCCAGTAAATAGTAAATCAGTCGTCCATATACCTTACCCTTTTTAGAAACATTCTCAATAAAGTAGTCAAACACTGTGGCACATGTTTGTCATGGTATAAGAGTCCTGGTACAAGGTGCAAATAAACAGTAAAACTTGGTTTTCGCTACCAGTATCACTTTGAGATGGGTCAACATATGTGGTTCATACTGTGTAAATTTTCGCGTTGTATTTATTCTGCTATTTTGCTTCTAATTGAAGTACTGTTTATTTGTTGCCAGCATTGCCCTGCGTGTGACTGATTTGTGTCTCTGCAATGTATGTTTTCCGAACTGTTTTGTATCGTGTGCTTGGGGGCAGCTTGTGTGACTGTACTCTTTTGTGTCTACTTTTAGCATTCTCACTGTAACTGTCATATGTTGCACTGCTAAACTTTCTTGTTGTGGCCCATGCCTATGACCATCCTTATATTATGTTCTAAGGAATGGTTGAGTTATTCTAAGCTGAAAGAAGAATTTTTCCAAAAGTGTATGCAGAGACCGTTCATCTGTAGTGCAAGCCTCCTTCTGTTGGTTGATTCATTTAGTCACCAGCATTACCGTTCCTCCTTGTATTACTTTCTTTCTGGTAACAGTTTAGGCTTTTGTAAAGAGACCTGGGGCAGACTTACTTACATTTTGCACCAGGACTGAGTCATAAAAGGGTCGCAAGTCAGTGCAAAATGTGTCAGTTACCTGAAAGCAATGCACAATAGAGACAAACAAATAAGGCAAGCGTTAACAATGAAAAATGTTATTACTTTAAACGTTTCTGACTTTGCATGTGTGGTGCACAGTACACCACACATCCAAGGTGGGAAACGTTTTAGAATTTGTTTACACTTAGTATTTTGTACTGGAAGGATGCCTTTCCAATACAAAGCCCTTGCCAGACATCATGCGGACACCATCGCACCTTTTCACTGTGGTGCAAAGATATATGCATGGTGCCAGGCAGCCTAATTGTGCACCAGCGATAGGGAATCCAGCAGAAACACCATATCTTAGTATAAATGGTGATTTCCTGCCTTCATGCCACACAGCACAGCAACTTTGTTTGTTGCACTGCATTACGTGATATATTAGTAAATCTACCCTTAATTTTCCTTGCTCAATTAGGATCAAAATGTAGCGTCTCTAGAGAAGTAATTCAGAGGTATTACCTTATACTTTGTTTACTGTCTGATAAATATGAAGTTTCAAAGACCCCAGCAGGGGATAGTGATGGGGCCATCAACACTGCCGATGACGACCGACGACTGTCCTCTTTCTATGGCACTTTAAGCCAGTAGGCATCCTTTGCATCCCTTCTTCTCCTACAGGTAATGGTGAGGAATAGAGAAGAGTGCAGAACACACTTGAAACTGCCTTCTCTTCTTGAGGCCATCTTTATGGCAAAAGCCTTCCCTATTCAGTTGCAGTTATAACGTCAGCAGCTTTTTATCCCTTGTATTCTTCTCACTAGGTGAATCCATTTATCTAATTCCTTTGGCCCCAACACCCTTCTCTCAATCGTTTGGTATCACAGCCAGCCCTTGAGCGCCGACAGCGTCAAGAGGTGGTTAGTGTGAGGCACTGATGACGGGGCCTAGCAAATTAACACCGGGTAAACTGAGCTGGTGCTTTTAAAGAAATGTGTCAACTTTTGTAGAACTCTTAGCCCGCACCCGCCCCTCCTAATCACACGTTTGGAAGATTCCTCAATCGCTCACTTTTGGATGAATTCAATAGGGCCCACATTACACTCAATTTTTAGTGAAACTAATTCACCTGTGTTACATTACATGTTGATAAAACTCACTGAAGAATATGCAAGTATACTGTTAAAGCTACTGCGTCTACTTTCTTTTCACAACGTCTATGGCCATGACAAACTCAAAATGTATACTCTAACGTTTGGTTCTGGAATGGCTCGACAACACCTGCCAACTTTCCTTTTCTGCGGCAATGGTTAACACGGTAAAGTAGAAAAGAGAGATGAAAGGGTTGCACTGTTCACACTGGAGCTCTGTAGTCTCAATTTCCAACTCTATATCAAAACATCTCCTCATTTGCTTTTCCAGTCACAACCAATAAAGGAGAACAGAGGGGAGCTCGGAAACATCAGTACAATGCTGCCTGTGTACTGCTGTCCCGAAATCACAGTTACAAAATCATCCCTGACATGTGAAAAAATGACAGTCACATGCTCTTGATTTCCTTCTGTTCATTTCCATGGATCTTCTTTATTAATAAATCTGACACATAAAAATGCATCTGTGTGTCTTGAGTGTCAGTAACTGGAAACACCGTTTTGATCTATTGCTTAACTTCTAGAAGAAATATTCTCTTTTTCATCGAGGCAAGATCTGTTCACTGACTGCCAGCTTTCAAATGACCAGCTCTTGAAGTTTAATTTTAAGTTTTAAATAAATATTGTATGGGTGCATAATAATTGCAATTCTCATGAGAGATATAATGACATTGAATCTGTTTTATCTCTTAAATCCGAGCGAGTCACATGGATGCCAGGGCTTTTTGTGCTATTGGTTCATGCGACATATTAACTTTATAGTTTTGATGGGAAATCATTGGAAAACATATATGTAGCACAACTGCTGCTGCGGTGCATTTATAACGCCCAATGGATATAATATTGGTAGGATAAATAACGTGATTGCAATTGTGGTATTTTAAAAAAAAAAATCTTATTTTCAGTACAGTAAACAAATCTTAAATAAAAGGTAGCTCCACCAGGAAAAATTCGTTTTAGAACTCTCTGTCACAAACTGCATTAAATAATAAATACACTGTCCAGCATTGCCAGGCATCTTTCACAATAAGTACATCATGCTATAGTTGGAACTAGACTGCAGCAACAAGTCATGAAACAAGGGTGGAGACTTGCAAACGAGAATATTACTTATAGTCAAAACTGTTGTAGGGTACTTTAGAAGGAATTGTGTGCAAAGCAGAAGCAGGTGAGTAACTCGAGAGTAGCCTGAGCTATGTGTCTGAAAAACACATAGGGGGATATTGTCAAGAATGGGCGATAATTATCGCCAACCTAGGTTAACGCAATTTGACATAACGCGTCTATCGCGGGAAACTAACGCCGTGTTAACGACGTATTCTCAACACGCCGGCAACAGGCGATAGTTTCCCGATAACGTGTCAAATGTCCGTGTTAAAATTACCGGGACGCCGATAAAAAAGGAAACCCGAACATGAAAAAAGTGGCAAGGGGCCAACAGCGATAAAAATATCAGCGATAAGCAGCGCCAGGCTTACTATTCCCACGTCAGCCGGGAAAAATCACCATAAAAGCTGCAAAAAAATAAATAAATAAAAACAAAACCCAAACAACTGAGAAGCACCATGAAGGAGGCTGGAGCAACTACAGAGGCCAACCAGAACCCCACAAACCCCCCGGAGGACCAGCCAGGGACCTCGGGGAAGGAGAAGGGCAAGGAGAAGAAGAGGAACCCGCGATTCAGTCTGCAGGAAAACAAGATCCTGATTACGGAGGTGATAGAACACCACCAACAACTGTTCATCACCTCCACTGTGTCATTGGCAACTAAAAATGCAATATGGCAGTCCATCTTGGCCAAGGTGAATGCAGTCGGAGTGAAGAGAAGGGAAGTGGACGACTGCAAGAAGCGCTGGAATGATGTGAAGCGCAAAACCAGCTAAAACTCGCTAACAACCGGAGAGCAGCAATGCAGACTGGAGTTGGGAGTCCAGCACCACAGCAGGGGCTGGATGAGATGGAGGAAATTGTGTCCACAGTCATAAGTGGGGAGACGGTGGCAGGAGTTGGGGGACCGGACACTGCTCAACATGACCTGACCCAGCAGCAACAGGGTGAGTAACGACCAGGGACTGGGGGCACGGGGGGAGATGGGCACAATGGCACACATGCACAATTAAGTATAGCACAGTGCCCACCCACAATGACTCTGTATCATGTACCTGATCTCCTTGGCATACTGCAGCACACATAGAAACAGCAAGTAGGCCCCTGTCGACAATGTGCCCAGAGGGTTCCCTCCCCACACATCACTAATCTCCCAACAAACCCATGCACATGTGCTGAACCCAGCAAAGCTGCGGGTCTGTGAACCACACTGACAATGCAAGTGACACTGCATGACGATAAGCATGGCTGCAGTCCAATTATCATGACATGGTGCACGCCACGACACTGAGGTGGCTGAGTGTGGACCACCTCCGTAAAGGAGCAGGTCACACTCTGACACATCCACGTGCACAAACAACCCCTGATGTCAACAAGACATCTACGGACAAACCATGCCCAAGAGTCCCAACTCCCACCAAGAGCCCAATTAACCCAAGTCTGCAACATCTCAGCACTGTATAAGCACAGAAGTGAAAGGCACACCGCCTGAAAGGGATAAGGGCCAGCAAAATCAGAGCTGCAGGGGCGACTCCCACAATGCAGCACACACACATAAGAATCAGAGCACATCAACATTGACAACAATGTGGTACAAACTGCAACACTTTCACAACAGAACAGAGGACACAACTGCTGCCGCTTGTGTGTAGAAACTGGCCAATCACATTTGGCATAGCAGGAAACTGTGAGATGATAATGTACAAGTACAACCCCACATCCCTGATGGTGTAGAAATGTCCACTGTCCCGCATCAAATAGGCATCTCCTTCCAAACAGTCACAATGTACATTGTCATGCAGTCTGTTTGTAAACTTGTCCTATGCGTGAACATACATGGAACACACTGTTAAACTGCATCTCCCCTTTACATTGCAGAGGGAGAATCAACACCTCCTGCAGAGCAGACTGTACATCTCTTCACTGATGATGAAGAGGACCCCCACACCATCGACACTGATGCCCTCCAACAGCTCATGGACACCCTCAGCATCCCACCCCCGGGAGCAGGGCAGCCCAGCTGCATCGAGGAGACCCCACCCCCTGCACAGACCACACAGCAGGAAGCACCCACCACTACGGCTGTCTCCCAGGACTCCCACGACCAACACATGGCATTCCAACGCCGTGTGTTAGAGGGCCAGAAGGAGATGGCTGATCAGGTGCAGGTGGGGTTCGACCTCCTGGCAGCCAAACTAGTTGCCATACATGGGTGTCTAAGTCCCATCAGGGACCACTTACAGTCCCTAACGGACACCCACAGTCCGCTCCATGCTCTCCAACAAGCCATGGCTGACATCGCTGGAGTCATGACTCTGAGACAAGAACAACTGTCTAGTCAGAGTGGCTCCAGCGATGTCAGCCGGGAGCTGGGACACATGTGGAGGATCATGGAGAACATGGAGCGGATGCAGGTGGAAAGAATGGATGCCACGGCTGCACACCAGCGAGATGTAGCTGGGATCTTCCATGCCCTGCAGATCCTCATCATGGCATTGCTGCCACAAGGCCTGGCACAGATGAATGCTGCTGCTACTACTCCATCCACATCTCCACAGTTACTTGTGTTGTCGTTCTAGTAGGTGGGCATGTTGTATGACATTTTGTTACGTGTGCCTTCTCACAGTTGTGAGTTGTATGATTGTGGAGTTGAGGTGTGTGGTGTGTTCCGTTGGTACTTACCAATGAGCAGTCCATTTCCATAGGTGCCATCCTGAAAGCGCTGGTTGATGATGGACTGTCGGAATATGTAGGAATCATGCACACTGCCTGGGAAGTTGACGACGACATTGGTGAACAGTCCCCGGTGGTCCACTATTGCCTGCACATTGATGGAATGCGTGTGCTTTCTGTTGCAGTAATTGTGTGCAGTGTCGGCAGGGGGCACAAGTAGGACATGTGTGCAGTCAATTGCCCCCAACACGTGCGGGAAGCCAGCTATGGCGTAGAAGCCTGGCTTGGTCTCCAGCTGCTCCTGCGCAGTGTGGGGGAAGTGAAGGTGCTGGGATATCAAGCTGATTATGGCATCCAAGACAGGTGTGAGGAACTTTGATAGGGCTGGCTGTGAGACTCCTCTGACTCTGGCAGTTGTTGGTTGGAAGGTACCTGAGGCCAACAAGTGCAGCACAGCCAGCAGCTTTGTCTGCAGAGGGATGTTGGTTGTCCGCTGTGTTGGTACCGTCAGCCTGTGGGCAATGTGGGCCAGGATGCAGAGGATGGTTGTCCTTTTGAGCCTGTAGTGGGCAGTGACATCCTCTGGCATTAAGTCTCTGAGGCTGGTGCGTTTTCGGAAGGTCCGCTGTCTTGTTCTGTGCTGCCTCGGTAGTAGTCCGGTGGGGGTGGTCCTGGGGGTGGGGGTGGTCCTAGGGGTGGTGGCGGTGGGTGTTGTGGCCCTCTTGTGTCTCCAAGCTGCATGATTAGTAGCTCCATGGCATCTGTTGGTCTTCAGATGTGGCTCTGGGCTGGGCTCCCTTTATACTGCAGGTTTTCGTCCTACTTAAGACCAGAAAAAAGCAGGTCTTAAGTCCCTACTGCTAACATGCCTTATCGCCTGTTTTTGGACCGCATCGCCGATCTGGCTGGTTGTTGAGAATATTGCGAAGTGGTGTTATTATGAGTGTTTGCACGGGAACGCCTACTCTGCATATGATTAGCGTTAGTTGTCGCTGTCAGCCCTGGCGATGTTTTTAGCGGCAGCTATCGCAGGTAAACTGACAATGTCAGCTGTTAGCGCAGGCTTGTGAATAGGGCGATAAATCTATCGCCACGTTCGTGGCGGAAAAGTGCAGCTAAATCGGCGATGAGTCCTTGAGAATATGCCCCATAGTATGTGACACAAGATCCAAGCCCACCTCACTTATACAGAACAAAAGAAAAGTGTGTTTTATGTAAATTTGAACACTTTGCACATTACAAATGAGATAATTTGTTGACCAAACTTCACAAAAAACAATAATATGTTCGTTGTTAAGCAAGATCAAAACAGCACAAATGGCTTGGGTGAGACAAAGTTAAAAAACAGAGCTGGACGGTCAAATACTAGACATAAATGGAAATGTCCCTAAACCTATTGAAGAGCATCCCTGTGGAGACTGCTTCTCTAGTTTTCTTTCAAGATTTAGCTATCCACAAGGCATTCTGGCATTTGTAGTGAAAAGCTAGATATCTTTTATACCTTTATTCACTGTACAATCTGTGGTAATAGAAAGCAGGTGATTCCTATTACTGAAAGTTGCATGTTTCAAATGGAGCTACTTAATCTCCATATACCTAGTGTCATTCATGTTAAAGTATTCCACAGGCTGCATATTGCTGCAGCAATTTCCCACTCAAAATTATCCACACCCGATAAAGTGTGCTGGTGCATCTTACAAAGCAATAGATTCCCTGACCACCACACCTTAACAGAGTAGTACGTATATTCAGAACCCCTCCCTAGATACCTTTCTCCCTTTTTCAAATCACTGTTCGTTTACACCTCACAATCTACTGGAGTATAAATGAGTCAAAAACGTCTGTCAATTATTTATTAGTTTCTTACAGAACTGCACATCAATCCTCATATATATATATATATATATATATATATATATATATATATATATATATATATATATATATATATACTCTGCAAGGGAATCGTTGTGTTAGGATTCTCAACTATGTATATATATATATATATATATATATATATATATATATATATATATATATATATATATATATATACAAATTTCCCGTTTCTCTCCACCACAATCCTTGGCAAAAACGGATACGGACCACAAAGTTTGGTGCTGCTTAATTTTTAATGGTGCAGGTATATATATATATTTATTTTTTCACTGAAAAAAACATGTTTCAGGGACGTTATAGTTAGTTGGACATTTCACTCGTACAAAACCAGAGCAATTTGGCCGTTATAGTTAGTTGAGCTAACTATAACTTGCGCCCTCACAATGCACTGCTCATGACGTCACATATGACATAATTCATGACATGGTCAGTGACATCACTGATGACATCACTGATGACATCATCCAGTGAATGTGTGTTTCTGTAAAGTTTAAATATGTTTTATATATATATATGCCGAGGTGTATTGAAGAATGAGTGGGAGTATAAGTATCTGAATGGATGATTTAGTAGGTGCGTGACTGACTGTATAAGTGAGTGATTAAACGTGTCTTACTGAATGCAGGGTTAGTGACTAAACTGTGTGAATGTCTGTATCAGTTGGTGTGTAAGCAGCTGCATGGGTTGGTGAGTAGCTACATGAGTGTCTATATGGGTTATTGATTGGTTGTCTGAGTATCTGTATGGGTGCCTGAGTGTCTGTGTGGGTGGGTGGGGGTGTGTGACTCTGTGCACAGATGTGTGAGTGGGTGATTCACTGGGTGTATGGGTTCAAGAGTGCATCTCTGAAGGGCGGTATGGGGGTGAGTGTGTGTATGGGTGTGTTGGTGAGTGAATGGATGTCCCAGTGGTACATGTGTGAGTAACTACATATGTAAAAGGCAGTATATGTGAGTGTTGGAGTATACAAATGACTGTATGTGAGAGTGAGTGATTGTGAGAGTGGCTGTATGGATGAGTGTATGCTTGTATCAGTGATTGTAAGAGAATAAGTATGTGTTAGTATCTGTATGAATAAGTGAGGTGGTGTGTGTATAACTGTATAGGTGAGTAAATGTGAGTGTGATTGATTCTTTGCATGATTTGACTAGGTGTGTGAGTAACTCTATGAATGAGTGGCGGTGTGTGAGTGTCTGTATAGGTGTATGAGTGCATATGATATTGCTGTAGTGCTGTATTGATGAGTGACTGCATGTATGAGTGACTGTATGGGTGAATGCGTGGATGTGTGTGTAGACCTAGGAGTCAGTGAGTGGGTATGTAGTAACTGGTATTGGTGTGGCCCCCACGGACCCCTGCCCCACCACATCTTCAACAGAGCCGCTGACACCATCCATCGCACCCATGCTCTGCCACACCATCAACCGCTCCCTGATGAACACCTCATTCCCCAACGACTGGAAACACGCCGAGATCAACCCCCTCCTGAAGAAGCCCTCGGCGGACCCCACCGACCTCCAGAACTACAGACCCATCTCCCTGCTCCCGTTCCCAGCAAAAGTCATTGAGAAAGCCATCAACAGCCAACTCGCCACCTTCATCGAAGAGCACAACATCCTCGACTCCTCCCAATCCGGCTTCAGAAAAAAACCACAGCACAGAAACCGCCCTCCTCGCCGCAACAGACGACATTCGCTTCCTACTGGACAGAGGAGAAACCATAGCCCTCATCCTCCTCGACCTCTCAGCGGCGTGCAACACAGTCTCTCACTGCACCCTAATATGCAAACTCCATGACGCAGGAATCCAGGACAAGGCCCTCGACTGGATCCACTCCTTCCTCTCCGGAAGAACGCAGCGGGTTAGACTCCCCCCTTTCCTCTCGGACCCTACACCAACCACCTGCGGAGTCCCCCAGGGGTCCTCCCTCAGCCCCACACTCTTCAACGTCTACATGGCTCTGCTCGCCCCCATCGTCAGACCCTACAGACTCAACATTGTGTCATACGCAGACGACACCCAACTCATCCTCTCCTTATCCAACGAACCCAACACCGCCAGACACAACTTTCAAGAAGGCATGGAAGCCGTCGCCAAATGGATGAAGAGCAGCTGCCTACAACTCAACACCGACAAAACAGAAGTACTCATCATGGGCCCAAACCCCGATGCCTGGAACAACACCTGGTGGCCCCCCGCCCTCAGAAGCCCACCCACCCCCACGGACCACGCACGCAACCTTAGAATCATCCTGGACTCCGACCTCAAAATGGACCGCCAGATCAACTCCGTCGCATCCTCCTGCGTCCACATCCTCCGCCTCCTATGTAAGACCTTCAAATGGATCCCCCTTGAGCACAGTCACTCGGTGACCGTCACTCACACTCTCGTCACCAGCAGACTAGACTACGGCAACGCATTCTACGCCAGAATAAACAAAAACCTCACCCGGAAGCTACAAAACATCCAGAACGCTGCCGCAAGACTGGTCCTCAACCTGCCAAGACACTGCCACATCTCCCAGCACCTGCGCACACTCCACTGGCTCCCCATCGAGGCTAGAATCACCTTCAAGATTCTCACCCACGCACACAAGGCCCTCCATGACACCGGACCAGCATACCTGAACAGCCGACTCAAATTCCATGCACCCCAAAGGACCCTACGATCAGCCCAGCTCTCCTACGCTGTGGTCCCCCGCACCAGAAAGACCAGATCGGGAGGCCGCTCCTTCTCCTTCCTCTCGGCCAGAGCCTGGAACGCCCTTCCGCTCCACCTCAGACAGACAACATCGCTCTCCATCTTTGCGAGAAACCTCAAGACCTGGCTCTTCGACAGACCCCTCCTTAATGGACTGGAACCTGCACCCCCCCTCCAGCGCCTTGAGACCCTTACGGGTGAGTAGTTGCGCTTAACAAACACCTGATTGATTGACTGACAATGGTAGTCTGTATTTTAGAGTGGGTGTATCAAAGGTTATATTAGGGTGTGAGGAGGTACAGCAGATTATCACATGGATAATGTCATCAGTGATGTCATCAGTGATGTCATTTGAGATGTCATCAGTGATGTCATCCGTGATGTCACTGACCATTTCATGAATGATGTAAAATGTGACATCATCAGCAGTACATTGTGGGGGCGCAAGTTATAGTTAGCTCAACTAACTATAACGGCCAAATTTCTCTGGTTTTGTACGAGTGAAATGCCCAACTAACTATAACGTCCCTGAAACCTGTGTTTTTTTCTGTGAATTACTAAGGTTTTTTAAATGCTAATTTCTAAATATAACGTCCCTGAAACCTATGGTTTTTTTCAGTGAATTTCAAAGGTTTTTTAAATGCTAATTTCTAACTATAACGTCCCTGAAACCTATGGTTTTTTCAGTGAATGTCAAAGGTTTTTTAAATGCTAATTTCTAACTCTAACGCCCCTGAAACCTATGTTTTTTTTAGTGAATTTCTAAGGTTTTTTAAATGCTAATTTCTAACTCTAACGCCCCTGAAACCTATGTTTTTTTCAGTGAATTTCTAAGGTTTTTTAAATGCTCATTTCTAACTATGCCTACAGAGGTAGGGCATGTGCAGAAAGAGGAAGAAAGGTGCAGAAAGAAGCAAGAGAAATGCAGAAAGAGGCAACAGAATTCCAGAAAGAGGAAGAAAGGTACAGAAAGAAGCAAGAGATATGCAGAAACAACCAACAGAGGTGCAGAAAGAATCCTTGTTGCAAAGTCATCCTGTGCCCTGATCACCCCCCAACTTTTTGCTGACTGGTACTGGTGGTAACTACCTCTGACTGACCCTGGGCTCTGCCTAACCAGGCCTGGAGCCAGTGCTTTGCTGAAAGACTCTTAGAATACAGTGGAAACACCTACATACAGTAGGGTACACTATGGGTTGGGGTACCCCTGTGATTGGCATGACCTCCCCTATAAGGCCCTAATACATAATAGGGCAGGGGGATTAAAACTACCTTTACGTCTCTGAGAAATGTACTAGGTTTCCTGTTTTCGGGATGTTTGCATATAAATGCTCAATATTCATGTTCCCACCACCTCATGTCTGGTTAGGAGTTCCACCAGTGCATTTGTGTTTTTATTTCTGAATATTGTGCCTACACAATTGCACAGCTACTGTTTCACACCTGGCCACAGGTCATAGACAGAGAATGTTTGGTGAGGAGTAGACAACATATTGGGTGTGACAGGTGGGTTAGGTGTAAACATATAAAAAGATTTAAAAAAAAAAAGAGGGGAGTACAACTAGATCCCCTAGATTTTATCTATAGGCAGGCTGTAACAGGGAAAAATGTCATACCACAGGCCCTACTACAAGTTTCTCACACGTTTGTATCAATGTTGGACCATGTGTCCACTGTGATATTCAAGCAGCAACAAATTTCAGCAATGCCTGAACGGACTGCTTAGGAATAGAATAAGCAAGATAAGTGCCACAATTGAGGGAAAAAAAAAAAAATGAATAATTAAGAAAAAATAAAAATAGTTTATTGCCCATGGATCACCCTGTTTTCACTCAGAAATATTCCAAGGTCTGATCACCACTTAACACCCCATCAGCTTGTCACTGAACAATTAATAAATGTATCAGTACCAGCAACTAGACCTTAAAGTGAAAGTGAAAGTTCTTCTTAACTTATGAAAAATGAAATATAAGAGTATTTGTATGAGTTAACACGCGCTGCGAAGTTCCTTTCTACTCAGGTATCCAAGGGAAAGGAGAAGGGCCCCATCAATCCTGAGCTCCGACATATCCGTCCTGGAACACAGATTTTTGTCCAGAGACATTTTAAAGTCATAGACTCTTCACCAACAGCTATCCGCGTTGCCGAGAGGAAGGCATCGTGTTTCCATTGTCCAAGAAGAAGAAGACGGTGATCGCTTGGTCGTTTTTGGATTCAGACGTAGCCGCAACACCCGCCGCACAGAAGTGTTCTATGCGAAGTTTTGTATTTGTATTATAATATTGTACATTATTGTCAGAGTGGAACTAGGAATATTTAATTAGTTCACTGTTATATCTCATTGTATTAATAGAAAGGCTTGTATTCCTCAAAATGTTGAAGTTGCCAATACCACTGTGCACCCCATGTCACCTCCCAATCTACCTGCTAGCACATGTACTGGAAATGGTCCCCGCAGTAATGCAAAAGGTACCACATCCTCTGCCAGTACCGTCAGCACCCCAAATACCTATGCACACTGTGTGTCCTCATCGCCTTCCCCTGTTTAAAATAATACTGAAAGGGACGGTACCATTGATATCACACTATGCTCCCCACTATTGTCTTGTCATTGTAGGGATGCCCCAGTAGTTAGGCAGCATGCTGCTCATGACTCCGTTCACGGCAACATGTGGTACAGTGAGATGGCCACAATAGGGAGACAGGAAAATAATGAATTCTGTTATGTGACTCATACTTTCCCCATGCAGTAGGCGCAGATAGACTGATTTTCCTAGGGAAATACAACCACACACTGTAGAATATCTCCTACACCTGTTCCTCTACAGAATACAGGGGCAAGTTCAGATTATTGAGGCCAACATCTCTGAAGTGTTGGTAAATAGAACAGTATGGGATCACATCCCAATGATGTATGGGGTTATCACTGACAATTCCAGAATAGAAGGGAAGGTAATGAGTTCTGGCCTCAGCATTCAACCCCTTTATGAAAGTATAGCGGTTGGCACATGCCACGATCCAAACCACCAGCTGCACAGGATTTAGGGCAAAATAGAAAAACAGTTCACATAGATGATTTTATAGCTCCCAATCCAAACTACAAGTAATGTTTGTATTTACCCGTGTTTTATATTGCAGGGCAAATATGTGATAGTATTTTCAAGCCACATTTTATTTGTTCTTAAAAAATTAACATATATGCTTTTTAAAATTATATGAATATATTGAACCACATTCTGCCTGCAAAGCTAATATAGACAGCATCCGCTTTACAACTACTTCATTTAAATAAAAACTGTCCTGCGTTTTCATTTTTTCTTTGTTTTGGGATTGAAACGTAGAAGACCAAAAGGTTCTGATTTAAATATCCTTTACCTTTTGGAAAATGGTACAAATGGCTCGTGCCTTTGCGTCCTCAAATATGGAAGGCCTCAAGGTATCTCTATTTCAAACATATGACAATAAGCAGCAAGAGCCTAGCGCCAATAATGGTCTCTCTCTCTTCTTTTGTTACCTGCTTGCGATGGGTGATAGCTGGTCAATGCAGGGTAATGACACAGTGATAGCTGGTGCCATAATTAATCCATGCAGGGCAGGAGAGCTTCGGCCTATCATTGGAGAGGGTGCGGCACAGAATATTTAAAGAATTACAAAAATAAATCACCATAAGAAGGAGACACAGGGAAGAGGGCACAATAAAACAAGTATGAAGAAAAGTAATAGATGGTGTAGAAGCACTAGAGTACAGGTAGCCTAAAAATGAATGTGTCCGTCTGTAATGCAACTGGTGCTTATGTAAAGCACTCCGATACCTTCGGATCGAGTTAGCGCTATATAAAACTGCCAAAGGCCCACAATCAGCTCCGCAGCCCCGCACTAATAAAAGAAATGCAGTATCAAACAAGATGTGTGCTTTCAGAATCCTGTAAGCACAAGTCGTGCTTGTTGACTTTCTACATTCCTATTCCTAATAGTGTGCGGCTGCGAGGCTGATTGTGGGCCTTTGAAATAGTATTCATGTTAATTGCAGCACCAGTGTGTGCTGCAATTAACATGAATACTATCTCAAAGGCCCACATCAGCCCCGCAACAGCGCACTATTAAGAAAAGAAATGCAGAAAGTCAACCAACACGACGTGTGTTTTCAGAATTGAAAGCACACGTAGTGCTTTAGATTTGCTGCATTAATTTTCCTAATAGTGCGCGGCTGTGGGGCTGATGTGGGCCTTTGAGATAGTATTCATTTTAATTACAGTGCACAATGGCGCTGCAATTAACATGAATACTATCTCAAAGGCCCACATCAGCCCCGCAGCCGAGCACTATTAGGAAAATAAATGCAGCAAGTGACTGCGAGCCCTCCCTAACCCCACAGACCGTAGGGGAGACACTTATCTGCCCCTCCCTCGTGTCACCATTGTCTCTTCCTCTGCCTCCCGCAACCAGGAAATGACCGTGTTTCGCGCAGCTCGTGTTTTAAAAGCGGTGATGCGAACAGTCTTGCAGGGATGTCACAGTGTGCGCGCTAAATCCAGGACACTGCGTGCTCCGGGTGACCATGGTGCGCGCGCGCACCTTATTGGGAACAGTGGTCATGACGTGTGGGCCCTCTCAGCCATCTTCTCTAGCATCTTTGGCTTTCGCTGAGGCTATAATGCTTATTATATTTTGAAATTGTCTCTTTCTCTCTCCTCTGCATTGCCGTGATTTTTAAACTTACAAAATTGCATGATTTACTTTTTCATCTAGGAAGGTGTCTCTGAAACTTGTTATCTTCTAGATTACACGATGCTATTTTTGATTAACAATGTGCCTTTGACATTTATTGTTTAAAATTGTTCTTTAATAAAGTGCCACTCTGACTCAGTTCCTGCTCTCACACCTGTGTTTCCTTATTTAAGATAGAGCACCCCTGCTCAAATTAAGCTGGTGTAAAAAACCCACCCTGCAACAAAGTCCCTAGCATATAATAGGGCATGGCAGTTTAGAGGCCAGTAGCCCTTTTCTTTCCTTGCATGTGTGCACTGCTGAGCCTGAGGTCAGATTATGAGTAGCCTGTGTGTGCAGAAAAAGGCAAGAGAGGTGCAGAAAGAGGCAAGAGAGGTGCAGAAAGAGGGAAGAAGGGTGCAGAAAGAGGCAAGAGAGGTGCAGAAAGAAGCAAGAGAGGTGCAGTAAGAAGCAAGAGAGGTGCAGAAAGAAGCAAGAGAAGTACAGAAAGAAGCAACAGAGGTGCAGAAAGAAGCAACAGAGGTGCAGAAAGAGGCAAGAGAAGTTCAGAAAGAGGCAGAAGATGTGCAGAAAGAGGGAACAGGGGTGCAGAAAGAGAGAAAAGGGGTGCCAAAAGAGGCAAGAGGGGTGCAGAAAGAAGCAAGAGCAGTGCAGTAAGAAACAACAGAGGTGCAGAAGGAGGCAAGAGGGGTACAGGAAGAGGCAAAAGAAGAGCAGAAACATGCAAAAGAGATACGGAAAGAGGCTAGAGGTGTACAGAAAGAGGCAAGCGAGGTGTAGAAAGAGGGAAGAGAGGTGCACAAAGAGGGAAGAAGGGTGCAGAAAGAAGCAAGTGGGGTGCAGAAAGAAGCAAGAGAGGTGTAGAAAGAAGCAACAGAGGTGCAGAAAGAGGTAAGAGGGGTGCAGAAAGAGGCAAGAGCAGTGCAGAAAGAACCAAGAGACATGCAGGAAAAGGGAAGAAGGGTGCAGAAAGAGGCACGAGAGGTGCAGAAAGAAGCAAGAGAGGTATAGAAAGAAGCAAGAGATGTGTAGAAATAAGCAACAGAGGTACAGAAAGAGGCAAGAGGGGTGCAGAAAGAGGAAAGAGAAGTACAGAAAAAAGCAAAAGAGGTGCAGAAAGAGGCAAGAGGGGTACAGAAAGAGGCAAGAGAGGAGCAGAAAGAGGCAAGAGAGATGCACACAGAGGCACGAGGGTGCAGAAATCTGCAAGAGAGGTGCAGAAAGAAGCAAGAGAAGTGCAGAAAGAAGCAACAGAGGTGCAGAAAGAGGCAAGAGGGGTGCAGAAAGAAGCAAGAGAAGTGCAGAAAGAAGAAACAGAGGTGCAGAAAGAGGCAAAGAGGGGTGCAGACAGAGGCAAGAGCGGTGCAGAAAGAGGAAAGAGGGGTGCAAAAAGAGGCAAGAGGGGTGTAGAAATTTGCAAGACAGGTGCAGAAAGAAACAAGAGCAGTACAGAAGCAACCAAGAGAGGTGCAGAAAGAGGCAAGAGCTGTGAAGAAAGAGGCAAGAGAAGTGCAGAAAGAAGCAACAGAGGTGCAGAAAGAGACAAGAGAAATGTAGAAAGAGGCAAGAGAGTTGCAGAAACAGGCAAGAGATGTGCATAAAGAGGGAACAGGGGTGCAGAAAGAGGCAAGAGAGGTGCAGAAAGAGGGAAGAGAGGTGTAGAAAGAAGGAAGAAGGGTGCAAAAAGAGGCTAGAGGGGTACAGAAAGAAGCAATAGAAGCACAGAAAGAAGCAAGAGAAGTGCAGAAAGAAGCAACAGAGGTGCAGAAGGAGGCAAGAGAGTTGCAGAAACAGGCAAACGAGGTGCAGAAAGAAGCAAGAGCAGTGCAGAAAGAAACAACAGAGGTGCAGAAGGAGGCAAGAGGGGTCCAGAAAGAGGCAAGAGGGTTGCAGAAATTTGCAAGAGAGGTGCAGAAAGAAACAAGAACAGTGCAGTAAGAAACAACAGAGGTACAGAAGGAGGCAAAAGGGGTGCAGAAAGAGGCAAGAGCAGTGCAGAAAGAACCAAGAGACGTGCAGGAAAATGGAAGAAGGGTGCAGAAAGAGGGACGAGGGGTGCAGAAAGAAGGAAGAGAAGTGCAGAAAGAAGCAACAGAGGTGCTGAAAGAGGCAAGAGAAGTACAGAAGTGCAGAAAGAAGCAACAGATGTACAGAAAGAGGCAAGAGTGGTGCAGAAAGAGGGAAGAGAGGTGTAGAAAGAGGCAAGAGAGTTGCACAAAGAGGGAAGAGGGGTGCAGAAAGAGGCAAGAAAGGTGCAGAAAGAGGCAAGAGAGGTGCAGAAACAGGCAAGAGAAGTGCAGAAAGTGGTAAGAGAATTGCTGAAAGAAGCAACAGAGGTGTAGAAAGAAGCAAGAGAAGTGCAGAAAGAGGTAAGTGAGATGCAGAAAGAGGCAAGAGAGTTGCAGAAACAGGCAAAAGAGGTACAGAAAGAGGGAACAGGGATGCAGACAGAGGCAAGAGAGGTGCAGAAACAGGTAAGAGGGGTGCAGAAAGAGGCAGGAGGGGTGCAGGAATTTGCAAGAGAGGTCCAGAAAGAAGCAAGAGCAGTGCAAAAGAACCAACAGAGGTGCAAAAAGAGGCAAGTGAGGTGCAGAAGGAGGCAAGAGAACTGCAGAAAGAGGCAAGAGAGTTGCAGAAACAGGCAAAGGGGGTGCAGAAAGAGGGAACAGGTGGGCAGACTGAGGCAAGAGAGGTGCAGAAAAAGGGAAGAGGGGTGCAGAAAAAGGCAAGAGGGATGCAGAAATTTGGAACAGAGGTGCAGAAATAAGCAAGAGCAGTGCAGAAAGAACCAACAAAGGTGCAGAAAGAGGCAAGAGAGGTACAGAAAGAGGCAAGTGAAGTGCAGAATGAAGCAAAAGAGATGCAGAAAGAACCAACAGAGGTACAAAAAGAGGCAAGAGTGGTGCAGAAAGAGGGAAGAGAACTGTAGAAAGAGGCAAGAGAGTTGCAGAAACAGGCAAAAGGGGTGCAGAAAGAGGGAACAGGTGGGCAGACTGAGGCAAGAGTGATGCAGAAAGAGGGAAGAGGGTTGCAGAAAAAGGCAAGGGGGGTGCAGAAAGAAGCAACAGAGGTGCAGAAAGAAACAAGAGTGGTGCAGAAAGAGGCAAGAGGGGTGCAGAAAGAGGCAAGAGAAGTGCAGAAAGAAACAACAGAGGTGCAGAAAGAGGCAAAATAAGTGTAGAAAGAGGCAAGAGTGGTGCAGAAACAGGCAGGAGAGGTGCAGAAAGAGGGAAAAGAGGTGCAGAAAGAGGGAAGAGGGGTACAGGAAGAAGCAAGTGAGGTGCATAAAGAGGCAACACAGGTGCAGAAAGAGGCAAGAGAGGTATAGAAAGACGCAAGAGAGGTGCAGAAAATGGAAGAGATGAGCAGAAAGAGACAAAAGAAGTGCAAAAAAAAAGAAAGTTGCAAAAAGAAGCAACAGAAATGCAGAAAGTGGCAAGAGGCGCAGAAAGAAGCAAGAGTGGTTTGCACACCATTAGTACCAATTTAACACCCACATTTAGCAATAAGTAACAGGTGACCATTCTAGGTTTGCAAAGGGCCTTCCACCATGCTGTAACACTTGTTGCTGCCTTTTTGGTAACGTTTGAGCCATTTGAGCTAGAAACAAGGCTTTTTTTGTTCAAAGCTGCAGATTAGGCAGCAGATGATGGATTATGTGGCGAATGCGGAAAATGTATAATTGTGCGAAAGTCGCTGCAGCCAAACAGTCGCATAATTCCAGTGGCCCTGCTCATACCTCTGACTAGGTCCAGAAGTGATCCTCTGTGATTCCTTCTTTTTTTTGTCTCATGGAGTTAATAATTTAGCTTCTATGGAAACAAGGAAGACTAAACCTGAGGTTACCACTCCACAACACAGACTACCATACCACATAATTACTCTCCATAACACATAATCCCACTCTAAATAATTCCTATACACTAAATACCACATACTTTCTATCCACATAATTTCACTGCACAACATACCACATAATTCCACTACACACAAAGTACATCCACTCCACTCCCAAAAAATTAGTAAAAAACTTTTAGATTTGCAATGCCAATAGCTCTAACTCTTGCAAATGTGAGACCTATTACATTACAAATGCTTCTTTAACTGGTAGTCGTGTTTGCAGAGTGGGGGAAAAAGGGGGCTGGGCCTCCAACCAGCACTCAGGAATTCTGCTGCATACGACTTACAGGAGGTACCAGGAGGGCTTCTTGGCCCCCAAAGTCCCTCAGCAGTAAAGTGGACTTCATCCCCCAACCAGTACTGTGCCAGGAGGCGCGTTTGAAGAGTGGTGAAGAAAGGGGGGCGTGGCCTCCGAAGACCTCTTAGCAATCCCACTGTGTGGGATTTAGTGGAGGTAACAGGAGAGGTAGTTGGCTCCCAAGAACACCCTTGGGGGCCAACTACCCCATCTATTACCTCCATTAAGTCCCACAAAGGAGCATTGCTAAGTTCTCATAGCAGGCTACACCCCCTTTCCCAACCACTCTGCAAACGTGCTCCCTGGTGCGCTCTTGCATGGGGATTAAAGTGCACTTTGCTGCTGGGGGTCCTTAGGGGCCAACTAGCCTACCTGTTACCTCCAATAAGCCCCACACAGTGGGATTGCTGAGAGGTGGACACAGGCCACGGCCCCTTTGTCCACCACTCTGCAAACACACCTCCTGGAGCACTCTTGGTTGGGGGGTGAAGTCTTCTTGCCTCCTGAGGGTCCCTGGGGGCCAACTAGCCCTCCTGTTACCTCCAGTAAGCCCCACACAGCTGGATTGCTGAGAGTGGTCCGAGGCCACACCCCCTTTTTACACCACTCTGCAAACGTGCCACCTGGCACTGCTGCTGCTCGGGGGATGAAGTCCACTTTAGTCCTGAGGTCCTCAGGACAGAAGAGGACCTCATTGCCCCACCAGCAGTGCTCCAAGTGGGGTGTTTGCAGAGTGGTGTAAAAAGGGGCTTGACCTCGGACCACCTCTCAGCAATCCCACTGTGTGGGGCTTACTGGAGGTACCTGGTGGGCTAATTGGCCCCAAGGGACCCTCAGGATTCAAGGGGACTTAATCCCCCAACTTAGAACGCGCCAGGAGGCGGGTTTGCAGAGTGGTACAGGGAGGGGGCGGGGCCTCCGGCGAGATGCCGGCTTTTCTTTTTTTTGTTTTTGTTAGAAGGGGGGCTGTGTGGCCCCCTTCTCTTAAAATTTTTAGGGCCCTGGGGACCCCATCCCCCAGGCCCTAGCCAGCCTTTCCTTGTTTTTTTTTTGGAGGGGGGCCACATGAGCAAGGAGCAGGACGCTCCGAAACGCGTTGAGTGACTTGGCTGAGAAAATAAAAATCACGCTATAAGGATTATTGTGTGGCCGTGATGTATTGTTTCCTGGACTTGCGAACAAGATACAGTTTGGATTGATTGGGGCCTGCGACCCCGTCACGGCCCGCCATTGTAAGTGGCTTGGGTTACGACGTGAACTGTTTGTTGGTATATATATATATATATATATATATATATATATATATATATATATATATATATATTATCTAGCGGTCGCCAGTAGATAGTTATAGTTACAACCTATTATCCATAGGAAATCCGCGACATTCTATTTGAAATAACTCTCTTGCCGGTTGACGTATCTTCGTGAAATTTTCAAACTTCGTGGGGCGCTCCGGTCCGCTCCTACCCTGAAAGTCTCGGGTGATACGTCAAGCGGGGGCCGAGAAAAAGGGGGGTCCCAAAACGCGTTTTCCCATGCATTTTCCCATAGGAAACTTTAGACACGGCTACAGCCCGAACTGCTGAACGGAATTACACCAAATTTGGCAAAGAGGTAGTTCTTGGTTCAGAAAGAACCCTTTTGTTAAATGGTGTAAATCCGTTCAGTAGTTGCTGAGAAAATCAAAAAGTAAAAGTACATATATATCTATGGGCACTGAGGATTCGCGCACCCTGAGCGCACCCTGCGCGCACCGTCCCGATCACGAGCTGCATGTTAATTGGCTGTCAGCTGGCTGTCAACATTCCGATTCAGGAAATGTTGGCAGCCATTTTGTCCCTCGGTAGAACCGAGGGACAGAAACTAAGTGCGCAAAGCGCACAAAGGGGGAGGGTAGAAACACCCTGACCCCCTAGGTTTGCTCAGGGGGTCCCACAAGGACCCCCTGGGCAAAAAAATATAATTTTTTAAAAATCGGCAGGATGCGCTCAGGGTGCGCGAATCCTGCCAGCAAAATCGAAGCGCGGTCTCCCGCGCTCGATAGTTAATTGGCCCCGGGTGGCCCAAGTCCCGGGGGCATGCTGGGGGGTTACTTTATGTGTGGGGGCCTCTAAGGCCCCCAAGCCCCGGGGACCACCACCCCCCGGGGCTTTATGTACAATGGTGCAGGAGGGCTCTGAGCCCTCCGCAGCCCCGGGACCACCACCTCCCGGGCTTCTTTTTTTATTAAAAACCTGTGTGGGGGCTCCAGCCCCCACACGCCCGGGACCACCACCTCCCGGGGCACTAAGAAAAGTACAATGGGGGTCCGTTTTGGACCCCCAGAGCCCGGGGACCACCACCTCCCCGGGGCTGTGCACTGAATGGGAGGGAGGCCGCGCGGCCCCCTCCTGGAGCCCTTGATGGCCCTGGGGACCACCACCCCCCAGGGCCGGCTCCTGCAGTGTCCCGGGGTGCCTACCCCGGGACACTGCTGTTTGCAATGACAGGACGGGAGCCTCGCGGCTCCCGTCCTGTCATTTCAAACTTGCTTTGGATATTGGAAGAGAGAGCAGGAAACCTGCTCCTCTTCCAATATCCAAAGCCGACAGTGCTTTCCACATGGGGAGCTGCATCTTAGCAGCTCCCCATGTGTAGCAATGCCGGCTCCCGTGGGACACGGGGAGCCGGCGGGACTGTGGGGGGATTGGGGACCCCCCACAGTCCCCAACGAGAGGGCCAGCCCGGGGGATGGGGTCCCCGGGGCGAGTAGTGGCCCGGGATGGGGCCACGCGGCCCCCCTCCCCCAAAAAAAAAAAATTAAAAAATTAAAAAACGATCGGGCCCGCAGGCCCCGCCCCTTCCTTCACCACTCTGCAAACGCGCCCCTGGCGCGTTTGCAGAGGGGAACGACTCCCTTGAATACTGGGGGTCCCTGGGGCCAACTAGCCCACCAGGAACCTCCAGTATGCGCCAGGGGCTGCCTTGCAGAGAGGTGTACAGAGGCCACGCCCCTTTTACACCTCTCTGCAACGCAGCTCTATGGCGCTTTTGGAGGTATATGGTGGGCTAGTTGCACCCCAGGGACCCTCAGGATTCAAGGGGAGTTAATCCCCCGACTTAAAACGCGCCACGGGGCGTGTTTGCACAGTGGTGAAGGAGGGGGCGGGGCTTCAGGTGACATGTGTGCAAACAGGCCCCGTGGCGCGTTTTAAGATGGGGAATTAAATCCTCTTCAATCCTGAGGGTCCCTGGGGCCAACTAGCCCAACAGGTACGTCCAGAAAGCGCCACAGAGCTGCGTTGCAGAGAGGTGTAAAAAGGGGTGTGGCCTCTGTACATGTCTCTGCAACGCAGCCCCCTGGCGCATACTGGAGGTTCCTGGTGGGCTAGTTGGCCCGTAGGGACCCTCATGATTCAAGGGGACTTAATCCCCCAACTTAAAACGCACCACGGGGCGCGTTTGCACAGATGTCACCTCAGGCCCCGCCCCTCCCTTCACCATTGTGCAAATATTCCTCTAAAATCAGCCGAAATACGAATTCCGATTTACTCACCTGTTATCAGGAGAGACCTCAGTGCTGCATGTTTCAGCCCAGTACTGATCCTCAAAAGTAATTTTAACCGTACTTACCAGTAACTTGAATTTCCTTACATAGGCTAACATTGACTGGTTTCACTTGGAAATTCTTCTAAGTGTGGAGTTTTGGAACTTTAAAATATTCCTCTAAAATCAGCCGAAATACGAATTCCGATTTACTCACCTGTTATCAGGAGAGACCTCAGTGCTGCATCTTTCAGCCCAGTACTGATCCTCAAAAGTAATTTTAACCGTACTTACCGGTAACTTGAATTTCCTTCATAGGCTAACATTGACTGGTTTCACTTGGAAATTCTTCTAAGTGTGGAGTTTTGGAACTTTAAAATATTCCTCTAAAATCAGCCGAAATACGAATTCCGATTTACTCACCTGTTATCAGGAGAGACCTCAGTGCTGCATCTTTCAGCCCAGTACTGATCCTCAAAAGTAATTTTAACCGTACTTACCAGTAACTTGAATTTCCTTCCATAGGATATCATTGCCTGCTTTTTGCTGAAAAAGTTTCTAAGTGTTGATTTTTGAAACATACAAATATTCCTCTAAAATCAGCCGAAATCCGAATTCAGATTTACTCACCTGTTATCAGGAGAGACCTCAGTGCTGCATCTTTCAGCCCAGTACTGGTCCTGAAAAGTAATTTTAACCGTACTTACCAGTAACTTGAATTTCCTTACATAGGCTAACATTGACTGGTTTCACTTGGAAATTCTTCTAAGTGTGGAGTTTTGGAACTTTAAAATATTCCTCTAAAATCAGCCGAAATTACGAATTCCGATTTACTCACCTGTTATCAGGAGAGACCTCAGTGCTGCATCTTTCAGCCCAGTACTGATCCTCAAAAGTAATTTTAACCGTACTTACCGGTAACTTGAATTTCCTTCATAGGCTAACATTGACTGGTTTCACTTGGAAATTCTTCTAAGTGTGGAGTTTTGGAACTTTAAAATATTCCTCTAAAATCAGCCGAAATACGAATTCCGATTTACTCACCTGTTATCAGGAGAGACCTCAGTGCTGCATCTTTCAGCCCAGTACTGATCCTCAAAAGTAATTTTAACCGTACTTACCAGTAACTTGAATTTCCTTCCATAGGATATCATTGCCTGCTTTTTGCTGAAAAAGTTTCTAAGTGTTGATTTTTGAAACATACAAATATTCCTCTAAAATCAGCCGAAATCCGAATTCAGATTTACTCACCTGTTATCAGGAGAGACCTCAGTGCTGCATCTTTCAGCCCAGTACTGGTCCTGAAAAGTAATTTTAACCGTACTTACCAGTAACTTGAATTTCCTTCATAGGCTAACATTGACTGGTTTCACTTGGAAATTCTTCTAAGTGTGGAGTTTTGGAACTTTAAAATATTCCTCTAAAATCAGCCGAAATACGAATTCCGATTTACTCACCTGTTATCAGGAGAGACCTCAGTGCTGCATCTTTCAGCCCAGTACTGATCCTGAAAAGTAATTTTAACCGTACTTACCGGTAACTTGAATTTCCTTCATAGGCTAACATTGACTGGTTTCACTTGGAAATTCTTCTAAGTGTTGATTTTTGAAACTATACAAATATTCCTCTAAAATCAGCCGAAATCCGAATTCTGATTTACTCACCTGTTATCAGGAGAGACCTCAGTGCTGCATCTTTCAGCCCAGTACTGGTCCTGAAAAGTAATTTTAACCGTACTTACCAGTAACTTGAATTTCCTTCCATAGGCTAACATTGACTGGTTTCACTTGGAAATTCTTCTAAGTGTGGAGTTTTGGAACTTTAAAATATTCCTCTAAAATCAGCCGAAATACGAATTCCGATTTACTCACCTGTTATCAGGAGAGACCTCAGTGCTGCATCTTTCAGCCCAGTACTGATCCTCAAAAGTAATTTTAACCGTACTTACCGGTAACTTGAATTTCCTTCATAGGCTAACATTGACTGGTTTCACTTGGAAATTCTTCTAAGTGTGGAGTTTTGGAACTTTACAAATATTCCTCTAAAATCAGCCGAAATACGAATTCAGATTTACTCACCTGTTATCAGGAGAGACCTCAGTGCTGCATCTTTCAGCCCAGTACTGGTCCTGAAAAGTAATTTTAACCGTACTTACCAGTAACTTGATATTTTCTTCCATAGGAATCATTGTCTGGTTTTCAGCAGAAAAGTTTCAAAGTGTTGATTTTCACAAACTACAAATATTCCTTAAAAATCGCCTGTATGACTTAAACGCATTCTTTCAACTGTTTACAGGAGATGCACCAGTGCTGGATCCAGGATCCAACACTGAGTAAGAAAAAGTAACGATAACAGTTTTTACCTGCTAAGTGAATTTCCTTCCATAGGATAACATTGGTGATTCTATGAGAAAAAGTTTCAAAGTGTCAACTTTTAAAATACAATAATATTCCTTAAAAATCACGACTGTAACCAAAACGCTTTTACTCAACTGTTTACAGGAGATGTACCAGGACTGAATCTAGGATCCAGTCCTGTGGTTACAAAAGTAATCCATAAAGTAACTAATTGCATTTAACTAGAAATTCACATTGAGCTGAATGTTGCATTGTGTTTGAAAATGTGTTGCCCATTGCAACAACTGTAACTACTGTACTTAAAAGTCTATTGCCTATCTGCAAAGTATTTAAACTAAAGTAATTCATTCTGAGAAAGTATTTTTGTAATGTAATGTATAATGTAATTACAATGTAATTTGACAAATAAAATATGTAAAAAAAATTGTTTCTAAAAATGTAGTAAATCAGTATGAAAAAAATTAATATAAAAATTAATACATTTAAAAATTGTCATTTAAAAACCTTTGAAATTCACTGAAAAACCGTAGGTTTCAGGCACGTTATAGTTACAAATTAGCATTTTAAAACCTTTGAAATTCACTGAAAAACCATAGGTTTCAGACACGTTATAGTTAGAAATTAGCATTTAAAAAACCTTTGAAATTCACTGAAAAACCAGAGGTTTTAGGGACAGTTATAGTTAGTTGGACATTGCACTCGTACAAAACCCGTGAAATTCCCCGTTATAGTTAGTTCAGCTAACTATAACTCGCGCCCCGCAATGCACTGCTGATGACGTCACATATTACATCACTCATGACATGGTCAGTGACATCACTGATGACATCACTGATGACATCTCAAATGACATCACTGATGACATCATCCACGTGATAATCTGATGCAGCTCCTCACACCCTAATATAACCTTTGATACACCCAATCTAAATTACAGAGTGCCATTCGCAAAACCATAGACACTCCAACACCAATAACTACATACCCACTCACTGATTCTTAGGTCTACACACACACATCCACTCACTCACCCGTACAGTCACTCATACTTATGGTCACTCAGTACAGGACTATCATATGCACTCTTACTCCTATATAGACACTCAAACACCGCCACTCATCCATAGAGGTACTCACACACCTAGTCAGTCATGCAAATAATTAAACACACTGCCATTTACTCACCTATACAGTTATACACACACCAGCTCACTTAATCATACAAATACTAGCACATTGTTACGCTCTTATACAATCACTGATACAAGCACACACTCATCCATACAGCCACTATCACAATCACTCACTCTCGCTTATAGCTATTTATATACTCCAATACACATATATACTGCCTTTCACATATTTAGTTACTCACACATGTACCACTGGGACATACATTCACTCACTAACACACTCTTACACACACTTACCCACCCATACAGTCTATCACAGATGCACTCTTGAAACCATCCACCCAGTGAATCACCCACTCACACATCTATGCACAGTCGCACACACCCCATCCACACAAACACTCAGGCACCCATACAGATACTCATAGAACCAATAAATAACCCATATAGACACTCATGTAGCTATTCGCAAATCCATGCATCCACTTACACACCAACAGACGGATACAGACATTCACACAGTTTAGTCACTAACCCATGCATTCAGTAAGATACGTTTAATCACTCACTTGTAGAGTCAGTCACGCACGTACTAAATCATCCATTCAGACACTTATACACCCACTCATTCTTCAATACGCCTTTCCCTATATATATTAAACATATTTAAACTTTACAGAAACACACAGTCACTGGATGATGTCATCAGTGATGTCATTTGAGATGTCATCAGTGATGTCATCAGTGATGTCACTGACCATGTCATGAGTGATGTAATATGTGACGTCATCAGCAGTGCATTATGGGGCGCGAGTTATAGTTAGCTGAACTAACTATAACGGGGAATTTCACGGGTTTTGTACGAGTGCAATGTCCAACTAACTATAACTGTCCCTAAAACCTCTGGTTTTTTCAGTGAATATATATATATATATATATATATAAATATATAATATAAACACCACTTCTGATTCCCCGATAGGGATCAGACACCGACGCAGGGAGAAGACTTTCAAGGTTTTCTTCTGCGTTTTGTTTCATCGCTGTTACACGTTTCAGCATTACTGCCTTGCTCACCCATCGAGCGATGCTGAATTGTTACATTAAAATATCGGAACTACAGGTCACATGCTCTCCTATTTTAACAGCCACTAAAAAAAGACTTCATACCCGCTGCTAGTATGGGGAAATCTTTACAATTTATAACTCTCCCACATCAAAAGTGCAAAACAGTTATATACATCAATTCTTGATTTAAATTCATCAATTACAAAAATAAAATTTCATGTTATAAATATATTTTTTCAATTGCTTGACATACATTATAACACATTGATGAGGTTGTCAGTTAATTTCGACATAAAGTGCTGAGTACAATACGCTACACAATTTTTGTAGCTCAAACTATTTGAATTGCTCAAATCAGTGGAATGGCCCGGGGTCAATCTTAAAATCTCAGAAGTCCCAAAGTTAACAGAAGATTGTAAATGAAGTGTCTTAGTGCAAAGTGCAAAGAAATTATGCTAAATTCAAAGCTCTTCCAAGAACCACATAGCCGCTTGCAAAAGTGCTACTCTTGTTGTTTGAGCCTCACATCGGGAATCAAAGTAAAGTGCAAGTGCAATTCTACCACCCAGAGCTTATTTAACCAGTGTAGAATTAAATTTGGAATTGAATATATCAAACCAAGTGGCTTGTACTACACGCTCCCTATAGCTTACAAATACTATGGGCTCAAGACCCATTTATGGAACAATGGAAATAGACACTAAAACTGTTTACCTATGTGGATATCGCTTCAGATTGTAAAGTGCAAGTGCTTTTGAATAAAATGTATATCGTTCCTTAAATGATAAAAAGTTCTTCACTTTCACTCTAGTGCACATACAAAACAATATCAAATCTGATCACTACTTAATTTGTCATTTATTCACTACATCAAATCAATATGTGACCAGATTATTTCTCCTATCTAATGCAAGACAACAAACATGTGGCAATATCCCTTAAGTATTTCACTTCAATACTTTGCATTTCTCTGTCATTCCATGATCTCACAAAAATTCAACACTAATAAATTGCAGTTCATTAAGCAATACGTAAC